>CM053772.1:181178420-181210978 GCA_028658325.1 Potorous gilbertii | reverse complement strand
CATCTCTCTCATTTCTTTTCCCAGTTTTTCCTCCAACTGTCTAACTTGATTTTCAAAATCCTTTTTCAGCTCTTCCATGGCCTGTGCCCATTGGATATCTATTTCAGATGTTTGGGATATAGAGGCCTTGACTCCTATGTCTTTACCTGATGGTAAGCAGTTTTCTTCTTCATCAGAGAGGAAGATTGGAATCATTTTTTCACCAAGAAAGTAACCTTCTATGGTCTTATTTTTTTCCCTTTTCTGGGCATTTTCCCAGCCAGTTAATTGACTTCTGAGCATCCTCTCCACCCCTGGCCTAGGTCTGCCCAGCTAGTGCTTGGGGTCTGAGTTTCAAATGCTGCTCCCCAGCTTCAGGGCTTTTGGCAGCAGGCCTGGCTGCTATTCAGGGTAAGCTTAAATCAGGTTCTCAGGTGGGGCAGGGCCGCCTCCCAGGCTCAGTTCCCTCAAGGGGTTTATGCAGAGACCTTCTGTAATGGAGCTGCTGCTGAGCTCCTGCTTGCTCTGGGAGTCTCTGGTCTCCTGCTGCCTCTGCCACTGCTGCTTCCTCTGCCTCCCGAGGGGGCCTGAGTCCCGGTGACACCCCACTCCCCTCTCAGCCTCTCCAGATGTCTCTCTCACTGACCTGTGCGTCTGTGGGTGGAGGATCCTTTATGGTCGCCTGAGATTCTGTCCCTGAAGCCTGCTTGGATCTCCTTGCTCCTCTCAGTGCTGTGCGGCCAGGGCAGGCCTGGGCTCCACTCCCATCTGGTGTGCGATGGGTCTTTGGGATCGGTTTTTCAGGGCTCTCTGGAACGGAAATCTCCTTCACTGTGTGGCTGCGCAGCTTCCACTGTTTCAGAATTTGTTGGGAGTTCTTTTTAGAGGAAATCCATGCCCTGTGGGTTCGGAGCTAGCATATGTGAGTCTTTCTACTCCGCCATCTTGGCTCTGCCCTCCAAAATATTTGTTCTTAATACATGGTATAATATATACAGACAGAAAAAGAACCAATACTTAAAGATTAATTAAATGTATTACTATTGGAATAAGTGTCATTAGACTGGTTTGTAGCTCTAAAAGCAGAGATAAAAATAATGGAAGAAAATGCTATGTGAGAACTATCTCTCACAGAACCATCCACAAGGCAATATCCTTAGTGAATTTATGATTCTTTTAAAATGGTAATTTTACATATGCTAAAATTATATTCCAATAATTTTTTTGATTTTTATACACATAGTCTGAAGCAATGGTCTTATGTAGATATTTTTGGTTTGTTGTTTTTGATAAGCACTTATGTAGAAAGATAGCATATGAAAGCAGAGAAGTTGACTTGTGATAAAGAAGGCTTGGAGTCAAATCTTGCCCTTGACTCTCATTAGCTACATGAGGATGAGCAAGTGACTAAATTTCTTTGAGTTTCATTTTCTTCATCTGAAAAAATAGAATAATATTATATGTAGTTAGTACTTGTAGTTGCTATATGGTTCAAATGAAATAATGAAAGTAAAATATTTGTAAACTTTTAAGCCCCATGTAGACACCAGATATTATTATACATGACTAACTTCTATGCATTTGGAAAATAATTGTTCTTCTCTGATCACTGAAACTAATAGCCATTGACTGGCCTAAAAAAATGACTGTAAAGGGACAGAACCGAGATGGCAGAGTAAAGGCAGGGACTTTATTGGTCTCTCCCCTAAACCCCTCCAAAAACCTGTAAAAAAATGACTACAAACAAATTCTATATCTGCAGAACTCACAAAATGAGGGAGTGAAACAGGTCTTCAGCCCAAGACAATATAGAAGGTTGATAGGAAGGGCCTATTGCACCAGGCTGGGAGTGAGTGGAGCACAGTTCAAATTAGGCCACAATAGAATAGACAGGGCCAACTGAATCACTGACAGCTGTTGCAATGTCCAGAATCTCATCCCACAATTACCAAAGACAAATACAATGTCAGTGTGAAAACTCTGTCAGATCTGAATGGGGGCGGGTGTAATCTGGCCCCAGCAACCAGCGTGTCAGAGATAGTGACTACAGCAGCAGGAGGAAGTGCTTCCAAATCCCCAGGCCCACAAATGGTGTGGGGATCAAGCAAATGATTAGAGGGCAATTGCAAGATCTCTTTACTGACACTGAAGCAGAATTCTCTAGCTTTGCCCTATTTGGATCTGGGTCACAGTTTCAGGTGGCACCCTGGGAGGAAGGAGGAGTACTGGTGTGGTGTAGCTTGTGGGGTAGTTCAGAGGGAATCCTCCTCACCAGGCATAAAAGTACTTGTGGTCACTCTCAGACCACAGCACAGGCCATGAAAAGAATAAATGTCTCTCCTTTGATCATACCACCTTGGAAAAATTGAAAATTTACAAACACCTAGAAGCAGTTCTGAAAACAGCTGCAGAAAACTGCTGAAGTTTGGGACAGTATACAACCCCTCCCCAACTGGAAGCAGAGTCCTACTTTGACAAAGAGTTAGAAAGTCAATTACTTGACTAAGAAAATAAGCAGACAGTGTAAAAAACTCAGACTAGAATTTTACTTTAGTGAAAAAGATGAATATATTCAACAACAAGAAGATAACTAAGTCAAAGCTCCTACCTAAAGCTTCCAAGAAATATATGAATTGATCACAGGTCATGGGAGACCAAAAAGAATTTTAAAAATCAAGTAAGGGAAGCAGAGGAAAAATTGGGAAGAGAAATGAGAGTTACACAAGAAAGTCATGAAAGGTGAGTCAAGAGCTTGCTAAAGGAGACCCAAAAAATACTGAAGAAAATAACCCTTTAAAAATAGACTAGGAAGCAGAACCAAGAGGGCAGAGTGAAAGCATGGATTCACTTGAGCTCTTCCAGAAATTCCTCCAGATACTCTACAAAAGTGAATCTGAACAAAATTTAGAGTAGCAAAGTCCACTAGGAGACAGACTATGGCAGATTTCCAGCCCAGGGCAGCCCAGAAGGTCAATGGGGAGGATTTGTTGCACTAGGCTGGGGGACTGCAGAAGATGCAGTGATGCACCAGTGCAGACCTGGCCATAGTGGAATGGGTATGATCTGAGTGGACTACATCACCAGAAGCAGTGCTAATTCTCAAACCTCTCCACATAGGAAGATTCCACAGGCAGAGCTGTGTGAGGGAGAAGCCTGTAGGGTTCATGCCAGTAGAAGCAGATACTCCTGGGGCTATCAGCCAAACTGACTAAATGATTGAAAGTCATTTGCTTTAACTTCCAGGGTATAAGATGGAAGAACAAACTGTCGGTGCTCTCAGCCTCCCCTTTTTGACCTTGAAAAAACCAGAGAATCTTGCCCCAGGAATAATCCTAGGATAATAAAGCCAGCAGAAGGGGTACAACAGTCTTTTAGCTAGGGAGGCTAGGGAGACGGATTGAAAGGTCCATCTTGTTGTGGTTGAAGGGGATAAATGCAGGACCAGAGATTTCCCAGCAAGCCCTACCTCAGCATCCCAGGGAGATGGAATCTTTACTTGACCACATCACAACTCCAGGCATGCCTTAGCACAGCCAGGGGAATTGGGCAGACACAAGTGCAGATGGGGGTCCAGAAGCCACTTAGACTGTCCATGTTCAAGCACAGTCCCAGGAGAGGAGATCTCCAGTAGCCAGACCACTCATTCCCCTTACCTGAAACTATGAGTTTCTGTGTAACCCCAAGGAAACTCAGAAAGACTTCACATGACCTCAGTCTTGGTTCACACCAATCAGCTCAGGATGAGGTCAGCTGCAGAATTATACAACTTCTACCTGAAACAACCAGAAGTCACAACACACAAAACCAGTAGCCAGGACCTTAGCTCACAACACAAGAAACATGAGACAGAGCCCCTTGTGTCCTAAGAGCAAAGATACACTTTAAAAGCAAGAAAAAAGACAATCACCATAAGCAAGAAGCAAATTAGAAAAGAAGACCATAGAATCTTATTATGGACAAGGTGAAGATCAAAATATGAATTCAGAAGAGGACAGTAATGTTATTATACCTCTATCTGAAACTTCAAAATGAAATATGAACTCTTCTCAAGTCCAAAAAGCATTCTTGTAAGAGCTCAAGAAGGATTTAAAAAGTGAAATTAGAGAGCTAAAAGAAAAATTGAGGAATGACTTTAAAAATAAAATTGACAAAATGAAAAAAAAGAGTTGACTGAAGAGAACAGCACCTTAGCAAAGTAAAAATGGTCAAATGGATAAGGAAGTACAAAACTCAATTGGGGAAAATAACTTTTTTAAAGAAACAATTGGACAAAGGGAGAAGGAGGTACAAAAGCTAACTGAAGAAAGGAATTTATCAAAAATTAGAACTGGGCAAGTAGAAGCTAATGACTCTGTGAGACATCAAGAATGAATCAAATAAAATTTAAAGAACAAAAAAAATAGAAGAAAACCTAAAAAAAGCTCATTGGAAAAAAATCCTGACCTGGAAAATATTTCCTGAAGAGAAAAATCTAATAATTATTGGTCTACTGGAAAGCCATGGAGAAAAAAGAACCTGGACAGTATCTTCCAAAAAAACTGTCATAGAAAATTACCCTGAAATCCTAGATCCAGAGGGCAAAACAGTTATTGAAAGAATCCACCACACACCTCCTTTTCATTTTAAATTTAATTAATATATTTGTTTTCAGTTTTCAACAATCACTTCCATAAGTCTTAAATTCTGCCCCCCTACCTCCTTGTCTGAGACAGTATGCAATGTTATATGGATTCTACACAAGCATTCTTATTAGACACATTTTCAACTTAGTCATATTGTACAGAAGAATTAAAACGAATGGGAGAAAACATGAGAAAAAACAAACAAAAACAAAACATAGCACAAGAAAGAATAGTCTGTTTCATTCTGAAGTCCAATTCCATAGTTCTTTCTCTGAATGTTGATGGCATTTTTCCTCAAGAGCCCTTTGACAAAGTTTTAGCATTACTGTGAAGGTTACTGTATATAATGTTCTCCTGGTTCTGTTCAATTCACTCAGCATCAGTTCATATAAATCTTTCCAGATTTTTCTGAAGTCCAATTGTTCATCATTTCTTATAGCAAAAGAGTATTACATTACATTCACATACTACAACTTGCTCAGACATTCCCCAATTGATGAGCATTCCCTCTATTTCCAGTTCTTGGTAAACACAAAAAGAGCTGCTATAAATGTTTCTGTACATGTGGAACATTTTCCCATTTTTATGATCTCTTTGGGATACAGCCCTAGAAGTGATATTGCTGGGTCAAAGGGAATGCACATTTTTGTAGCCCTTTGCACATAGTTCCAAATTGTTCTCCAGAATGATTGGATCAGCTCACAGCTCCACTAACAATGAGTGTTCCAAATCTCCCACATTTCCTCCAACATTTATCACCTTCCTGTTTTGCTACGTTAGACAATCTGATAGGTGTGATATGGTACCTCAGAGCTGTTTTTATTTACATCTCTCTAATCAATAGTGATTTAGAGCATTTTTTCATATGACTATAGATAGCTTTAATTTCTTCCTCCAAAAATTGCCTGTTCATATTCTTTGACCATTTATCAATTGGGGAATGACTTGTATTCTTATAAATTGGGCTTGTTTTTCTATATACTTTAGAAATGAGACCTTTATCACAGACACTAGTTGTAAATTTTTTTGCCAATTTTCTGCTTTCCTCTTAATCTTGGTTGCATTTGGTTTGTTTCTGCAAAAAAAAAAACTTTTCTATTTAATGTAATCAAACATCCATTTTACATTTCATAATATTCTCTTTCTCTTGTTTGGTCATACATTTCTCCATTCTCCATAAATGTGACAAATACACTATCCCTTGCTCCCCTAATTTGTTTATAGCACCAGCCTTTATACCTAGATCATGTACTCATTCAGACTTTATTCTTTACTTTGTCAGGTATTGGTCTATGTCAAGTTTCCACCACACTGTTATCCAGTTTTCCCAACAGTTTTGGTCAAACAGTGCATTCTCCCAGAAGCTGGGGACCTAGGGTTTATCAAACCAGAGAATGCTATATTCAATGACTGCTTTGTCTTGAGTACCTAACCTATGACATTGATCAATTCTTCTATTTCTTAGCCAATACCAAGTGCTTTTAATGATTTCTGCTTTATAAAACAATTAGAGATCTGGTATGGCTAGGTCACTTTCTTTAGCATTTACTTTCATTAATACCCTTGATATTCTGAAACTTTTGTCCCTCTAGATGAATGGTATAGCCCTGAATTAGTAAATTAATTTGGGTAGAATTGTCATTTTTATGATATTAGCTTGGCCTACCCGTAGGCAACTTGTTCTTTTCAAATTACTTAGATCTGATGTTATTTGTGTGAAAACTGTTTTGTAATTGCATTCATATAGTCCCTGGTTTTGCTTTGGCAGGCAGATTCCCAAATATTTTAGAGTGTCTATCAGAACTTTAAAAGGAATTTTTCTTCCTAACTCTCTCTGTTGGGTTGCTAATAATATATAGAAATGCAGATGATTTACATAGGTTTATTTTGTAACCTGCAATTTTGTCAAAGTTGCTTGTTATTTCAAAGTACTTTATTTTATAGGATTTTCTAAGCATATCATCATATCATCTGCAGTGATGACTTAGTTTCTTATTTGCCTATTCTAATTCCTTCAATTTCTTTTTTTTTTCGCTTGTTGCTAAAGCTAAGATTTCTAGTAGATTGCATAACAGTGGTGATAATTGACATCCTTCTTTCACCCCTGATCTTATTGGAAATGCATCTAGCTTTTCCCTATTATATGTAATATTTTCTGAGAAATATACCACTTTTTTATGTTAAGGAAGGCTCCATTTTTTCCCTGTGCTTTCTAGTGTTTGCAACAGGCACCAATAACTTCCTGAAAGAAAAATGAAAATGCCAAGAGATATTGTAGCAAAATTGCAGAACTATCAGATCAAGGAGAAAATATTGTAAGCAGCCAGAAAGAAACAATTCAAATATCAAGGATGCCTAAGGACCCCGCAGCTCCTAAATTAAAAGACCAGAGGGACTAGAATATGTTATTCCATAAAACAAAGTTCTTGGACTACAACCAAGGATTAAGTACCTAGCAAAAGTGAGCACAATCTTTAAGGAAAGGAGTGAACTGGACATGCAACTGAAACACCTAGAAAAAAAATACATTGAAAATCTCAATTAATTAGCAAATTCTAAATATTGAAAAATCAAAGGAAAGATGAATAAAATTGAAATTAAGAAAACAATTGAACTATTAAATAAAACTAAGAGCTGGTTTTATTAAAAATAAAACAATAACATTGATGAAATTTTGTCAATTTGATTAAAAAAAGAAAGAGGAAAACCAAATTACCAGTATCAAAAATGAAAAGGATAAATTTACCTCCACTGAAAAGGAAATTAAAACAATAATTAATAATTATTTGGCCTAATTGTATGCCCATATATTTTGCAATCTTAGTGAAATGGATGAATATTTACAAAAATATAAATTTCACAGATTAACAGATGTATCACTACAGCAATATTCAAAGCATTGGTGGTGACTATGAGAATGTCAGTGTAGTTCTCAATTGCAAAATATAAAAGATTCTATATAGAATGTAGAACTGAAACATGTACTTAGACACTAGAAGGTCAAATACCAGAACCAGAAAGCAAAATCCATCATTGTGACCAAGAAGTTAATAAAAATGGTCACTGCAGGGAGCAAAGACATTCACCAAGCCTCCTTCTCCCCCCAACCCCCAACCAGGCCATTTTCACAAGCAAACACTTACTAGCCTGAGCCTTGCCATGCATTCCTGCTTGAGTCCTCCCTCCTCTGACCTGAGCACCCTCACTCACTTCCTTCAGGTCCTGCCCCACCCTTCATGCTCTCCCTGTTCCTCCTACCATACATGACTTAGGCTTCCAGGTCATTTAAGCAAATCACATGGACTTATTAATGATTGTGAAAGATCTTTCATTTAAATTGCTATTACATTTGCCCCCAAGATCTTTAATATTCATTGCATAGCTTGATGGGGCAATTGGTATTAAAAGAACTTTAACAAGGATAACCGAAAATAAACATATAAAACAATATCTTAGATAACTTATGTTAACAGAACTCCACAACAGTTTAATAGGGATCACACAAAATGAATACACACACAAAAATTTTAGGGTGAGTCTTGAACACAAGCACCCCATCATTCCCCCCTTGAATGAATGGAGCATAAAATCTTCCACAGCTACTTCCTGCTGAAATTGGACGTAGAGGTGTCCCTGATCCAAGATGTCCCATTTGAGAGATCAGTTATTCAGCTGGCATCCAGAGCTTGGTCAACTTCAGGTCCACCACCATGGATAGGGGGTGACATCCAGCTTAAGCCATCAGGCTTCTGCAGGTAGAGTGTCCTAAACCTACAGAAAACAAATACAGCAAACAAGTTTAACAGATGAACAGCCAAAAAGAAACAAGGAAACAGTACCCCAAAGCAGGGCAGATATAGGGTCAGCCATGATTTTGGAGTCCATGACCACACTATCATAGCCTCATTTATGGTAAAATATATGAGTTAATGGTAAAATTTGGTAATCATCCTCTCCTGAATAAACAACAGTTATGGTATTATCTTTCTCATGTGCTATAAGTTCCACAGCCTTTGGAACACTGAGTTTCATGTTACCCATTATTTAGCTCCCAATTTTATTCTATCAGCAGAACCCAATTCTTTAGCTTCTCTGCTAATTATTTTAGAAGGAGGGTCAGTTTTGACAAGTTGTCTTGTTTCACAAGGAATAATAATCCCTTGAACTATTCTATCATTTTTACAAAACTGTATGAGATCATCATTTAAATTTTGATATGTCACAATAATTTCTCACAGTAATTAGAATCTATCACTCCTCAAACTGCTAATCTTGATTCTGGTAATATTTGTCCAAAATGATTCTTAGGGATTCTCATACATATTCCAGCAGAGATTATTTTTATGTCTTTCCTATTCAACCAAAAGTTCTCTAAACAATGTAAATCACACCCTACTGAACCAGGTGTTCTTGGATACAGTATTGGAACACCTGACCGTAGTCCAATACTCAACATTTGGGATCTTATGTGCGTGTTATTATCTATTTTGCAGATTTAGGGTCATCATTCTGGCTAGAGGTCTACTTTCTCCCAATCGACTATTATTCAGATTACATGAAACAATGAACAAATTATTTTTGCAGTGTTGATAACAATTATTAGAACTTCGTTCCTTAACTGTACTTTCAATAATCCATTCAGTCTTTCAATTAACCCAGGAGCTTTTAGATAATATGGAATTTGAGGTATCCATTCTAAGTTGTTTAATACACAATATCTCTTCATTTCATTATCTTTGAAAAAGGACCCATTGTCACTTTGAATCTGTATTGGGTTTCATAATACAGACTTATGATATCTAAAGTTTTACAGGTTTTTTTTCTAGGTCACATTCTTATAGGGAGAAACCACTAGTATACCTGAATAGGTGTCAGCACAAGTACATATAAATTTGCATCCTTTAGCTTGGGGTAGGGGCTCAATGTAATCTATTTGCCAAATTAGGATGAGTTATTACTCAAGGAACAGTTTGTTTCTTTTCCAACTGACATATACAGCATTCTTTGAGGTACTTGTTTTTAACAATGAATGAGAGATACAAATATCTTGTTCTTGTGCCCACTGATGTGTGGCTTGGACCCTTAAACGGTCCATTTTTTGATGGACCCATATTGCTAGTACTGTATCATCAGTTGGTGTCAGAATAGGGACAATACGTTGGTAGCAATCTTTGCTAATGGATCAGCATGTGCATTGTACTCACATTCTGGCATGGTGAGGACCACAGGAGCATCTACATGAAAAACTGACAAATTAGTAACCAAAGACAAGTCCCATATGTCTTGCCGTAATTCTTTGTCCCAGACTTGTTTGATGTCAATTTCCCAATTTTGATTTTTCCACATGGATGTCCTTGTAGCTAACCAATTAGCTACTGCCTTTAAATCAGTGAATATATGTCACTGTCCTCGTTGTTCTGTTTTGATAGCTCGGTGTACTGCCATAAGTTCATCATATTGACAACTTCCACGTGCTCAAGTATTTTCAAAAGTCCACCTAGTACATGGGTTATAGACTACAACTTTTCAACATCTTTTGTGACCCAAATATTTTGCTATCCCATCAGTAAACCATACATGTCTCTTTTGTTCTTCAGTTAATCCATCATATCTCTCATTCCATTTTATCAAGAGTCATAATCATTGTTGCTTTGGTTCAAAGGGTATACCATTCCCTTCAGTATCTATGTTTGCTATAGATTCATGGAAAGCAGAAACTCCACTTTTGCCCGTTTTAGATCTATTTTGAATATACCATTTCCATTTAATTATGCTGTCTTCATGTGCATGTCCAATTCTGCGAGAATGTGGGGTACTCATTACCCAGGACATAATTAGGATTCCAAGTCTTAGTATTACCTCATGGCCTAAAGTCAAGTGTTCAGTCTAGCAAAGTCCAATATGTAGCTTAACAACTACTTTTCAAAAGGGATATACTGAGCTCCAGATGAAGGAAGTTTCCTAGACCAGAATCCTAAAGGTACATTTTGGCTTTGTTATTTTTACCATAAACTCCAGTTTGCATATTCATCCTGTCCAGTCCCTTATAATTCCACCAGCCTATTTTGCATAGACCGTAAATCTATGACTAATCAAATAGAAGCCTTAACTTCATCAGAAGCTTTGCTTTGCTAAAGTCCCCCATCATATTCATATTTTTTCCTAGTAATTATGTAAGAATTTCAAAATTTACCTTAGGCATGGTATGTGATGTCACAAATATCCAAGTGATTCTATAAACATTTGGGCCTCTTTCTTATTGATGGAAATAGGAAAATTCTGAAACTTTTGTAAGGCTTGCAAGAGAATCTCTTGCAGTTTCTGATTCCATTGTATACTCAAAAATTTATGGTTTGAGCTTGCCTTTGAATCTTTGCAGGGTTAATCTCCCACCCTTTGCTTTTCATATGCTCAATTAAATGTGTCAAACTCTTTTCTACTTCATCTACAATTTTTTCCCTGTGTCATGACATCATCGATGTAGTGGGTAAGCTGTATTCCAGGTAGCTCTAATCCATTCATATGTTCAGCCACAATCCTTTGACAAATAGTGTTATGCAGATATCATTGTGGTAAGCATGTAAAAATATATTGTCGGCCCTGCCAAGAGAAAATAAATTGGTCCCATTGTTTTGAATCTATAGAGATAGTAAAGAAAGTATTGGCTAAATCAATATCTGTATACCAAATCCTGTCATATTTCTGGATATTTTCTATTAAATTAATGGTATCTGGAACAGCAGCATACAAAAGAGGAGTGACTATATTCAATTGTCTGTAGTCCATTGTCCTCCTCCAAGTCCCATCTGACTTTTGTACTGGTCAGACAGGATTATTCCACTGAGTGGTTACAGAGACTAATTCTTCTACCTCAACATCTTCCTTTATGGTACTGGTAATCTCTTCTTGTCCACCTGGTACAAAATACTGCTTTGAAGTAATCACTTCAGAAAGTTCAGGTAAAATGATTACATCTATTTTTATTTTACCCAGGAAAATTGTATCAATTCTGTCTTCCTTACTACAAACTGGTATCTCCCCTCAGGTAAATTTAAAGTCATACCTCTCAATATATTTATTCTAATACTGCATTTGGGTGAAATTATCATAGTATATTCTTTCTTAAGTAATTGTCCAATTTTTTGATTAGATTGACTTGTCTGACTGATATTTCAGCCCCTCCCAATCTTATGATGGTGATATGAGTTCCATGTTTAAATTTATCAGGGTTTCCATATATAAAGGAGTTCTCTTTCTCAGTATCTAGTAATGCCTATTTACAATATTTGATCCATTTTTCCAATATATGATCAAATTGCTATGGGGTCTGTAATCCTGTCTGTGTATTTCTTTAATCTGAGCTAGGGTTTGGTCAGCTTCCCATTCTCCCTGAAGGTATGACAAACTTAGATACAAGTGTTCTGTAAGATCTGTAGGGGCAGTTCTTACTTCTTTATTAATCTAATGTCAAGTCTCTTTTCTTCATACATTCTGTATAATTCATTAGTTGGAATAGCATCTATGCTTTCAAAATCTACCCTTGATCTCAATAGAGCAATAAACAATTCTCTTCTTGTCAATTTAGTCTGATTTTGAATCCATTGGCTATTTACTCTATCTCTGGAAATTTTATCTTTTCCCCAGTACCCTAAGTCACTTAACTGTGAAATATTGTCCAGCACCCCTGAAAGAGGGTGTTCTATATCCCTAATTATTAAAATCAAAATCAAGTTGCTTGGAGCTTTGAGGAGCCATCTTCTCTATTAAATTCTTATGGGAAAATGCAAAGGGCTTATCATAGTACGCATGTGTGTTTTAGAGCATTATGGCAATTCTAATCACCTCATCCTTAAACTTTCTTGTACAGTCAGTCCCTAAGTGAGTACCAGGGTCTATCTCCACTAGGCTACATAGAGTCAGTAGGATACTGACTACTGAAGCCTTCTGCAGTCATGCCTAAGAGATTAGTAGTATTGTTAGCTCCTTGCCTATTGTAATCTCTAAAAGCTTGCTGTACAAAAGGATTCTAATACCTATCAATTAGAAACAGTCTGCTCCATCTATAGATACATCTTCAGCTCCTTCATCACTGATTTTCACTATTCAAGATATTAATGATTCTCCCATCCTTTGGGTGAACCAACTCAAACTTCCTGCTACTCTCAATGATTTCCTGAAACACTGTGTAACCTCCTTAGTTCTCCAATTTCCACCTCACTATTGGATGGGCTTCAAACTACTCCCTCTAAACTTATTTCACTTCCTTGATCACTGTGGCAACTAAACCAGTTCTGTACAAATCTCATATATGTATTTCTTTTGTCAGCCTTAGCCTCTTCTAAGGTAAATGAACAACCTTTCCTTCAGCCTGAGTCTCCCCAGACTGCTCTTGCAAAGTAGAGCTTGAAAGATAAGAATTCCCATGCAAACTAGCTAACTCTTTTTCCATCTGAATTTTGTCCTTAAGTAGCTCATCTCTACTTTTATACACAATATGGTAACCTGTTAATAAAACCCAGCCTCTTCTAATTACCAACTCCTTCCCTGATTTTATTAGTATTCCTTACAAACACCTTTCCACATCTCCAGGTCTCCCCTCCTGTAACCCTGCTTCCCAGTTTTCACAGGGTCCCATACTTTTGGACCATTCTCTAGCTAGCGATGAAAAAGTTTAATCATCCCATCCTGGGATACTAGCTTCTTCCTCTAAATCCTTCCTGCCTTCAAATAGAAATTTTATAACCTGGGATATTGTTTGTAATACCAAATGTATCACCAAGGTAATATTCACAGCACTGGTGGTTACTATGAATATACCAGCGTAGTTCTCAATTGCAAAAAATAAAGTACATAGAATGCAGAAGAAAAACATTTATTTAGACATCAGAAAGCCAAATCCCCAAACCAGAAGGCAAAATCTGTCATCATGACCAAGAAATTAATAAACAAGATCACTGCAAGGAGCAAAGTCATTCACCAAGCCTCTCCTTCTCATCCAAGGCATTTTCACAAGCAAACACTCAGGAGCCTGAGCATTGCCACACCTGCTTGTGTCCTCTCTCTTCTGATCCAACCATGCTCACTCATTTCCTCCAAGTTCTACTCTACAATTCCTGTTCTGCCTGTTAAGCAAATACCTCCAGTCACCTGTGACTTTGACTTCCAGGTGACTTAGGCAAATCATACAGACCTGTTAATGAATGAGAAAGATCTTTCCATTTAAATTACTATTACAACAGAAGAGGATGTGAATTACTTAAACCCCATCTCACAAAAAGAAATTGAAGAACCATCAATAAATTCCCTAGGAAAAAATCTCCAGGGCCAGATGGATTTACAAGTGGATTCTATCAGATATTTAAAGAAGAGTGAATTCCAATATTCTATAGGCTATTTGGGAAAATTGGCAAAGAAGTAGTCCTACCAAAATCTTTTTATGATATAATTATGATACTGATACCTAAACTGACAAGAGCCAAAGCATAGAAAGAAAATTATAGACCAATTTCCCTAATGAATATAGCTGCAAATATTTTAAATAAGATATTAGCAAGAATATTACAGCAAGTTATCATGAGAATAATACATTATGATGAGGTACAATTTATACCAGGAATGCAGGGCTCATTCAATATCAGGTAATCTATCAGCTTAATTGATCATATCAACAAGAAAAGTGGCAGAAACCATGTGATTATATCAATAAATGCGGAAAAAGCTTTTGACAAAATACAACACCCATTCCTATTGAAAACACTGGAGAGCATAGGAAACTTTACCAAAGGCTAGAGTACAAAGCAAGAGAACTTTTAACACAGGAAATTTAGGTTTGATATAAGTAAAAACCTTTTAGGAGTAAATAGAACTGTTGTCAAGTGTCTTGGGGTACCATAATAGAGAGTGGGTTCCTCCTCCTTGGAAATTATCAAGCTAAGTCTGGAGAACAACTTGATAGGCTTTTAGTCACTAAGAGTTTTAATTCTGCCAAGTCTTCTTACTTTTGTCACTTGTATTTACTGAGTATGTATTGCCAAAATGATGACTGGGAATACATACCTTAATAAAATTGGTATGTATGCATATGTAAAAAAGAGAGAGAAGCATGAAAAGATAGCCAGGAAAGACAATCATAAAGGAATTGTTAAAATTGAACTGTTCACATTCTTAAGTAGAAAGATGATATTTTTATCAAATATTGGGAGGAGAAAGGGAGAAATAGAATTGGGGTAAATTATCTCACAGAAAAGAGACAAGAAAAAGCTTTTACAATGAAAAGGAAGAGGTAGGAGGTGAGAGTGAATGAGTGAACATTACTGTCATTGAATTTGACTTAAGGACGGAATAGCATCCACACTTAATTTGTTACCTTCCCCTACATGAAAGTAGGAGGAACAGGATAAGAGGGAGGGATGATAGAAGGGAGGACAGATTGGGGGAGAGGGTAGTCAGATGCAAACGCTTTTGAAAAGGAATAAGGTCAAGGGAGAGAATAGAATGAATGGCTGGGGGTGGAATACGATGGAGGAAAATATAGTCTTTCACAAAATGAATATTGAAATGTTTTACACAATTATATATGTATAATCTATATTGAATTGCTTGCCTTCTCAATGACAGTGATTGGAAAGGGAAGAAGGGAAAGAATTTGGAACTTAAAAATTTAAAAACAAAAGTTAAAAATTGTTTTAATACAACTGGGAAGTAAAATGTAGAGGCAATGAGGTATACAAATCTATCTTGCCCTACAAGAAAGTGAGGGGGAGGGAGTGTAATGGCAATTAGGATGTTTTGCTCTTGCTGTTTTATTAAAAGTGCCTCTGATTAAATAATGTGATTGGGGAGGATCTTTTCTATACATTAATGAGCTTGTGCATTAAAGGGAGTCTGATTAGGGAAGATTTGTAGGAACACCCACACGTTTTGTTAATGAGGCAGTGATTCTCAAGGGTTCTGATGCCCTCTAGCATCAAGTATAAATACTCTGAGGGTGAGGTTTTATTTTGGGGCTTAATTTTGATAAGAAATTTTGAGTGCCAGATGAGGACTCTGGGAAGCCATTAAAGAACTACCTGGCTTTGAGAACCCAGATGTCATGCTTCCTTCTCTGGGAACTGGTGAGACTGCTGTACCTGTCTGTTGAATTATTGTCAGACAGAGGAAGCTGTGTCTGTCGATTACTTTGGAGTTCAGGGTATTGACTACTCTCAACTAGGTAAATGATAAGTACTTGACTAAAGGATTGAACACGTGCTTGATTAAAGTGATTGTTAACCCCTCAAAAGTTGCCTTTCCTTTTATGAACGTAGATCTCAGAACCTGTGATAGCAAGTAACCCTGTGTATGTTGAGGTGCTTACTGTTACAGGGAGAAAGAAGGAAGTGGGGAGGTAGAGGGGAGGACAGACTGGAGGAAGGAGTGATCAAAATGCAAACCATCTTGGGGTGGGGGTAGAGGAGAAATGGAGAGAAAATTTGGAACGCAAAAACATGTGGAAGTAAATGTTGACTAAAATAAATAAATTCATAAAAAAAGAAAAGAAATAAAGTATAAGGGATTGTTCACAACCTACTCAGCTTCAACCTGAACCATGAGAGTCTTTCCTGAAGCCCACCCATCATTCACCTTTGTGATAACTTCTATTTGCTGTTACCCTAGTATGGTATTTTCTCCCCTTTCTTCTTGGGAAGAAGACAATCTCAAAACACCAAATCATGGAGTGGTGGAAATATTCTGTAGTTTCACTTCTAATGAACAGAAATGTTCTGATAATTTGTGATAAAATTTTATATTTGCAGGATTGTTATTATTTGTCCTTCATTGACAGAGAGAATGGATGACATCACAAGGGTGATGTGTTGACTTGCATTTGGATTGTATTTAAGTAAGGTAGAGTTGTGCAAAGCTGTCAGTCTTACTCTCTCCTCCAGACTCATCAAAGTCCAATTTCATAACTACTTAAGGGAATATCCAGAGGGAATTCATCATAGTTCCCTTACATAAGGTCCTACCTAGGACAATTAAGGCAACTAGATATCGTCAGGGTTACTGAAGCAAGAGAAGAGCCAGAAACAAGTTTAACCAAAGGCTTCTTATTTTACTAAAGGAGTGAAAGTATAGTCAATTTAGGACCCCAGATTATGCTAAACAATCATTGGTAAATGTTTAACTGAGAAAATAAGTCACCTCTAGGGGAACATGTTTCTATTTTCTAAGTTTCACTTTAGGGAATTTTGAATTAAAAGACATATTTACTAATTATGTAAAAATTATACTGTAATTTTAATAAGGAGTTATAACTTTGTAGACAATCCACTAAAAAATGGCTGTAATTCAAGAGTTTCTGGGAAATCCAGAAAGTGCTGCCTGGTCAGACCACTGTGTAGAGAACAGTGGACAGATGGATGCTGTCTTTTCTAAGATGTTCAATGAAAATTATTTAATTGATGTGAGTTGCCCTGGATATGATATAGTGGAGATCTATAAAGCTCTAGAGAGCTGGTCAAGTCTAGTCATCATATAAAAATTAATATATATCCATGACAAATCAGGTCAAATACCAGAAAGAAGATATTCAGAGAGTAAGATTAACCCTAAAGAACACCTTCAAAAATATAAAGCATCTAATCAAATAAAAGGACATATGGAAATCTTAAATAATCTTATCACAGAGAAGAAAGTAGAAATGACTATGAAGGAACTACCAAACTGGATAGTTAGATCACTCAAATTATTGCTGGATTCACAGGATAATTTTATCAAACTCTAAAAAATATAACAATCGTACCAATACTACTGTCACTAAATATTCTCAAAAATTGGGAATGTGTGGTACCAAATTAATTTTATGAAACAAATATATTTCCAATACTAAATCTAGGGAAGAATAAAACACAGAAGGAGGTCTATGGACCAGTATCATTTAAGAATATTGATTAAAAATTTTAAATAACATTCCATCAAAGGAACTATAGCAATTCTAAGAAATAACTCATCATGTCCCAGTTGGATCTACAGTAGGTATGAAAGGATGATTCAAAAATAGGAGAACAATGAAAATTGTTAATCAAATCCAAATAAATAATCTAATTTGCAGATGATTATTTTAGTGTATGTGTAAAAAAGCTTTTCATAAAATACAACAGTCATTTATACCAGAAAAACAAACAAAAAGCCCTACACAGCTGAAACATCTAGGACCATTTTAATATAAAGAAATTGTCCATGTAAAGGGAAAAGCACACATTATATGCAAACAGGATATCCTGCATTGTTTCTTCCAAAATGTAGCCAAGTCTAATGCAAGGCTATTCCCTCTCTCCACTGTTATATATCTCTGGAAATGTTAACAATAGCATTAAAATTGAAAGAAGGAAAGAAAAATGGAAAGAGGGAAAGAGGAGATAAAACTATTGTATTTGCTTTTGATAGTTTACTAGAAAAATTTAGGGAACCAGAAAAGATGTTGAGTGAAACAATTTAGTAGCTTCAGCAAAGTCATTGGTAAGGGAAAAAAAAACCTCTCAACCCCCCAAAAATTTGAGGCAAGATTTCTAAATAAAAATAAGCAAATTCAAGATTTGTAAAAGTGTGATTTTCATTCCAGGTAGCTACAAAGTAAATAATGTATTTGTATATCATTCCATCAGAATTTCAAAAATACTTGTAGATATTCAAATACATAGTACTTTTGAAAGGAATGAAGAATTTTATTAGTTAGAGGAATATTCAGGGCTTATGACTGGACCAGGGCAATATAATATAAGTGACAATCCTACTAAAGTTTCCAGTTTAAGAGTGCCATACCAATCAAATATGTGTTGAAACCTCTGGTCATATCCAACGAGGAAAGTGTTGTTAGCATAAACAGTAGCTGATAATTTTTCTTCCTTTCTAGGCCAATAAAAACCAATTCTTTTAGAAGTGAGGTAGATTCATCCCAAAAGAATGATTCAGCATACTCCTTGATCAGGCTGGCCTAGGATATATTCTAAAGGGATAAGACAGTGGAATCTGTCACCTTCTATTTATTTTCTTTTTTGTTAACATGCAAACCTCTTTCACTGAAATGAACCCAAATTATCAATATTGATGGCTCTGGTGGTCCCATTGTTTTTTGTTTGTTTGTTTTTCCCAAGATAGTTGTGAGTCCTAAGGAAATTTAACAAATTAAATTCAAGGTTCATTTGTATTTTCAAGAGCTAGTCAGTAAGGGAGATTTTCTACACTGTAATCTTTTCCTGAAAAAATAAAAGTGAAAATAAATATTCCAGTGAGACCGCAAATAAACAAAACACAGAGAATAGTTACAATCTGATTTTATTGTTTTGAAAATTGGCAATAGACTTTCAGTGCTAAAAGGGAAATAACACTTTTTTCTTAAACAAATACATATTAATATGGAAAATACAGTGTATTCATAACTACTCTGACAATTCATACATCTCACTGAGAAAAGGACAAACACTGAGATGTTGTGTTCTGAGACCGAAATTAAAGGAATTTACCATTGTTACTGTACGTTAATAAAGGAAAGAGATCTCTCTCAGAATCAGGTAATTTTACAATATTATTCCACATAACTCTTGACACCCTAAGATATGTCAGAAATAAAAGGCCCATATCAATGGGATGAAAAGCACAAAACAGGGTTTCAGCTATGTACTGTCTTCTCAAATGACATGAAATGAGACTGAGGCAAGAAAGTCTATTATTTTCAAATAAATCTATTGTTTCTTAAAAAAATACACATATATAATGGAAAAGAGTTTGTCAAGTGACACACTTGAAAACTGGATATGATATATAAAAGGTCACTTAGTATACACTATTAAATATTACCTAAATGTTACTTCTGGTATTCTAAGTGCTTACAGAGCATTGAACACAGAAAAGTATAAAAATGTACCTGCATGCACATATACACACACACATATACTGACTACAATCTGAATTTTATGGAAACTGTAAAAAAAATATTTCAAAGACTCATTTGGTCATTGTTTTTATAATATTTAAAATATGACAAAATAGTCATAAGGGAAAAATCATTGTATAGAGAGGCACTATGATGAAATATACAGCGTGTTAGTGTTGAAATCAAGGAGATCCAAATTCAATATTTGCCTAATTGAGTAAACTTCTCTCCTTACATGTAACAGTTATGAGACCTTAGGCAAGGTAGATTATTCCTTCTTAGTACCCCTATGGAACACCCTAAGAACACAAATTAAAGACTTGTGTCTGATGTGTCATTTGAGAGAATTTTCACACTGGGAATTCCCCTACTAGTGAAATTATTGGTCTAGATTAATAAAAAAAGGTAGGAGAAAACAGCACTAATAATAGCTCAAATATATGTGGAGTTCACTATATGCCAGGGACTCAATGATTATTATTTCATTTTATCCTCACAATAACCCAGGGAAATAGATGTTTCATTAGTAACTTCATTTCACAGATCAGGAAACTGAGAACGTCAGTGATTAAGTGACTTGCCTAGGAGCATGCAACTAGTAAGTGGATGTAATGTTAATGAGGGTTAAAGATCTTCTCTACCCATTAATAGGCCTCAGGTGGAGCCCATTAAGGGAGACTTGATTAGGGGAGGCTTGTTTTGTAGGCAGGCCCACACCTTTCATTAATTTCTAATGATGTATTCAATTATAAGGGTCATGATGGACATCTGGCTCTGAAAAGTGCATATGTATTCACAGGTAAGGTTTCATTTGGGGGCTTACTCTTTGGAAGAAGTTTCATGTGCCAGAACAGACATGGGGCAGCCTTAATGAGCCCTCCCACTTTGAAAATCCAGATGTTAATGCTTCTTTCTCTGGTAGCTAAGTATGTATGTAATGGTCAGACAATTGGATCTGTCTATTGATCTGTGATGTATGTATTGCTTATGGTCAGATAATTAGAAGCCCTGTCTGATAGTCTTTATTTCTCTTCCTGTATTTTCTATGTTGGTGTATGTAATTAAAGAAGATTGTTGACCCCTCAAAAGTTGCTTTCCTTTTAGAAAAGCAAATCTAAAGACCTGTGTCAGGGTGCTTGCTGCTACAGTGGATGAGAACAGATTTGAACTCAGGTCTTCCTGACTTCAGGATTGGTACTATATTCATTGCAAGATGTAGTTTCACCTAAAATACATTTAGAAAGTAAAAACTTTCTTCCAAGATATTATTGTCAGTACCTAGCATATAGTAAATAAGATCTTTTGGTTTTTCACACAGACTCAAGGTCTTTAATTTTTTTTCTTGCTTTAAATTGTATTTTATTTTTTCTCCTATTACACAGCAAGAAAAAAATAACATTAACCTTTTATACAGTTTTGAGTTCCAAATCTTTCTCCCTACTCCTTTGCCCTCTTCTTAAAATGGCAGCAAGTTTGATTTATTTTATACATATGATGTTATGTAAACATATTTCCACATTCATCACAGTTGTGGAAAAAGAAGCAGATCAAAAGAAAAAAATGAGAAAGAATAAAGTAAGCAATAAAAATATACTTCAACCAGCATTTTGAATGCAACAATTCTTATTCAGGACATAGATAGCATTTTCTTTTATGAGTCCTTTGTACTTACTTGTCTTGGATCATTGTATGGCTGGAAAAAGCTGAGTCATTTGTAATTGATCATCACATAATATTGCTGATACTATGGATACTATGTAAAGTGTTTTCCTCATTCTATTCATTTCTCTTTGAATCAGTTAGCACTAGTTTTTCTAGATTTTTCTGAAATGTGCTTATTTATCATTTATTACTGCAGAATAGTATTTCATTACATTCATATGCCATGCCACAACTTGCTCAGCTAATCCCAAATTGATTGGCATCTCATGAATTTCTAATATTTTGTCACAACAAATAGGACTGCTATAAATATTTTTTACACTTACAAGTCCCTTTCCCTTTCTTATGATCTCGTTGGGATTTAGAACTACTAATGGTATTGTTGGATCAAAGGGTATGCAGAGTTTGGTTGCCCTTTGGGCATAGTTCCAAATTACTCTCTAGAATGATTGGGTCAGTTCTCAAGTGAACCAGAAATGCATTACTGTACTAATTTTTCCACCTCCTCTCTAATATTTATCCTTTTTTTGTCATATTAGCCAATCTCAGTGTGATGTGATATTTCAGAGGTGTTTTCATGTGCATTTCTCTAATCAAATATGATTTAGAGCACTTCCTCATATGACTATTTATTTCTTTTATGTATTCATCTGAAACCTGCCTGTTCATATCCTTTGACAAATTATCAATTGTGAAATGGCTTGTATTCTCATAAATTTGACTCAGTTTTCAATACTTTTGAGAAATGAGGCTATTATCAGAGACTCTTGCTGTAAAGATTGTTTCCCCGCTTTCTGCTTTCTTTCTAATCTTGGTTGCATTGGTTTTGTTTGTATAAAAGCTCTTCAATTTGATATGATCAAAATTATATATCCTACATTTCATAGCACTTTCTATCTCTTGTTGGGTCATGAATTCTTCCCTTTCTCATAGATGTGAGAGGTAGACTCTTCCATGCTCTTCTAATTTGATTGCTTTATTGTGCATGGTACCTTTTAGCAAGATGTAGTTTTCTTCCTTATCTCTTTTAATTAGGTTTATTTTTGTTTTTAACTTTGTCTAAGATCAGAATTTCTAATGCTCCTTTGTTTTTAACTTCAACTGAAAAATCATAGATTCTGCTCCAGCCCCTTACCTTTGCTTTGTATGTGTCTCTGCCTCAAATGTATTTCTTGTAAGCAACATATTGTAACATTCTGGTTTTTGATTCACTCTGCTATCCACTTCTATTTTATGGGAGAATTCATCTCATTCATATTCCCAGTTATGAATATTAACTGTGTATTTCCCTCTGTCCTATTCTTCCTCTTATTTGTCCTCTCTCTTTTACCCTTCCTCTTCTCACCAGTGTCTTGCTTCTACCACCTCCCCTGTTTTGCCCTCCCTTCTGTTGGTCCACATCCCCCTTTACTTAGTTTTCTCTCCTACTTCCATTTTGTGTAAGATAGATTTCTACATTCAACTTTTCGTATATATTATTTCTTCTTTGAGCCAATACTGATGATGGTAAGGCTCAAGCAATGTCCATCACTTCCTTTCCCATTGTCACCTCCACTGTAATAGGTCTTTCACCTTGCTTCATGGGATATAATTTTCTCCATTTTATGTCCCCCATCCTTCTACAATCATTGTACTACTCTTTCTCATTCTTTAATTTCTTTAATGTTATTTTCTCAAATCACTTCGTACCCATATCCTCGTTTATGTATATCTCCTCTATCTGTTCTGTTAGTGATTATACTTTTTTAAGAGTTACATGTAGGGGTGTAAACAGTATAGCTCTACTGAATCTCTTGTGTTTTTTTCCCCTTTTACCTGTTTATGCTTCCCATAGGCCTTGATATTAAAAATCAAATTTTTTACTCATTTTTTGTCTCCTTTTGAAGACTTCAAATCCATCTATTAAACTGAATGACCATATCCCCCTCTCAATGTATTATGGTTAATTTTGCCAGGTAAGTAATTCTTTGTTGTAGTCCTTTCTCCTTTACCCATCACAATACCATTTTCCATGACCTCTGATTCTTTAATGTTACAGCTGCCAGGTTCTATGTGATTCAGATTGTGACTTCCTGGTATTTGAATTGTTTCTTTCTGGTCACTTGTAGTGTTTTTTCCTTGAGTTGATAGTTCTGAAATTTGGTTATAATGTTCCTTGAGGTTTTTATTTTTGCATCTATTTCCTGAGATGATTAGTAGATTCTTTCAATGCGTATTTTGCCCTCTGATTTTAGGAGAAGGTTTCCTTGATAAGTTCTTGAAAGATACTGTCCTGTTGCTCCCTTTGATGATGATTTTCAGGTAGTCCAGTGATTCTGATACTGTTTTTCCGGTGTCTGTTTTCCATGTCAGTTGTTTTTGTTTTTTCAACGAAGTATTTTGCATTTTTTTATTTTTAAAAATTTGATTGATTCATGATGTTTTATAGAGTCATCTGAGTCTACTTGCCCAATTCTAACTTTTGAAGTGTTGTTTTCCTCAATTAGCTTTTGTCATTTTATCCAATTTGAGTAATTTTACTCTTTAAGGAGCTGTTTTCTTCAGTGGATTTTTGTATCTCCTTTGCCATTTGGCCAATTTTTCTTTTTAATCAATTTCCCAAGCTGTTGAATCTGTTATTCATTATTCTCTTGCATCACTCTCATTTCTTTTTCTTTTCTCATCTTCTGCCTTTCATGTAATTTTTAAGTTCCTTTTTGAACTCTTTCTTGCGTTCTTTCTGGACTGGAGGTCACTTCTTATTTATTTTTCTTTGAGGTTTTGCATGTAGGTATTTCGTCATTATTGACCTCTTCTGAATTTGTGTCTTGGTCTTCCCTGTCATCATAATAACTTTCGTCACGTTCTGTTTCTGTTGAGTTTTTTCACATCTTGTCTGGGTCTTTTCCCTTTCTTTTAAATATGATCTGTGCTCCCAGGGAGGAAGGGGCTCTGTTTCAGGCTTCTTTTGCCAATGGCTGCTGGCTCTGGCTGTTAACATGATAGTGCGTTGATGTTGCCTTGAGGTCTATGGGAGACCCTTGCGTCCTGTGCTGTGCTGTGCTGATGGGGTGGAGTGGGGAATGGGTAGCACTGATGAAGGCTGTAGAAATCTGACAGTTTACCTGGTGCTGAGCTGGGGTCCTTGTGGTGGTTGGTGTTTGTCATATGCTGAGGTCACTTGGTGTTTTACTGTGTTTCTTTGGGGTTCCACTGAAGTACATGGAACTCTGATTTCTAGAGGACACCTGCCTGCCCAGAGTAACACTGAGGCATGTGATGTTTCTCAGAGATTGAGTATGTCAGTTCCCCTGGATATACTAACATACATAGGGGACATTTGTCTGCTCCATCACACTAGGGCTCAGGTGGTTTCCTGAGGTGGGGCTTGTTTCTGGCTTGCTGGGACCCTTCCTGTCATGGCAGATGATCTCTTTTAATCTGAGTGAGATGGATCTTGCCAATACTCCAAGTCTCCTGAACTGAAAGACCTCCCTGACCCCTCTTTCTCCTGCATCTGCTGTTATAGGATGTGTGCTAGGGAGTTATTTTATGGTTATTTGGAAGTGAATATGGAAGAGCTAATGAGCTTATTCCACCATCTTGGCTCCTGGAAGTCCTAGTAATATCTAAATAAATGTTTGTTGTTTATTTAGCATGTACAGAAAGAACACCTCCAACATCTTCCTTAGCAAAAGCTCAGCATTTTCTGAAAACCAGGTAAAATGTTAAATCACTTTACTTGGGCAACGTTCTTGAAATGCAATGATATGTTATCCTTCCAGTTATGTTAAGCATTTCAAGACAGTGCTGGATGAGGATGGCACTAGAGAATGATGGATAAGTTGTGGTATATTAATATAATAGGAAATTATTGTTCAGTGAAAAATGTTGTAGTGGATTGAGACCTTGACTTATTTAGCTAGCATGTTTAGTTTATCTGTATGTATTGCCTTTCAATTTATTCTGCATTTCTCTATAGTAGAAATATATACATATACATATATAGATATGTTTGTATGAATTTGTATATGTGTATTTGTATATATAGATAGGTACACATTTATAGATATTAATCGTCTCCCACATTAAAATATGAACTTCTTGCAAGGAAGAATTGCCTCTATCTTTATATATGTAGCCCAATACTTAAGAAATTCTTTTTTTAATTGAATAGTTAATATATTTTTAGATTCCAACACTCACCTCTACAGAATTTTCAATTCCAAATTTTCTCCCCATCTTTCCCCTCCTCTACCCCAAGAGAGTGTGCATTCTGATTACCCCTTCCCCCAATCTTCCCTCTCTTCTATCACACCCTCCCCTTCTCTTATGCTCTTTCCCTCAATTTTCTTGTAGGCAAAATAGATTTCTATTCCCCATGGCCTGTATATCTTATTTACCAGTTGTATGTAAAAACAATTTTTAACATTTGTTCTTAAACTTTGAGTTCTAACTTCTCTCCTTTCCTCCCTCCCCACCCACCCCCATTGAGAAGGAAATCAATTCAACATTACTTACACATGTGTAATCATGACAAACACTTCATAACAGTCATGTTGTGAAAGACTAACTATATTTCCCTCCATCCTATCCCACCCTCCCAATTATTTTATTCTCCATTTTAACCCTGTCCCTCCTCAAAATGTTTAATTCTAATTATCCCCCTCCCCCATTTGCCCTCTCTTTTATTATCCCCCTACCCCTCACTTATCCCCTTCTCTGCTACTTTCCTGTATAGTAAGATAGATTTGCATACTCAGTTGAGTGTGGATGCTATTCCCTCCTTAAGACAAATCCAATGAGAGCAAGGTTCACTTTTTCCAACTAAACTCCCACTCTTAGACTGCATTGAAAAAGCTTTTCTTCCCTCTTTTGTGTGAGAGATAATTTACCCTCTTCTATTTCTCCCTTTCTCCTCCCAAAATATTCCTTTCACATCCTTTACTTTTATTTTTTTAAGTATCATCCCTTTATATTTAACTCAAGCTGAATCCTCTCCCTCTATATAAACTCCCTCCAGCTGCCCTAAGAAAACTCTCAAGGGTTACAAATAATATTTTTTCATGTAAGAATGTAAACAGTTCTACTTTATGAAGTCCCTTATGAGTTCTCTTTCCTATTTACCTTTCCATGCTTCCTTGATTCTTGTGTTTGAAAGTCAAATTTGAAAAGTTCCTTTGGCAGGGGGAGGAGTGAAGCCAAGATGGCAGAGCAGAAATACAGACCATAGACCATAAAATATCTGTAAATATCTGTAAATTATCTGTAAATAGACCATAGACCATAAAATATCTGTAAATATCTGTAAAATATCTGTAAAAATGACTCTAAACGAATTCTAGAGCAGTAAAAGCCAGACAGGGTGAAAGAGATCTGCAGTCCAATACAGCCTGGAGGGCCAACAGGAAAAGTCTGTAGCACTGGGTGTGGAGCAGAGCACAGCTGAGTGTGGCCTGCATTGCTTGACAGGGACAGGACCCAAGATAGGCTTCAGGGGAGCCATAGCCACAGCTGCAGTTCCCAGATTGCTCAACCCCAAAATGACAAAGACAGCTTCAAAGGTCAGTGAGAAAGCTCCTTCACCCAAGAGAAAGGAATGTGGTTGGGGCCACTGACAGCAGCCATTGCAGTGGCAGGGTCCATTTTTGGAGCTCTCTGTCTAAAGCCCCTGGGGGAATTGAGCAGCTGATCTGAATCTCAGCCCTGAGCTTGGCCTGGGATGAAGAGAATTGCTGGCATGGTGGAGCTGGTGGAGGATGCAGTGTGAATTCTGCTCCCAGAGAAGAGTATTTGTAGTTGTTTCCAGATAAGAGTACAGGTCAGAAGACGAGTAAACACCTCTCCCTTGATTGTTTTACAAATCTCCAGAGTATACCCTCCTCTTGACAAAGGACTCAAAACTCAAGCATCTGGGTAGGAAAATGCCAAAAAAAGGGATTAAAAAATGAAAGAAGGTTATTTACTTGGTGAACAGGTATTTTCTTAAATCTTTCTGGATGATGAAGAACAATGCATACTATCAGAGGAAGACCCAAGGCTTTTGCATCCAAAACCTCCAAAATAAATATGCAATGCTCTCGGGACATGGAAGAGCTCAAAAAGGATTTTAAAAAAGCAAAGGAGGTAAAGGGAAAAATTAGGAAGAGAAACAAGAGCAATGCAAGAAAATCATGAAAAGCAAGCCAGCAGCTTGCTAAAGGAGACCCAAAAATGCTGATGAAAATAACACCTTTAAAAGTAGATGAACTCAAATGGCAAAAGAGGTTCAAAAAACCAATGAGGATAAGAATGGTTTAAAAAAGCTGAATTAGCCAAATGGAAAAGGAGGGTCAAAAGCTCACTGAATAAAATAGTTCTTTTAAAAATTAGAATGGAGCAGATGGAAGCTAATGAGTTTATTAGAAAACAATGAATTACAGAACAAAATGAAAAGAATGAATAAATTGAAGATTATGTAAAGCATCTCTTTGGAAAAGCAATTGACCTGGAAAATAGATCCAGGAGAGACAATTTAAAAATTATGGGACTACCTGAAATTTCATCTTTCATGAAATTATCAAGGAAAACTGCCCTAATATTCTAGAACCAGAGGGCAAAATATTGAATAACTCCATTGATCACCTCCTGCAAGAGATCTGAAAAGAGAAGCTTCTATAAATATTGTAACCAAATTCCAGAGTTCCTAGGTCAAGGATAAAATATGGCAAGGAGGTAGAAAGAAACAATTCAAGTATTGTGGAAATACAATCAAATCTAGCAGCTTCTACATTAAGGGATTGAAGGACTTGGAATTTGATATTCCAGACGTCAAAGGAACTAGGAATAAAATGAAGGAAAATCTACCCAGTAAAACTGAGTATAATACTTCAGGGGAAAAAAAGGTCATTCAATTAAATAGAGGACTTTCAAGAATGCTTGATGAAAAGATCAGAAATGAATAGAAAATTTGACTTTCAAACTCAACAATCAAGAAAAGCATGAAAGGTAAAAAGGAAAGAGAAATCATAAGGGACTTACTAAAGTTAAACTGTTTACATTCCTATATATAAAGATAATATTTGTAACTTTTGAGACTTTTGTCAGTATTTGGGTGGTTAGAGGGATTATACACACACACACACACACAGACTTACACCGTATGTGTGTGTGTGTGCGTATAATGTATAAATATATATATAAATATATATATATATATATATATATTTATATATATATACACATATATACAGAGAGCACAGAGTGATTTGAATAAGAAGTGATGATATTTAAAAAAATAAAATTAAAGAGAAGAATATATAGGGAGGGGAAAGGGAGAAATAGAATGGGACAAATTATCTTTCATAAAACAGCCAAGACAAATTTTCTCAGTGTAGCAGAAAAGGGAGAAAGTGAGAGGGAAAAAGTGGAATTTACTCTCTTCATGTTTGATTTAAGGAGGGAATAACATGGTCACTCAATCTGGTATGAAAATCTAACTTATGCTACAGGAAAGCAGGGGAAAGGGGGACAAGTGGGGTGAGGGGAACTATAGAAAGGAGGGCAAACGGGAAGAGGGAGTAATTAGAAGTAAACACTTTTGGGGAGGGACAAGGTGAAAAGAGAGAATAGAACATATGGGGGCAGGAAATGATGGAGGGAAATATAGTCTTATACAGCATTACTATTATGGAAATCTTTTCCAAAATTGCTCAAATATAACCTATACTGAACTGCTTGCCTTCTCAGTGGAGATGGGTGGGGAGGGGGGAAAGGAGAGAAGTTGGAACTCAAAGTTTTAGGAACAAATATTGAGAATTGTTTTTGCATAGAACTTGGAAATAAGAAATACGGGTAATGTGGTACAGAAATCTATCTTGCCGTACAAGAAAAGGGAGAAGATGGGGATAAGGGAAGGGAGAGGTGTGATAGAAAGTCCAAATTATTTATTATCACTTGAAAGAATTCACTCTAGTCAGAACTCATGAAAAGACAGAGAGAGTTGGATTTCAGTATAATTTTACCTTTGTCCAACCCTGGATAGAGGTTAGCAGACCTTAGTGTCAAGGCTCTAAGGAATCTTAGAAATCATCCAGTCTAGTTCCATCAATTTATAGACAATGAATTTGAGTCCGAGAGAAGGTTAGTCTTTCTTTGATCACACAACTATGAGAAAAGAAATCCTGTATTATAGCTTTTTTTTATTTCCCCATTAAACCATGCTGATGTTTATTGTTAGTGAAAGCATAATGTTTATTTCCCCCCTTGTATTTTCCAAAATTTGTATTTGTCTTGGAAATTGGGCAGGGATCTTTCCCAAAAATGTGCAGTTAAAATGCTTACCCATCCATTCTTCCTGGACCCTCAGTCTCTGTTTCTGGAACAGACCAATACCCTCCAAAAAGTAAATAAATAAATAAAATAAAAATTAGGTTTCTTTTTGGTATGAAAACTAGGGCTTCCTCAAGAAATTTTTCAAAGGCATGTTGAGTAGAATTTTTAATAGAAATTTTAAATTTGCATCCTCATATATGGATACTACTGT
Organism: Potorous gilbertii; assembly: GCA_028658325.1. NCBI lineage: Eukaryota > Metazoa > Chordata > Mammalia > Diprotodontia > Potoroidae > Potorous > Potorous gilbertii. Next base: position 181,181,298 of record CM053772.1, on the reverse strand, counting down.
GGGTTTAGCTCATATTTTGTTTCTAAGTACCAATGTGCTTAAAGAAATTCTAGTCGACACAGTAAGTATTAGCATTTGAAAATTCATAATCTTTTAAATTCACTCATATTTAGAGCTGTTCTAGAAAGAGTGTTGTATCTCTTTATCATGTGGCTTTATTCCAAACCTAGGCCAAATTCCAAAGACAAGTTTATATTACCTGAAACTGTGGTTCAATTGCAATTCAATGTTGGAATATTTTTTAGGCCTTGGCTTTTAGCCATAGAGTCTTCCTGAGAATCCAAGATCCTGTCCTTATTTGTTTTCAATTAGTTGCCTTGAATATTGCTATAAGGTTATAAATATTTCTTCAGTCTGGAAATGATTGGTAGCCCAAGTACAGAATATGGGCTTGTTTCATCTTGTTTATCCTGTAGATAACGAATAACCCCTGAGCCATAAGCCAACTTCTTTTGAGTTCTGTCACATTTGGGGATTTATCAACTTTCTAGGAGTCTCTCACTAGCCTTCTTCCCTCTTGAGTTAATTATATATTTGCATGTGCTTCCAAATTATTTCTGGGACTCCATTACTACAAAATTCATACATCCTCAATTAGCCACTTTATTTCAAGGTCAGAAAGTGAAAGGAAGTCTGAAGGGTATTAGACTGTCTTTGCCAAATATTCTTTCCAAGAAACAATCATGGTGGCTAAATCTCAGTGTAAATATAACCAGTTGGTACAGATTTGATCTTGTTTAGATGTGATAAACATATGGAAGTCATTCTACATCAATACTACTGCCAAAAAGTGTGAAGAGACTTTATTACGCAAACCCAAGAAAAACTCTCCCTATTTTAATAGATATATACTTTTTCTGTGGACTCTCTAGTATAGCATAACATTAAACTCTGGCTATATGTCACATACTGATAATGAGAATGCACGTATTTATTTTTACCTTAAGGAATTTCAATAGTTCACAGCTGGTAAACCATTTATTTCACGTGAGTGCATAGAAGGACTTTGATTTGTTTTGGTCTTTATAAAATTTGGGGAATTTTCTTTATCTTCACATTCCACAAATAGTAGCAATCAATCAACTAATAAGCATCAAGTGATGTGTACCAGATACTGTGCTAGTCTCTGAGAAAAATGGAATATTGTCTTCCTTCACTGAGCTTATCCTCCACTAAAATCTTACTGAAATAAATATTCTTCCTGTATCTATAACTCTCAATTTGTTAGCATGTGTATTGATTGAAACTTAGCATAAATTGTATTTGTGTAATTCTCAAAGAAAAATTCAGAATTATTTTTAATTATATCACCTTGATGTAGTACAGCATGTTGTTTTTTTTTAAATGCCAGTATACATTCTAAATGCAGCATCAAGTGGTCAGTCAATGCAAACATTCTTCATCTTAGCCAAGTAAATTCAAATCATATCAACATCATACGAAAAATTTCTAAAATATTAGTTTTAGTTCTTTAATATATGTATAATATATTGAGCAATGAAATTAGAAGACAGGATTATTTTTAATAGTTAAGAAACTCAGGCAGAACCAAAATACAGACTTTATTAATTTGTCCTAATATTCTAGAAACACAGTATATGACAATGCTTCCTAAAAGAGATTCAGAACCATGCTAATCTCCTCTTGTTTCTTCCAAACTACACTAATGTCTATCCTGTTTAATTATTCCATGTTTTTTCTTTGTTTTCTTGGATGGTCTCCTTGGCCTATTTATGTCTTTTGATCTTCTACCCCTCTTTCATGACTCAGTTTAGATTGTGCATTGCCCATCGTCCATGAACTCTTCAAACTGTCTTCCAATCTGAAAAAAAATTATAAACGTGTGTATGTATATATGTATCTATAAACACATTCACGCACTATATATATATATATATATATATATATATATATATATATATAGTTTATACACACATATATGTATATGTATGTATATATATTATATATCTTCCTTTGGAAATCTGGATATTTATCCTGCAACTTTGCATTACCTCTATCATTTCCCACAAGTTTTCCAAGATCACTCACTTTTATTCCGCACTTTGATCTACTACTTTTACGTTCTTTCCCCCATCCCCCAGCATCTGAAGGCTCAGTTCATCTTGACTTGGTGACTTGAACTACTCAAGGAATACTAAGTGATTTTAAACTATCTCCTTATTTAACCAGAGGACCAATTCCCAACTAATAATTTTATGCAAGTTCTTGTTGCTTTTTCTTTCCGGAAAACTTTCTCCTTTGTAGACAAAAATAGTGAAAATGAAATTTGAAGTGATCTGAAATTTCTTTGCCATCTTTTGTCACTTTGTCATTATTTTATTACTATCACACCATCCATTCAGAACAGTGGTCTTCTTTTGTAAAAAAAAAAAAGTTTTAAAATGTTGCATTAAAGGTTTGTTATTTGTTATTTGTTATTTGTTAAAATTTGTTATTTGTTAAAAATATACACCTTTCTCAACACGTTTCATTAGATGACCATTTCTTGCTTTCGTGTTCTTCCATCAATATATGTATTTGCTTCAGTTTTCTATACATTAATGTCCTTTAAAAGCCAAAATTTGTTGATGAATGTCCTTCATCTTTCATTTTTCCTATTAAAAAACCATCCTCCAGGTTTTCTGAATTTCTTCTCTTTATGATTTCATAATTTCACTCTTGAGAGTTTCATGTTTCCTAGCCCGACTTCCTTTGAAGAATTTTAGTACATATTATCCTACCTATATTTCATCTGAACTCTGAAATCTGTTGTCTGAGAACATGAGGTTCATGTCAGATTGCCTCTGGCTTTCATCTCTTTCTATCTCTTTTTTAAATCACAAAATTCTCAGATGGAATAGTTGCTTCTGACAGTGGT
>CM053772.1:181063329-181178320 GCA_028658325.1 Potorous gilbertii | reverse complement strand
GAACTTTGTAATAACACAAGAACTTACTGAAAAAAAAATCCCAATGTCGATTTTCTAAGGCAAAATGCCTTCCACACTCAGAGAAAGAAATATGGAAGTCATTTGCAGAATGTAGCAGATCATGTTTGTGTGTGTGTGTGGGTTTTAGTGTATTATGTTTTGATTTGTTATATGATTTCTTCCACTTATGTCAGTGTGACTACCTATAGTGAAAATATGCTCAATAGGAAAGTATATGTCGAACCTATACAGAATTGTATGCTGTCATGGGGAGGGAGGGGGGTAGTGGGGGAAGGTGTGGGGTTATAAAATCTTAATTTTAAGGAAGTGATTGTAGAATATTTATAAATAAATAAAATAAAAATTAAAAAAAATTGAAGTAATTTTTTCCTCTAATTTTGAGATAGAGAGACATCCACCAAATGGATAAATAGAAATCATCCATTACTATTATGTCACATTTCTGTGCCAAACTTGTTTGTATTCTTGTTTTCTTTTTTTAAAATATCTTCTTTCTATCTTGAAAGACACTAATATATTCTGATGACAATATTGTTTCTGTTTATGCCTTCCATTGATCTTTATCCAAACAGTTTCTTCTGTGTTTTCCACTTTTGGTTCCTGGAATTCTTCATAAGTAATGTTACTCTAACCTGTCTTTTAATATAAGGATAAATATATGATAAATTTGTAAACTACAATGAAGACTTTAAAACCAAAGATGGAAGATCAAACATACTAATAAAGTTAAATTTGTATCCAAAAATTCCTTAAAAATTTTATGAATGTCATAATCTGTATCAATAATAAGTTAAGTAAAAATATATATTTAAACAATGGGAAATTAAAAACTTCCCTTTTATTTTGAGTTAACAACTAGTCATAATAAAAATCCATATTCCACACATTAAAAGCTGAATGATCTGTTGATACAAATTACCAAAATACAAATGAAAAATTTACCAAATTTAAGGACTGTGCCAATGCCAAAGGACTGAGAGAGGTAATAATTCTATAGTTCAGACTCCATTGATATGGTTTCATTTCAATCATAGGAAATTGTAATATGAATTAAATGTTGTGGTCTAATTTATGTCAGTATACATAGATGGCATTACTTTGCTGACTATTAGTAAGAGATGTTTTTACATGATGTAAACATCACATTGTCATCAAGACTTACTCATTAATTAAAAAATTTTAAAATTGCATTTATGAAGTACTTTGAAACAAGAAAAAGAAATTTCAATTATCTTCAAATAGCAAGTACTATATAACTTAGTGTTATCATTGAAATAAGTGTATTCTGAATAAGGAGAAGAAAACAGACATATTCATAGGTGGATAAATATTTCTGGAATTAGGCATGCTATATAAAAATAAAGAGACTGTCAAAGAAGGAAATATCATGACATATTTGTTTTTCAAAAGTGAATATGTTACAGAGAGCATTGATTGATATGAGATGTGACAGTGGTATGAGTGACTAAATCCAGCATAACTACATCTCTGTCCCATATGGGATTCAGATTTCTTCCCTTAATCTTCTTACCTGGGTAGGATAACTTACTGTTTCTGTCTGAGAGTCTATTGTAAACCATGATAGCTGCAAATCTCCATCCAAGGCCTTAATACTCTGCATTCTTGATTTCTGTTTCTTTTCTCTTCTCTGATGCTTAGTTCTCAAAAAATTTCTGTTCCTGAATTGTTTTTCTTGTGTTCTATTTTATTCTATGACTTTGTTTTGAATAGTGGCTTAATCTGGCCATAAATATATGCCATTACAGTTGTTTTTCATGGAAGAGAACCTTCAAGAGTGTAAGATATTCCCATTGGCTTCCAATTCTATGACTCTGAGCAACCTTAGCACTTTTATCTAGGATGCTCTAGTCAATTACTCAGTCTCCAGGATCTTGTCAAAATGATAACTATTGTTGGTAAAGATATAATGAAATATTACATAGAAATGTCTGAGACTGAAATTGGGAAGACCAAATCAAGAGCCATAAAATCACTGACACTTGACCTTTCTATAAATCATAATGTGAAAGAAGTGAAACATTTTCAGGAAAGCATAACATTGCTGAATTGGAATAAAAGGGGAATGAATTTAGGTCCTTTCTTCTTTCCTTCCTTCTATCTTCTCATTCATTCTCCTTCCTTACTCTTTCTTTCTTTCATCTTTCTTCCTTTCTTTCCTCCTGCCTTTGTTCATTTTCTCCTTTATTCCTTTCTTTCTTCCCTCCTTTCTTCCTTTTTTCTTCTTTCCTTCCTTCCTTCTTTCCTTCTTTCTTTCATCTTTCTTCCTTTCTTTTCTCCTGCCTTTCCTTTATTCCTTTCTTTCTTCCCTCCTTCCTTTCTTTCCCTTTTGTTTTATTTCTGCTTGAAGTTGTCAAGGGCTTGATGAGTTTACTTTTACATTACAAATATAATTTGTAGATTATTCCCATTTCATGAGAGTTTTCTTCACAAAGTGAACATTTAAGTTAAACTTACAATACAGTGTTCTTATCTGAAATCATATGTAATATTTCCCATTTGTAGCACACCCCTCACTTCTCTATTAAAACATAGAAATATATTTTTTCTCCTATCTCTCTTCAATTGAATTACTTCAGTGACTGTGTACTATATATATATATATATATATATATATATATATATGCATATGTATATATGTATAGTCATTCTGCACTTGAAATTCATCACTTGTCTGTAATCGATGGTATGTTTCAATATCAGTTCCCTGTAATAATGAATTTTCATTGTATTAATTAAGTTTTTCTGGTTTTCAAAGCTGGTTTTTTACAAGTGTTATTATTGTGTAATTTGCCCTGTTTATGAAAATGAATTACATTCTTTATCAAACAAGTATTTCATGTTTATTAGAGTGTTTAAGTTCTTCTAGTGTTTTTATTTACTGCTCTGTTCATCTGTTCATATGTTTTTCCATTTCTTTTTGTGTCATTTGTTTCCTCATTTTTAAAAAAAAATTTAATTAGTTTGTGCTTGGTTTTCCACAATCACTTGCTCAGTATTTTTGAGATCAGAAAAAAAATGCTTGTTTGTCTTTCTGCTTTACTTCTGGATCTTATGATCTCCTCTGACACTACTCCCACCCTCAAGATTGAAGCAAGTTTCTACAACTTACTTAAAGACTAAAAAAACCTCAAATACACAGGAGAGTAAGGAATTAATCTGACATTTATTGTCAGAAAACTTGTAATCTGAACCATATATTTTAAGCATAGTATAAAATTGGATTTTAACTTTTCAAAACTACTTAAATAGGTTGAAATCAATAAACATGATGAAATCAATTTTAAACCACATCCAATTAATATCAATTTCAAATATAATAGTAATATTCTGGATGGCAAAATATTTTTATGTAATACAATTTTTTATAACTCAAACTTAACTGATTAAAAATTGAAAGTTTTTCCCCCGATACTCTTTTTAACATCTATTACATACTATAGGAAAAGTTATCAATATTGGGTTATACAAGACAAATTTTACTTATTTCTCTGTGCAAATAATTTTGTTATTCACTTATAACCTGATTTCACAAAACCCATTTATTTTATTAAATTCAAAATGCAGTGTAATGGTCATGATACTGTTGATGTTATTAGAAAATAATGAACAATAACCAATAATTTGAAGTGTCAGTCAGACTCTGGCACCAGTATGTGAGTGGAGTGTAGGCCTCAGATAGCATGAACCTGAAAATTTGGAGGACAAAGAGGGTTAAATCTTTGAAACTGAAACTAATAACAAGAAATTTAAAATTTAAAAGTTAACTACTTGCAAATGTAAGCCATATTAAAAGCCAGTTTTCAGATGTGGTATTAGAAAGGCCAGTAGAGGTCTCAAAACTCATTGAAATGAACATGCAAAATAAGTGGTGTTCTAATTAATAGTCACATGTGCGTTACCTTGTCCATAGCATTATGCCCATAACATTACCATGAGAAAAAAAAAAGCATTGTGTTGTATAAATAATTTGCCAATGTTTCCAATGCATTCCCTGGAGAGTGTACTTTGACTCTAATGACTGTTTTTAGTGACCTTGGGAGAAAAAATACTATCCCCAGACTGAAAAATATTTACCCACTAAATTATCTTAGCTTGATGGAAATAGCCTATCTCTGTTTTAATTCAGTGCTTACCAAGCAACTTTCTGATCTCGAATTTGGTCTCTGGGAGTAGAAGGAAACAGTGCCTAGTGGAAATGACCAATACCACTTGCACAGCCTGTAATATTTCCTACTATAAATTCATAAATTGAATTACAGATTAATTATATAGACTTAAAAGTTTGTTTAATGTGAATTAGATTCTCTATGCCCATATCTGCCCTGGGAGGAATCACAAAACCAAGTTCTTCTACCTGCAATATCAAAGATCATATCCTGAGCCCATGGTGATTCCTCTTATATGAGCCACTTTATTTATTCCTATCTGGTATCTTTCTTTCTTTTCCAACTTTTTAATGCATCAAGTCCCTATCTGGATCATTTATTACATATGTCTCTGTGTGTGTGTGTGTGTGTGTGTGTGTATGTCTTAGGTATGATATTTATATACATGCTGCATACACACACCTGTACAAATGTATATAACTTATTCAGTTATTCCCCAATGGATGAGATTGGCATTCCTCAGTTTACAATTCTTTACCACCTCAAAAAGAGCTATAAATAGTTTTGTACAGCATTAGTTTGGTTTGCTTAGGATTAATTCCACTCTTAATGTACCTTCCCATTTCATTCCATTCTCCACATAACCCTTTCCCTACTATTCCTTATTGAGTGAAGAGTATTTCCTTACCCAACTTTGCATGTGTATTTTACCCTCTTCTTTGACCAGTTCTGATGAAAGTGAAGTTCAAGTGTTAGCCACTCCGTTGACCCTTTCTACCTTGCTTGTATAGACTTCTACTTGCAAACCTTTGTTACCTTAGATGACTTTCCATAACTATTCTTTCCTTTCTCCCACCCCCAGTGAATTCATCTTTCCTTCTTTTTTAATTTTTAAGATCGCCAAAACATGACATAAACACTTCCAGATCCTCTAATTAGACTCTCTCTTGGAAAGGTTTCAGAGAGGGTATAACCTCCATGTATTTGAATAGAAGCATTTTATCCTTACTTAGACCCTTTTAGCTGGTCATGAATATTATCTTTTTAATGTTTCTCCTGGTTGCTGGATTTGCATCTCAAAGTTTCTAATTAGCACCTGTCTTATAATTGAGAATGTTTAGAAATCCACTATTTTATTAAGATTCATTTTCCCTTGATTAGGCTTATACTCAGATTTCCTAGATAAGTTACTTTGAGCTGTTAGCTTTTAAATGGTGCCTTCTAAAATATCATGTTCAGAGTTCTTCTCTCTTCCATAATGGTTGCTGCAATTCTGTTTGATTTTGACTATAACTCCTTGGTACTTGTACTGTTTCTTTCTGATTGAGTTATTTTTTTCCTTTGACCAGAAAGCTTTGGATTTTGGTTATAATGTACTTGTTAATTTTTTTTTCTTGTAGGAGGAGGTGGATGGATTTTTTTCTATTTCTATTTTGCCTTCTGGTTTTAAGAGGTCTGAGAACATTTATTTATTTTTAATATTTCTTGCAATATTACAACTAGGCTCTCTTTTTTGGGGGCAGAATCATGGCTATCAGACTAATAGTCCCCAAATATTCTTGTTAATCTTTTTTTTTTTACAAATTGGTTGTTTATACTATGAGACAATTAAATGATTATCCTGCTTTTCCATCTTTTAATAGATGACTAAGTTATATACGTGTGTAGACATATTGTATATACATGTGTATAAAGTATAAATAGTATACCTAATTTATAGTGTGCATCTATACATACAAATATGCATAGATGCATACATACATATGGTAAATGACCTAGACAGGAATTTATTGTATTAAAAATTGGAAAAGAAAGCTAGGAAGGCACCTGTTAGGAACTCATGAAGTGTCTGCATATAAGAAGAATCACCATGAGCTTGGGATATGATCATTTGTTTTACAGGGAGAGGAACTTGACTTTGAGTCCTTCCAGGGCAATTCTAACAGTCGTTTTATTTCATGAAGTCATTAAACTCTATTTGGCCCATTTTAATTTTCAAGGAGTTTGTTACTTGGGTAACGTTCTGTATGTCTTATACCAATCAGCTTTCAAATTCTTTCTTCCATAGATCTTACTTGTTTTTCAATCTTTTCCTCTAGTTCTCTTATTTCTTTATATTCTTTTCCTCTAGATCATTCATTTTGTTTATAAAAATTTTCAAAAATTTAAAAAAACAAAACTATTGTATCATCTCTTATAGGAATTCTAGTTGAATTTGGTCCTAAGATGTGTTTTGCTTTGAGACTCTGCTTGTGGAAATTTTGGAATTATTCTCTTCTTCTAGGTTTTTGTCTTGAGGTCCTTGTGAAAATAATTATTTATTGTGTGTGTTTTTATGGTGGTATTCTTTTTGTTTGTTTCTTTGTTCATTCTTACCGCCTACTTGCTGACTTCAAACTTTCTCAGCACTGGGCTTCATCACGTTCTGGAGAGAATATCTAAGTTGGTCCTGCTGCTTATTTATTGATTCAGTGAATATTGAGTTATTTCAGACTCTCAAATGCAGGAATCTTTTAGTGCTGATTGGGATCCAGGGAAAATTCTGATCACTGCCTTCTTGATCTGACCTGAGTTCCTGACCTGGGTGTGTGTCTGAACAACAGGTCTCTGGGATTGCCTTATTGGAATTTCAGTAGACTGGTGTCACATTAAGCCACTATCAGAAAGATGAAAAGTTCTCCTGGTTCAGAGACAAAATTGCAAGTTTCTCTTTGATCTGAGATTGCTTTCCATATTATTTTAAAGAATTCACATACTGAGCTTGAAACTGAAATGCAGATCTCTTTCTACTTCTAGAAGAGCTGTTTGAACAGAGGCAAAAAGCTGCTACTTGTTTCTGAACTTGTTCCTCACTCAATAGATAGCCTAGAAATTGTAACTTCTCCTTATTTCAGATCAGCAGCCCTTGAACTAGGACATCCCCTCAATCTCCCTTGGGTCCTTGATCATAAATTTGATAGTGAGCAACCAAGTTGTAAGTTAACACCTGTTCCCACACCATGCACAAGGGTGGTGGTGCCCTTCTATCTGAAGCTAGGTGTACTGATTCACCCTTCTTTCAGTATGTAGTGATGGAATTCTCCTTTCAATGATATGCTTCTGACAAAGCCCCATCATTAGAATACCGAGAGCACTTTGTCCCTCTCCCTATATGGGTAAGATTTAATAAAAGTATTGACTATGACTTCTTGGGTTTTCTAATCTAGATATAGTCTTGTGCATTTTCTAAATCTCTTAGTATCTCCATCTTTCTTCTGCTTTGAAATATTTTTACGTATGTTTATGTGGAAAAGGTATTAGATTGGTTGTTTTTAACCCATATAGCAGAGGTTGGAGTCATTAATGTATTAAAATTGCTGAGGTAAATAAAAACTTGATGCCAGGAAATATTTACTTACAATGCAAGTTGTTTTAAGATGGAACAGGTTGTCCCTTGGTAGCTGGTAGATTCTTTGTCATTGGCCACTAAAGTTGCTTCCAACTTTCAAATGGTATGATTTTGAATAATCAACTTAGGGGTGAGTTGGAGATTTGAGAAGAGTTTTAGAATAACCATTTCGGACAATATGTCCTTCCACTCTTCTTCACTATGAAACTCTTCTCTGTGGAAGAACATATCCAATTTATTCAATTGAATATTGTTAGTATTACATTTTAATAGTATTTTATATTTTCCTCAGTTACATGTTAAGAAAATTTTTAGCATTCGTTTTTACAAGACTTCGAGTTCCAAAGTTTTCTTCCTCCTTCCGTCACCTCCCTTCTTTTAAAAAATAGTAGGCAGTTTTACCTAGGTTACATATGTACTAGCATGTTAAAATATTTCCATATTAGTCACAATTATGAAAGAATAAAAAGATTAACTAATTCAACCTATCTGAAGAGCAATCTGGAACTATGTTCAAAGGGCTATAAAGCTGTGTATACCTTTGATCTAGCAATATCACTACTAGATCTATATCCCAAAGAGATCGTAGAAAAGGAAAACAACATGAATGTACAAAAATATTTATAGTTTTGGTGGTAAAGAATTAGAAATTGAGATGTTGCCCATCAACTATATAATGACTAAAAAAATTGTGGTATATGAATGGATTGAATACTATTTTTCCATGAGAAATGATGATTATGAGGGGACTTCAAGAAAACCTGGACTTACATGAACTGATGCTAAGTAAAGTGAGCAGAACCAGGAGAACATTGTACACAGTAATAGCAATGTGTGATGACTGATCTGATAGGTTTAGTTTTTCTCAGCAATGCAACTATCTAAGACAATTCCAAAAGGCTCATGACGGAAAATACTATCCATATCCAGAGAATGAACTATGGAGTATAAATGTGAATCGAAGCATACTATTTTCTCTATTCCTTTTCTTTCTCATGATATTTTCCTTTTATTTTGATTCATCTTTCACAATATGACAAATGTGGAAATATGTTTATTTTGATTGTACATATCTAACCTACATCAGATTGCTTGCTGTTTTGGTGGGGGAGGAGAGTGAGGGAGGAAGAAAATAATTTAGAACTCAAAATCTTGTAAAAGTGAAAGTAGAAAACGATCTACTTCTAATTGAAAAAAATAAAATGCTATAGAATGGGGGGAATGTTGGATCTATGTTAACTTTATAAATTGTTTTCAGAATGTTTAGAAATAACAGGATAGTTCCTAAAGTTCTGATGTTAACTGAAGAGTCTCCATCTAAATGTCCCAGGCATTCAATTTAATAAAGATAATAAACAAAATCAAAAGAAAAAAGGCAAAAGAATAAGGTAAGTGAAAAATATATGGTTCAGTTTGCATTCAGATTCCATCAGTTCCTTATTTGGATATGCATAGCATTTTCCTTGTAGAGTATTTTGCACTTGTCTTGGATCATTGGGTTGCTGTGAAGGGCTGAGTCATTCATAGCTGATCATCACACAATGTTGCTAATACTTCATATAATGTTTTCCTGGTTCTGATCATTTCACTTGACCCCAATATGTACAAGTCTTTCTAGGTATTTCTGAAGTCTGCCTATTCATCATTTCTTTTTGGACAATAGTATTCTGTTACTCATATGCCACAACTGGTTCAGCTAATCACAAATTGATGGGTGTCCCCTAAATTTCTAGCATTTTGCCACAATGAATAGGGCTGCTATTTTTTGTACATATAGACCCTTTCCCCCTTTTTATGATGTCTTTTGAATACAGATCAAGTAGTGGCATTGCTGGATCAGTGTATATAGAGTTTGGTTGCCCTCTGAGAAAAGTTTCAAATTGATCTCCAGAATGATTGGATCAATTCACAACTCCACCATCACTGCACCAGTGTTCCAATTTTTCCACATACTCTAACATTTCTCAGTTTCCTTTATATCATATTAGTTACCTTTCTCCCATCCTTCTAATCTTGGTTACATTTTTGTACAAAGTTTTAAAATTTAATATAATCAAAATTATCTATTTTACACTTTGTAATGCTCTTTCTCTTACATGGTTGAATTCTTCCCCTCTCCATAGATATGACAGATAGACTATTCCTTACTCTTCTCATTTACTTGTTGTGTCACCCTTTATGTCCAAGTAATACTTACATTTTGACTTTATTTTGGTACATGGTCTCTTCCTAGTTTGTGTACTATTGTTTTTGAGGTTTTGCACCAGTTTTTTCTCAAATATTGAGTTCTTATCCCAAATTATGGGGGTTTTGGATTTATTCAACACTAGGTTACTATGATCCTTGACTACTTTGTCTTGTGTATCTAATCTGTTCTGCTTATTCATCCCTCTTTTTCTTAGTCAGTAACAAATAGTTTTGGTGACTGTGCTTTATAATGTTGTTTGAGATCTCTCAGTACTAATTTGTCATTTTCCCCCTACAAAATGGAAACCATAGTTGTATATGACATGGACTCATCAGGACTTAGTATAGAAAGGCTATCATTTCCACTACTCTTCTAATGCATATGAAAACTGTGCTAATATTAAGGTAGAAAGTCAAGGTGAAACACATACAACTGACACATATTGAACTTACCATCCACCTAAAGCTATGTTTTTCATATCCTGAACTTATGCAGTGTTCCTATTATCTCTTTCTCACAATTGTTCTCCACGATTTTAAACATCATTTCGTAATGGCTTCATCTATGTCGTTGAAAAAGATACTAAATATAACCATATATGGATGAATAGATATAGACAAATACAAAATCACACATAATATTCACTGAATATACCACTCTAGTAAGTAGTAACACTGTCAAATAAGGAAACGAAGTTAATCTGTCATGATTGAACCCAAGTTTGTCCTTCTTGAATGCAATTTTTCATAACTAGGATATAATTTAGAAAGGAAATATAATCCATTCACCCAAAAATTCTTACATGATATCTCAAAAATACTTTTCCATGAATGTTCTCTACACCTTCCGTACTTGTTAATCATCTGACATTACACAATATCCTAAGAGAAATCTTTTTAAATTTGTCAGTCGTTGAGTTATCTTAAAGGTAAAAAAGTAGTTTCAAGTGAATAATTTAAACCACTCTGCAATCATCAGATATAATAATATCTCATTGGTTCTCCTAGGATGCTAGTTTTATCTACATAATTTCCAAAAGCTAAAATGAACTATTATGATATTTTTCATTCTTTCTTTTCCTCCTCCATTTACTCTCTTACCTTCCAGAGAAGTACATCAAACAAAAATATTTATTTTTCTTGCCAAAGGTGATAACATGCATCAAGGATGATTGCAAGATTAAAAAAAAAATACTCATGAACCATCAACTTAAAATAAGCTTTGCCTGTATGATGTGATACTTGATCATCAAAGGGAATCATGGAATTTATATTAAATTAACATCCTTCTTTATGACCGTTATTGTTTCTGGGAAGAATCTCAAGCAGAATAAAAAAAAGCAATTGATCTAGTTATGATAATATAGCAAAGTGGTCTGACTTTGTACTTTTGTATAAATGTAACAAATGAACTTCTCAAACACTAATAAAAGGCAAGTACTGTACCAGTGATGGGATGTAATTTCCCTTTTGTTGTTGTTTCTTTGTTGTTGTTATTTTGGCTTCAAGAGAAGCAATGAAACATTTGCTTCTATAAAATAAGTACTTGGTGCCTTTCCCATTGTTGATGTCATGGTTGAAAATTATGTGCTTAGAGCAATAACAGCTTCAGTGAGCTAGGCAAGTCAATGTCTGGCAGATGTCAGTACTGTATTTCTTTGATGCAAGACAGATTGTTATAGCTTCCAATTCTGCTGTGTTTCCTTAGTGTGTAATATATACTTGAAAATGTAAAGTAAAATTGCTGATTTTTCTTGTTTCTCTCAAACAAAGTTTCAGAACCATCAAAAGACATAGTAAAATCTAATTTTCAGCAATTACATTAAAAAAGACAACGTCTATAGTTTGCATACACATTTTCATGTATTATATTTATGTAAACTGTGTCAAAGGCAGTTGTAATAGAAAGGATATGGGTTAATTCTGAGTGTTGTCATTCTCTCAATCCAAATCCCTAACTAAAAATTGCTTAGTGGAATGGCTCAGTTTACTGGTTTTAATTTCACACTTGTAAGCACACATTGTCCATAATATAGAAAAAATAAGTTTTATTAATAGTGATAGACCAGAGAATATTGTACATTTTCAAATATTTTTTGATATATTTTTATTATATATCATTTTCTTGTGTACTATAACAAAGAAAATTCATTAGAGAAACAGAACAAACAAGTATGACATCATAATTTGTCTCTGTAGTCCCCCATTTCTCTTAAAAGGAAGTTTTTATTCAAATGTGTTATATTTATTCCTTTTTTCAAAATTATTTTTATTTTATACTTAATGCACACCTTAAACGACAAAACATTTTTCCATATACAAATTAAAAGAGTTAAAGAGGTTTATATGTGAAAATATGAATCTCTACTAAATGTTTGCTTATATGCTTTTTATATGATTGCTTTATTTGAAGATGCATACTAAATGTAATATATAATAAATCTAATATTACATTCATTACATATGTGTGTACATATTTCCATACATACACATATACATATATAGGCATATGTATATTACTTTCAAAGATATTCTGCTTGTATATTTCCCTCTGAACTTTCTTCCATTCTAGTCTATGCATTTATATAGATGCTTTAATGACCTTTATTTTTTCCATTTTCTTTTACTGGGCATCCTTATTGATAATTTCCATTTCTTTAGCCACAAATTCACTGTTGGAACCAAATAGAAAAGGGACAAATTCAACTCCTAATGAAAAGGTTAGCCCTACTCAGTATCTGGCAGAAGTTTCTTTTTTTTTTAATTTTAATCATCTATTTTCTAGGACTCAAATTAATTATTTCCTTTAATCTGAGTTCAGCTACCTTTATTGACATTTAAATTTTTTCCATTTCTTAGTCACTATTTATATTGTTATGATACTGCTGCTTTCTATATTCTAAAGCAATTTAATCATCTTCCTATGTTCTTCAAAACTTCATTTTTTTTCTTTCAGGCAAAATAATATTTCACTGCACTTAACATAGTTTGTTTTCTCCAATTAATTTGGATTTACTTTGTTTCCAGATTTCTTTTCTTTGTGTTTGCTTCTTCAAAAAGTGTCTTTACAAAATGCTTAGAATATATAGGACTTTCCTTTCTGTCTGTCTCTTGCTTGGGGGCATATTCTTGAGAGTGGTATTACTCAGTAGAAGGGTACGAATATTTTATGCATGGTGTAGTCCAATTAATTTTGATACCTGTAATTTCCTCCAAATCTGAAAAAAAAAACTATATCCTAATTTAAGTACAGCTTCAGGATGAAATTCCTATGACTACAGCTTCCTTTGCTTTTTTGCTTGCTTTTATTTTTCTCTGTCATATTTGCAGTTATCTTTAACATATCTTTTGATTTTCATTAAGAGACCTGTTACTATCTTTAGGTATTAGATGAGGATGAAAATAAGGGACATTAAGTAGAATGAATTTAAGGATTATTCTCTCTCCTGCTTTGGAGATACAGCTTTTCTATCAACAGTTCTAATGATTGTGACTCAACCACAAAGAGAGATTTGAGCTCATCTCTGAGCACTGGCACAAACTATTTTCTTGGAGTTACATTTCATAGAGACAGCAGAATTCTTATCAGAATTCATAAAATTTTGTAGAATCACAGAGTACAGAGGCAAAAGAGTGACATGTTTTAGAATCAAAGATCTTCATTTTATGGAGGAAGAAACTGAGACCCATAGAAGTTGTGACTAGCTCAAAGTCACAGCCATAGTAACTCGCAGAACTATTTGCTGATCTTAAAAATGATACATGTTATTTAAATAGGCATGAAAACCTAATTTCTATATAACCAATATCTGATATTTGAAAGATTACTCAAATCCACATTTCTGCATATGCAATAAGGTATAAGATATGTAATAACATACATATGTTGTATGATAGAATGCGGATTTGAATAATTTGAGCAAGTTACTTTTAACATCAATCAAAGCATAAAACAATGAGATTTAAGGTCACCAGACTTGTTTACCAACGACACAGATGAGTTCTCTTTGAAAATTGAAGTTGGTAGAGCATTTCCCCACATTTATACAGTTTCATTCTGTTTGGTCCCAGAGGGAAGAATCAGGAATATTACCGACAAGCTGCAAATAGGCAAATGAAGTTTTGGTATTAGGGGAAGAAATATTCATGTGATTAGAGCTTTCCAAAGAGAAAGTGGTACTAAGTTCCTTCTTTTTGGATACCTTTAAGAAGTGGTCATCTACTTACTATATTATAAGGAAAATTACTTTTTCATGCATGGATTGGCCACAGAGGAACTTCACAACTCTCACCGTCTTTGATTCTGCAATATTTACTCAGAAATTTGCCTATATACCGAAAGGAGTATGATCTAATGAAACAAATTCTAGATGTAGAGATATAAAAATATAGGCTTTTGTTCTACCACATGCATGCAAAATTAGGTAAATTACTAAATTTCTTTGAGACAGTATACTTACCTTGGTGTAACAGTACCTATGCTATTTTCCTCATACAACGAAACAGACACCAAGAAAAGCTCTCTTTGAAAGTTATTAAGTGTTATATATGTATAAGATATTATTATTATAAATGAATAAACATTAAAATATTAATGCTGACAGTTGAATAGTTTGCCAGTTTCGCTGGATTTGTATGTTAAGAAGTATAATGTCTTAAACTAAAGCACTGTCTTTTTAATTGGGAAATCTTTGTATTAGGAAAGTCCATATTTGTCTTGTCCCTAAAATCACTCTATAAAGTGTCCACCCACTCTTCCTAGCTGCAAGTTTATGTCAGAACTTAGCTATTGACATCTGTAAATTATAAGTACAGCAACAGAGAAAAGATTAATGATTTCATTTATATAGGGAACTCCACATCTATAAAATTCCTCCATTAAGGTTGTGTGAGTTGCCTGAAGCACAGAGATGTTAAGGGACTCAAAAAGAATCCAGATAAAAAGAAAGAATTTAAACTTAAATCTTTCTGGTTTCATCCACTACACTATGCTGCCTCCAAAATTGAAAGTATTCACAAAAATTTTAATCAAAACAAATCACTGACTCAGACCATAAATTACATCAATGTTATAATAGCTTAGAGCAATACATTCAAGAAATGCCATTTGCTTTTAACAATATAATGTGTTTTGTTTTGTTTTCAGCAATTTCCTTTCAACTAGGAAATAGGAAGAGAAATTAATTCTTCATCTTGAAGCAAAAACACTAAACATCACAAGACTTTACCCCAAAGCAAAGAAAGCAGCAATGGATCCACTGGAAATAATACACAAAATATTTCTCTCTCACCCAATATTACACCTAAAAAGGTGTATCACATAATCGCATTTTTTACATTTAAAAATGACTTTTATTTAAAAATGAAATGAAAATGTTAAATTGTATCTACCACTGATTTAAAACTTATGTAAGGTTAATGTGGTTCATAAACAAATGTGAATTTAAAGAGCAAAGTATTTAGTTAATGTTATTTTTGTCTTATAAAAACTCTGTGACTGGTTAGGTGATACAACAAGTAATGGATACAGTGGAGTCAGGAAGACCTGAGTTCAAATCAGACCTCAGACACTTACGAGCTGTGTGACCTTGGGCAAGTCACTTAACCTCTTTTGCCTCAGTTTTCTCATATCTAAAATTATCTGTTGAAGAAAATGGCAAACCACTCCAGTATTTTTGCCAAGAAAATTCCAAGAGTCATCGCAAAGAGTGGGGTACAACTGAAAACAGTAAACAATAAGGGTACACATAAACCCTAAATGTCTAAACTTTCCTAATATGACTAGATTTATGGATATAATCATTTCCAATTTAATTCTCTTTTTTGTATTTTTGTGTTTTTTTTAACATTGTGAAATATTCCTCTACTCTTCATCTCACAGGCTGTTAGTAGCACATTCACTATATACATATTCAATATTTATTCAAAGGATAAGGGAGGGGTCTATTTCACCAAAAAGCAACATGCGAGGCAACACAAAACTTCGTTTTACTTCTGCACTAATACTTGTATCTTGGCAAAATCCCATTTGATATCTAATATACACAATCATGGAATTTTGTAGTATAGCATTTTAATAATTTAATTTAATCTAATGACTGTTACATTCTTCTAGATGAAAGGCACTCTATGAAACTGGAGATAGAGAGAAAACAGTGTCTACTCCTAAGGAGCTTGTATTCTATTTTTGGATCCCCAGCTATATAAATGAATACCAAGGTAATTTCAAGAGGTTAGTAAGAGAGTACAACTAACAGAGAGTAGGGAAAGTCCTTACATAGGAAGTGGTAACTGAGCTGTGCTGTGAATGAAACTAAACACACACACAAATATCTTTAATGTATGAGTAGAAGTGAAGCAAACATTTAGTCCCAAAGCATTTTTGTTGGACAGCTGGGTGGTGCAGTGAATAAAGGGATAGACCTGGGGACAGGAAGACCTTAGTCCAAATATGGTCTCAGAGACTTATTAGCTGTGTGACTTGGCAATTTACTTAATCTATTTACCTCAGTTTCCTCATTTCTAAAACAGAGAAAATAACAGCACCTATGAGGATTTTTATACGGATTAAATGAGATAATATTTGTAAAACACTTAGCAAAGTGCCTGGCACATACTAGATACTATATAGATATTAGTTATAATTTTGTTGTTGTTAATTAAGAGCTTCCCAGGCATTGTACTGAGTGCTGGGGAATACAAAAAAACTCCTGAAATGTCACTTTTTCTCAAAGAGCTTACTGTATATTGGGAGAAACAATTTGTATATATTTATTTTTGTTGTTCAGTCATTTCAGTCTCATCTTGGAGTTTTCTTGGCAAAGATACTGGAATGGTTTCATTTCCTTCTCCAGCTCATTTTACATATGAGCAATTGAGGTAAACAGGATTAAATGACTTGCCCAGGGTCACACAGTTAATAAATCTCTATGACCAGATTTGAACTCACAAAGATGACTTTCCTGGCTCTAGGTCTAATGTTCTATCTACTTTGCCATGTAGCTGACCCAAATAGATTTAGATATTCAAATATCTGCAATCTGAATAAT
This sequence comes from Potorous gilbertii, assembly GCA_028658325.1. Lineage (NCBI taxonomy): Eukaryota > Metazoa > Chordata > Mammalia > Diprotodontia > Potoroidae > Potorous > Potorous gilbertii. Next base: position 181,161,548 of record CM053772.1, on the reverse strand, counting down.
TCATAATTTAATTAGGGAGGGAGGAGCACTAGCAACTGAACTGGTCAGAAAAAATCTCACAAAGGAGGTATGCTTAGGTTGAGTTTTGAAAGAAGCAAGAATTTCCAAAATTAGTGCATTTCAGAAAAGTAAAACATTTTTAAATAAAGCAGAGATGGAATAGAGGTTATGTATGTGAGGGAGAGCAAATAAGGAAGTTTATCTTAAGTATAAACAGTGTGAAAGAGATGAGGAATTAAACATAATATGTTTAGAAAGGTGCTGGAGCTAGGTTGTGAAAAACTTTCAATGAAAAAATAGAGGAGTTTAAATTACACTCTATAAGAAATGGGCTAAGTTACACTTGTATTTTAAGAATATCACTTTAAGAGAGGTTAGAGTGGTCTGTGTGATTCATGTCACTTGGTTAGGAATTCAGAGATATTTCCCTAGAACTAGCACCTGAATTGGTCCCAAAAAGCCAATTTGAATTTTTTTCCCCAATGAATTGACATATGTTTAAGTGTAATGCACAGTCAACTAAAGATCTGTGATTTCACTAGTGTCAGGAATTCTGTAATAGATAAATCTGAGGCAATTTCCTAGGGTATACACAAGCTGGTAAATATCAGAGGGAAGAACTGGGTCTTCCTAACTCCAAGTACTAAGTTAACTCCCAATTCTACAAATTGCATATTTGTTTCTCACATATAGGGTAATCTTAGAGATCAGAATAGCAAGAGGACCATGGATTAACATTCCCCAGTAAAACTTTCCTGATCTTGTCTATTCTGACAGTTCAACATCGTGCATTTGCTAAATTGTCTTGTCATCAAAGGATCTTCTTTTCTTATTGAGAAATAAGGCATCCTTTACAAGCATTAAGTAAGTCAAGCACTGAAATATGTTCACAGATAAGAACATTATCAGAAACTGTGGACTTGTCCTTTTTATAGAAGCTTAACTATAGTTTGTCATTTTGAAAACAGGAAAAGGGGGCTGATAGTTACCCTACTGGAGAGAAAGCATTAGTGTCATTTTCATTATAAGATAATGTGAACATTTTATCTATGCTATCAAACAGCTCTTGCCTACTTTCCATTAGGATGTACAGATGGTAAATTAACTACAGAGAAATTTTACAAAGCCTCATTCATTTAAATAGAAATACATTGAAACTTTTAAGAAGCAAAATAAAAACAAAGAGACAAAATGGGGATGAGTTCTACCCTTTTAGTGGAACTTCTTTGTGGTAGGAAACTCATGCTGTAATGTAAACCTAAAATAATTTGTAAATTTCTAGATCTGATTATTCACTCAACTCTAAACCACTGCTGAATGATTCAGAAATGAAGGTGGATTGAAGGTTATGTCATCTGTCCCTGGAAATATAAGTTTCCATATGACCTCAATAAAGTCCCAGATTTGACCTTTGCAGTTAGATTTCAAATGGCTGTCAGTCAACCCCTTCTTGACTATTAAGTGGCAAAGGTCAGACAAAAAATCGTTGAAAACAAAAGACAGTTTGTTTGATTTTACACTAAAATTATATTATTATGTCAAGAACATAGCATGTGATATCCAGAACTATATTATTAAATAAACTATATTATTAAAAGATAATTGAAATCCAGTTTGTATTAAAGAATAACAAACAGGTTATGTTTTCAACTATGAAGCAGAACAATAGACCATTTGTCTTATCCCCTATAGATGATGAGATAGTTGTTTCTAAGTCAATTATCAAGAAGGGTGTTGACTGCTATTAGCACTTCAGTTATAACTGCCATTACCATCATTACTAAGAATGCATATTTATTAACAGACAGTTTTGAGATAAAATTATTCATGCTATCGCCACCAACTGAATTTTTCAACTTAGGCTTACTAACAAGAAATCAATATGTCAAGAATGTAGCATGTGATATCCAGACCACGAGGCGGTTGTCTGGTGGGAATGAAAAGGAAAAGGGAGTAAGGGCTATGTCTGGGGAGTAAGACCATAGGACATGCTGGATGGTAAGTGAATAAACTTCTATAAGAGCCATGAACAAATTTTGCCTTGTTCTTGTGGAGGCAATAGCTTTTGGAAGTGCAACTAGAAAATTCATTTTCCAGGGGGAAATTGGAATATTCCAATTTAAGCCGTTGGAAATTTTTTCCTGACATCAACCCTGTATTTCCATCCTTTGCTCCTGAAGTAGTCTTGCGGCGTTAGGCATAACGAATCTATTTACTTCTCCAAGTGGAAAAACTTTACATATCTGAAAACAGCTATTATGTCCCTATTAGTCTTTTTAATTATAAGCTAAACATTTCTAGTTCCTCCAAATAATCCCTGATATCTGTTTTTCTACTCATTTTCCCATAGCTTTCTCCCATGGAAACTAGAAGTAGAGTAAGGAAGAAATAAAACAAGCAAGAATTAATGATAATTGAAAGTTTCAAAGGTCAATATACTAATCAATAAGGAAGACTGAGTTGGGTATCACAATATAAATTGTGATACAATTATACAATGATACAAAATAAAGAAAATATTGGGCAACAGGGAAGAGAGAAAACATGAGGACACAATATCTGGATTGAAGGAAGGAGGCACAAAGATGAGAGGCATTGAAAACAAGTGTGGGCAAAAAACAAGCAAATCTCATAGACGGTGGCTCATGACGCAATTCAAGTTAACAAATATTTATAACACTATACTATGTATAGAGTGAGAAGAAGCGTTGGGGAGTCGTTAGAGAGCTGTCTTTGGAGATATTATTTGGAGCTGATTTATACTGTGTGACTCTAGGCAGGTCACATTAAACACATTGCACTCTGGGGATAGCTATAAGACTGTAAATTATAGAACATTTACTCCGTACTGAGGTTAGAAAATACCTATTCCCCTATAAGTGTAGACAAAACTGAAAAAATAAATGTTAAAACTTAGGGGCAGCTAGACAATGCAATGAATAAAATGCCAGGCCTGAATTTAGTAAAAAATATTTTCTGGAGTTCAAATCTGTCTTCAGACACTTAGTAGCTGTATGACTCTGGGCAAATCACTTAACTTAAACTTAGTTTGCCTCAATTCATCCTTTGTAAAATGCACTGGAGAATTCAAGGACAAACAACTTTAGTATAATTGCAAAGAAAACCCCAAATGAGTTTATGAAGAGTAAGACACAATTGAAGCATCTGAATAAAAATAGCAAATGAATAAATAATAGAATGTATTGGATGATATGCTAGGCAATAGAGATGTAAATACAAAATCATAACAATTCCTGACTTTTAAGAACTGACATTCTACTAGAGTTTATAACTCTAGGACTATTTCACATATGCTTCTTTTTTTAGTATCATTTATGTGTAGACAGTAATTTCTTACAGACTGAATGCTTTTCACATATTATGGAATTCATAGACCCACCCTCTGATGCCAAATATTTGAAGATCTTGGTACCTTCCTGTTCATTGTCAAAGATTTTTCATCAAATTTTCAATGTGATTTTTAACACACTTTTTAGATTTCCTGATAGTTCCGTCTTTCAATGTTTTCTCTGTAGGATGAAATTGGAAAGAAGAAAAGGAGAAGATAGAAACAGATCAGGAAAGCAATGAAAAAACTATAGTCAAATTGTGATACCTTTCATGGAGAAGTATATAACATATACTCTGACAGGTTAAATGACTAACTTTGTCCTATACTTACAGGGATTCATTACTCCCCATGTTAAATATACATCCATACAAACATACATACATATGTATGTATATATACATATATATGTCTGTTTAAAAGTGGAGAAGGTTCCTTACAATTTTTTTTATTTCAATAAAAACATGGGATACTTTTATTTCACGATGTATATTTAAGTCCCCTTCCCACTTCTGTAGAAAATAATTAAGTCTCTTAAACTAAAGGTCCAATGTAGTCATTCTCAAGTTGTAAACAAATATATCACTCCTACATATAACTTGTATGCTAAAGTTGCCCAGGCAGCATTCATAATACATAATGATGTATTGATTGGTTTGACTAATAACAGATAAATTGGTTCAGTACTTCTGTTTAAAAGTGAAAAATCATTTGGAAGGTTGGAACGAATATACAACTGAGTGATCCTCAAGTCTGATATACCTAAAGGTATATTGCTTATAGAACTTTGCTTTTATATATTCCTTGACATCAGCACAGAAGCTATGGTTTGGCAGAGAGGATTAAGATGAGCTTCAAAACCATGGAATGCTGATCATGCAAATTGAGTCACTGGCAGCGCGGGAGCCTGAGTCCAGAGTCCTACTGTGACCTACTCCTCCATGAATTGCTTCCTTGGCTCTGATTCCTGCTTTTGCCCTCTTTACTCTGGGCTTGTTCAGCACCCCTATTTCCTGGACAGAGATCCTATGGAAGACACATTTGCTTTGCTTGATCTGCCAAATACCCCTCAAACCCCTCTGAGATTAGCATCTTCCTTCAGTCATTCTATCTGACCGTCGGATAATGGTTGTTAGGCTATAACGAAAAATAAACTGCTTAGCAACTCTTTTCCCTGGAAAATGAAAATAGTTCACTTAACTTTCTTTATGAGTCTAATGATTATTCACATACCTTTTCATGCTAGGAAATATGCATTAAGAAAGTAGTTACAAAACTAATTTATGTCTAGTGAGAGAGGTGATTTAATGAGATTTTGATAAAGTCTTTCAAGGTTTGGTTCATCTTCTCATCAGTCAGTAAATTACCACCTTAATCTTCTGGCACTGTGATGGCATTACTTGAACTGGTTTCTGTGAGCCTGCATGGTAATAATTTTTTCCTACTTTCTCCTTTGACTCAAAGTAATTTTGCCTGAATCAGGACAGCACTAACTTAGCCTTGCTATTATACATCTTATTAAACTCAAATTTCTTTTGAATCAGAACCTGCTCCATTTATATTGATTTATCCCTTGAGAATACACTTTCCACCTTCTTAATATCCTTTTCAAAGAATGATGATTTTCTGGCTTGAACTTGTTGCATATGTGAAACAAAGTCAATTATCCTTCCCTTTACACAAAACCTTGAAAAGCTTCCACACAATATTTTTAAAGTAGGCTGATTTAAGATTAGGTCTTAGGATATTTGAAAGTTTTCCATCATTGAGGTAAATTGTTATGATGGCACACAGAAGCAAAATCTTGTGACTTGGATCTCTAAAAAGGTAGATGCACCTAACAGAGAAATTTAAGTTATGTACTTCATTGCATTACATTTTATTTGAACCTCAAAATGTTAATTAGCTGACTTCTATTTCTACCTTGATATTTTCCAATGGACATAGTTATCATTAGAGTGTAAACTTAAAGGCAGAGAAGTTAACTTTTCCTTTTTTTTTATTTTCATACCCAGTGCTTTACCCAGTTCCTGTCACATGATGAGTACTTACTAAATGTTTGGCACATTTATCAATTTTCATTGGTGTGAAATATCACTATCACCTATAATGGAGTTTGAAATGTAGAAGTTTTTTTTTTTTGTAGAGATAATCTACAGATTCATTCAAGCAGTATTTTGTATTGTTTTCATTGAGTACTAAATAACTTTCTTGTATTAATTCCTGACATGCTTATGTATTGCTTTGTTTTGTATTTTGGCATGTTTTTTGCAACACCTATATTCTATGAATTGTCTGCAAATTTTATCTTCAAGGTCATTAGCTGACTTGGATAAAGATGATGTCTTCTGTTAGCACTACTATGCTTCAATGTCCTTCTTTCAGATTTTTTCCTCCTCTTCAATAAATTTGTGTTCCACATCCATTAGTCTTTCTCTTTTTTGAGAAATTTGCTAGCATGGGTTCATTTATATTCTAATTTGTGAATTAAAAAAAGACATTGGATAGAACACTATGCTTTCTGACAACATATTCATTCCTAATTTCTTTTCTGATAGGTTTTATTTTTCTCCAACCCTTGTGGAGTTTCTTGTTCTTCCTTGCTCTCTTGGAATTCTTTAAGATTCTATTTCATCAGGCTTTATTTCTTTCACTTTTTATAGGAGAACTTTTTAATCTTTTCAAAGGTTTAGTAGTCTTCCTTCTTCCTAAATTTTATAATCTGTTGATATATGTATTTTTTCTGGGTTTTCATGAGTTTTCTTATTCTTGAGGTATTTAGTGTCTTAGCTTTTATTCTTTATATTCCCTCTTCACTTTTTGATTATCCTCCATTTGCTAGTGGGTATAAATATGAGTAACAAAGCTGCCTTAGCTTCCTCCCACATTGAGAGATTAATGTTCACTGACCTGGGTCCTTTCCTTAAGTAGTCCTTGGGGAGACAACACTGCCCCCTGCAAGATCTTTGTCCTCTTCCGTGTGACTGATAAAACCATTGATACTGATCTCCTGCCCCAATTCCTCCTTTGGTTCTTGTTCTTTTGCTGTTTAGCTGGGCTGAAACAACATCTACTGCTTTTTCCAGGATTGGGAGAAATTAGGGAGGGACTTTTGAAGCCTTGGGAAACCATGATATGAGGACTGATCCAGGCAAAAGGTAACATAGTACTTCTCCCACAACTATTTTCTTCTCAAATGACTGGGCAGAATCATTGTCCGCTTCTTACTGACTGTTTGAGGGCTGGCAGGAAGCAAAGTATGCCACCTAAGTCTCCACATTAGGAGGTGATGTAAATATCATCCCCAAGGACAGGCACTAGTCAATTTCAACATATCTGCTGGGAATATGGAGTCTTTTAGGGGAAGCTATGTCAATTTAGCATTTTCACTTCTAATGCACAAAGATCTTACCTTGTCAATGTTTTTTATTTAATATTCTGTTGATTCATATTAATATTATCATTTGGAAAGAGGGCATTGAGATTTAATGGAGGCTGTGAACATGTCTAATTTTTGGTTAATGGTCTAATTTTGGTCTAATGACTCAGACTCATTTTAAATAAAACATGGCTAAGGTACTACTTATCTATTCCCATACATGAAGAGTAAAATTCAAAATGATAAACATTACTGATATTGACATGAAAAGACTACATGTCCTAATATATAGGGATTATGTGATATAAATCCCATGATTTTTAGTAACTTAAACTAAGGGAGACACTAGCTTTGATTGTAATATCCAATGGCTTACTTGGATTTTGGACAAGTACCATAGCCAAAATACCAATGAAAGGTGTCATAGCATAGTTCATTATAAACTACATACATCTGGAGTAAATGAGATCATCCTATTTTAATATAAAATGATTTTGTTACTTACAAAATTTTGTTACCCCAAAAGTAAGTTACCTTGAAGAGGGTAAGTTGGACTTCCTCTAATAAATTAATTCTATTATCAGCCATGAACTTAAAGTTTATTGCTAATTATTTATCAGCAGAATGGTGCAACAGCTTTCTAAAGAGTACCTGGATTTTCCATATATGTCTACTTTGCTTAAGGAGAAGAAATCATATCTAGAATTGACATGGTAATGATAAAAAATGGAATGTAATTTCATCATTCTGAGCAGAATAGGCAAATATTAGAAGCTATATAAATTTTTTCCTTGATTTCATTAAGCTTTATATTCAATTGAAGTTTAATGCAAAAAGGAGCAAAACTTTAGCTCAAGACCAATTTCAGACCATTTTTTATGAACGAATAATATCAAATTACAAATGGAACATCAGAGAACAGAACTTATTAGATGTCTTACCCAGAGGGCAAACAAGCAGAGTTTTTAGATGCCTGGGGATCTTTGCGTTTTCATTTATTTGAATGATATATAAGGTAGATGTAATTTTCGTGGTTTTAAAATTCCAGCACAGATATTTGTAGGAAAATATGACCAGTTGCTGGATTTGGGAGAGCACCAAATTCCCTGAAGCATCAGAAAGTTGGTGAGGTCACAAAAGATAGAGTAAACAGGAAAAGAATGATCTATCATAGTGAGAACATCCGCCATTAAAAGTTGTTAAATAAAAAGCTCCAGGAAATTTGAAATGTTATGAAGTAAGGAAAAAAGTTTGAATTTTAAATTCTCTGGACACATATAATTTTATACTTTCAAAATCAAGTGATCATTGTATCATAGCCAGTATTGTACTAGTTTCTAAGTTTCATGAAAAAATTCTGTATTGTATCAGAAATGTCATAATTTTGCCATGTAATCATGATATGTTCATCTCTACCCGGTTTAACTCAATCCAATATGAGAGAGCCCATGAAAATTCATTTACTACATCCATCCATTTATTCATTCATTTACTTATTCATTCATTCATCTATTTATTTTGTTCAAAAACATTATGGCAAAGGCATTGAATAAGGACATGGAAAAGTAATATAATAATTATTATTTTGGATCTTTGATCTAGATTTCTTCAATATATTAAAAGAAGGTATAAGAAGACTGGAAAAAGGTATCATTTAGTTATTATGGTCTTTGAACCAAGCAGAGGATTTTGTATTTGATCCTGGAGGTGATACAGAGTCACTGGAGTGAATGAGTGAGAAGGGGAGTGAGAGAGTGAGTGAGTGAGTGTGTGTGTGTGTGTGTGTGTGTGTGTGTGTGTGAGCGTGTGCGTGTGTGTGTGTGAAGCATGGTCAGACCTATGATTTCAGATCACTTTAATAGCTGAGCAGAAGATAAACTAGACACAGTAGACTTGTTAAAGTGAAAATAACCAACAGCCTATTGCCATAGTCTAGGAGTGAGATAAGGACCTGAGCCAGGGTTGTGGCAGTGTCAGAGAAAGTAAGAGGGTATAAAACCAACAGGCCTTGATGACAAATTCAGTATGTAGGAGTTAGAGGGAGGAAGGAGTCCAGGATTACTTCTCTGTCATAGACTCAAGGGAGGCACTGAAGTAGAGTTTCATGAATTGTAACTTCTTCATACTTTGATTCTGTTTGAAAATGAGTGACTTGAAAATGAAAATACTACTACAGTCAGTTATCTTAGGATTTTATACTTAGAAATGTATGAGACCTTATTCTTAAAGATGGATGGAGATTATGTAGTCAAATTTCTCATTTTATAGATGAGAAAACAAATTTGAAGAGTGACTTGCCCAAAGTTGGAAAGTTAATATGTAGTAGTAAGGTTTTTTGACTCCAAAACTGACTTTTTTTTCTGCTATACCATTCCGTTCTACCACAAATGATCTTTCAAGTCAACTGTTAAGTGTTTACTATATGCCAAGCACTGTACTAAATGCTAAGGTTACAAAGAAAGGCAAAAGAGCCCCTTTGCCCTCAGAAACGTTATATTCTAATGGTAGAGATGCAATGCAAACAACTAGGTACATTTAAGATAAGCACAGAGTAGATGGCAGGCATTCTGAGAGAGAATGGAGGAGTCTTTTATCCAGAATGGAGATTATTTTCCTATGGCATAAAATCTGAGAACTGTGAATTATTTTAAGTGAGAACTTAAGAAGAGCTAATATAGCATATTTCAAAATTTGTTGCTCTGTTGACTTAATGAGGAAAAGGAAGTGATAAAACAATTTGTGGATGTTTCTAGGAAGGTATGAGAACAAGTTTAGAATTGCTGACAAATTTATATGAGTAATATGGATTTAGAATTAAATAGTTGATATGCAGGTAAATAAGATGAGATTTATTTAAAGTTGCCTGGAAGATTTGTTTTATTCTTACAGAAAGTTCTTACCTACTATATAGATATCATGTGAACATTGAGACTTATCTTGCAAACTACTTTAATTCACTGACATTATGACCTCTTATAATTTCCAGTAGATAGTTTTACATGCAGTGAGTATTTGATAACTGCTGTTAGTTAACTGAAATTTTGGATTATATTGTTTGTCTTGTTCTTACAAAATGGTTTTTATATTTAATATTTACATTTTACATTTGGAATTAAAGATAATTGGATAACCAGAATTAGAGATAATCAAAAATAGAGGAAATTTCAGTGCATCATTGTTTACATCGAACAAGTTCACCAATCTCATGTTTTTACACTCAATTATACAAACTAATCTAAATAATTTCACTTTGAAGCTCATCCAAAAGGCCTAAGATTAGGTAACAAAATATGTATATTTTGTATTAATTTTTTGCACAATGTATGTATGTTTTCAATTTAATATCAAGGAAAAGACAATCATTAATTCCAAGATTCTCTGAATATAACCTGAGGATTTACCTCAGGCTAAAGATGAGAGTACTCCATCCATGTCAGATGGTTTATTATAAGAGCTATGAATCAGGTATTTTTGGGAGAAAATAAAAATAAGAATTATGCAAAATGACTACCATGTCCACCTACTTGGACCCTAAAATTTCATTGCTAGGCCTAAACTTCGAAAAGGTCAATGTCAAGTCATAGGTAGCCTTTTTTTTTTTGTGGTAAGAAAGAAGTGGAAGCAAAGAAACTGCCCATCAGTTAAGAAATGGATAACATTATAGTACAAGAATGTAGTGCAGTTTTTCTATGCTATAAGGTTTGATGAGTATGATGAATACAGAGAAACATGAAAGTCTACATGAACTGATTTAGAGGAAATTGAGAGATCTGAGCTCCCTGCTGTGGTTACATAGCTTCAGGCTTAGCTAGATTTGCTTAACAGATGGAGCTGAAGTCTTCATCTTACTGCCTGCTGCTATGCCTTCTTGTCTGGAGCACAGACTAAGGTGTGGAACTGCTTCTTATCTTAGCCTGTCACCTTTAATGACAACGATATAATAAATGACAGCTAACATTTATATAACGCTTACTCTGTGCCAGACACTGTGGTAAGCTCCTTAAAACTATTATCTCATCAGATTCTTGCAACAGCCCTGGAAGACAGGTGCTATTATGTTCATTATTCAGAAGAGAAAACGGAGGCAAACTGAGACTAAATTTTTCTGGGGCATTCATCTAGTAAGTGATTAAATCTGCCTTTGAACTCAAGTCTTTCAGCCTGTAGGCCCACAACTCTATCTGGTGTGTCACCTAGATTCTCTCTGACCCCCTCTCAGTTGATACTGGAGAGTGAGACAGAGCTTCTACATTAATTTTGCTTCTGTTTTTCAGTTGTTTGATTTTTTTTTTGAGGTTTTCTTGGTAAAGAGACTGAAATACTTTGACATTTCCTCGTCTAGCTCATTTTACATATGGGGAAACTGAGGCAGAGTTAAGTGACTTGCCCAGGGTTACAGCTAGTAAGTGTTTAAGTCTGGATCTGAACTCAGTTCTTCCAGAGTAGGTCCAGAGTGCTTTCCTCTGAGCCACCTAGAACCTCTAAGCCCCCTTTTCAGTCCACAGTGTGAGGGACAGAGCCTCTACCTGATAGCTGTTCTTAGTCCCTGCAATAGGGTCAAGCCTCTCTGTTCCTGGCTCCCTTGTACAATAGGCCTCATTTGGAATGAGTTTAATGTCCTCTTGCTTAAACCCTGTCCTCACTGTTTACAAATATCTTTCTGTCTCTCTATGCTGACCTACACTGGAAAAAAAAACATCATTGTACTTTTTCGTGATTTCTTGATCATGCCTCTTCTTGTTTCAATGTCCTTGTGGAATGAAATTTTCTAAGGAAGTGTCGGGGGAGAGGTGAAGGGAACCATGATAGTGGAGGTGGAATATATACTTCTGCTCTTTATGTTGGCTTCACTTTCATCAATTCATGCATTCATTTCAGCCATTCATCCATTTATCCATTCATTTCATCCATTCATCAAAGAATCATTGTTCTTTAAATAAAACAAGATTCATCTTAACCAGAAACAAGGTTTAAAGTAACCTGATATGGAAAACTGAGATTATGGAGTGAAAAGTTGGACAAGAGGCACTCTTCTAGTCCTACTCAGTTCATTTTTTCTTATTTTAGCCTTATTTTCTTCCTATGTATTTGACATAGAACACTGGACTTCTGAGTATCAGCTTATGATTGAAACTATGAAGGAAGTTATTTTATTTTTTCTCACAAGGCAAAGGTTCTTAATTACCAGTCCTAAAATTTGGAATAAATGGTAATCTTACTTGAATACATCAACTTTCAATTCCATATAAATAAGTTTCAGGTCAGTCCTCCATGTTATTAATAACTGTTGGGGTGTAAGCTCAGTTCTCATGTGAACGGTCTCTGGTCAGGTGAAGGCTTAATTGCTAAACTCTTCCATCATTAGAGATCAAGACAAATTGACCACTGAGAGTCTCAAGCATGGCTATGACAAAGGGTGAGTTAGGGCTGTGCTTGGTACAGGCCTCTTTGAGAGTTACTACCCTCTTCCACTCTATGGCCCCTCTGAACCCCATTGGGGGCATTGGGGTCTTAACTTCCTCATTATCTTGCTCCCTAGGATTCTCTCCCCTTTCTGCTTGGTTACTTGTTTTCATCCCACTCCCTCCGCGGTCCCTCAGGGCCTTTCAGCAGGCTCTTTATCAATCCGAATATCAGGAAATCTAAATCCTCCAAGTCCCCAGGGCATTGCTGTTCCTAAGTGGTCATTTGTTGCTGGAGCACTCTCCATCTCTCTCCAGATGCTCCAGCGTGTGGAGCCATGGAGAGACTTTCCCTAGCCTGTTACAAACCTTTCAGAGGTCGTTCAGATGCATAGTGACCCCCGCATTCCTGCACTCCTGTATCTTAGCCCAGACCTCCTGTTTCACTCTGGCTGTTACTGGCAACCTCCTGCCCTTTTTCCACGGGTTCGGGAAGCTCACTCTTTCTCCCCTTCCGAACACAAGTTTTGGGTACCCTCTCTCACCAGCCCCTTCTGGGGTTTCCCGTCATCCCCAGGATCTCTGCCCTTGTCCCTGTTTGAGGCATCACTTGACTGTCCTATCTGCCATGGGCTACCAGGTCATCTTATCTACTCCAGGTCTTCGGTGATCAGCCCGATATACCTATGGGAAAAGAGACCGCCAGAGTGAAGCAGAGGTGTAGGCTTCATTCCAGATACCAGCTACATGTCAGCATGCAGGACAAGTTCGCCCGTGGAGTCCTCTCCTCCAACCCCCAGGCTGTCCTGGCCTCATTTAAGCTCTCCCAGCTGCATGGTTCACTCGTGGACAGCGTGCTTTCTACCCCTTAGCCAATCAACAGGTGTGCTCAGACCATGGACCAATCTCAAGGTCTGAGAAGAGGTGGAAAAACAAGATAGCTTGTGTCTCATTCCTCACTTCCCAGCTGTTCCCTGGGGGTTCTCGTGAGAGTTTAGCAGTTAAGCCCTTGCCTTCACCTGACCCAAGACCTTTCACATGAGAACTGAGCTTACACCCCAACAAATAACCAATTTAGCCATTGTTTCTCTAAATATCTAATTCTGCTTGGCAAATGATAAATATGGGATATCTAGATACTATAACTCAGCAACGTTTTCATGTTTATGCGAAATTATTGGATAAAGTAAATTAGATTAATACTTCTACAATTAATTAACTATCAAAGGTATTAGAGAATGAGCATTGAATGCATTATACCCCTTTTCTTAGCTTAAAAGTATCATGAGGGGAAAGAAACATAGCATTTTGTTTAATTGTGTGAAGCAATATTTAAAAACAATAAGAAAGCTTTCAGTTCCATTAATCAGGGTTTATACACTAGAGAAATATAGCATCAATATATAAGAAAGCAAATATACGTGTTTATTTGTCCATCCATTCATTTTTCATTTATTATTTGTTTAACACTACTTGAAAGCATATTACCAGGAAAAATTTCCCTTTCCTTCATGTAGAATTATTCCTATTACCTTATTTAAAACTAATGTAAAATCTAAACTTGAGCATTTTTATTGACAAGATCTCTTGAGACCATTTTCTCAAATGATGCTCAGACATGAGGACTGAAAGCATATGTGATTATTCCCTGTGCAATCTGACACACTTAAAAGATCCTAATTTGAGTATTAAGCCATTATATTGTACTCCATAGAGCATTCTGTGGTTATGTGACTCTTTGAGTGTAATGGTAATTGCAAATTGTGACTCCAGATTCACATTACTATGAACACCATTGATATAATCCAGCTTCTTCCTTTCTTATATAAGCTTTCTGTCAATGGAAGGTTTTTGCATCATTGTTGTAAAACATAACAGGAATTTTTTCTCCTTTATATATAAAGAATTTCAAAATGTGTTCACAAGTGCAAGAAGAATATTGGTACTACAAGCAATAGGTTCATGGAAGACTCAAACAACATTGGTATCTTACAGAGGATATCCATATACAGCTATGCAAATGTTATCTATTGAGAATGCATAGGGAAAATATTGTTTATTTCTTACACGAAAAAAAATTGTTCTAACACAGAGAAATATTAACTACTTGTTCCAAACCTGCTCCCTTAAAATATATAAACTGTGTCATTGAAAATCAGATCTAACTTAACACAGGAAACTCTCAGACTTTTTAAACATTTATCCTTTAATTTATTTCAAGAATACAATTCCTGGCACAGAGTAGATGCTTAATAAATGCTTATTGAATGAAGGAATAAAAAAAAATCAGGCAGAGAAAGATATAAAACCAAAAAAAAAAAATTAGGACTATCTTTAAAAGTTTGCATTTTACATGGAAAATGAAGCATATATGCAATTAACTTTTCTTGTTAATTATTTTTCAGTTATATTTGACTCTTTCTGACCCCCTTTTGGAATTTTTCTTGGCAAAGGATACAGAAGTAATTTCCCAGTTCCTTCTCCAATTCATTTTAAAGATTAAAAACTGAGGCAAGGATTGAAAAACCCTGAGGCTTACTGGACTTGCCCAAGGACACAGAGCTAGTAAGTGCTTGAGGTAGAATTCAAAGTCAAGACTTCCAGATTCCAGATCTTGCAGTCTCTCCATTGCACCACCTAGCAGCTCCACAAAAATAAATAAATACATGCAGGCTAATTTAAAGACTAATTCAGCCCTATCAATGACAAGGATTAGGGGTAGGGACTGGACAGGTTTCACGTCAAGAAAGCCTTTTTGAATTGGTAGCATATAAGCTGTACCTTGAGGAATGATAAGGGATGTAAAAATTAAAGTTGAAATAGTTTATTATAGGCATGGTGGTAGTTTATGTGAAAGAGTTCACAGAGGTGGCATATAAGATCTGTTTAAAAAATTGTTGACTATCCAATTTCACTGGGTTATAAAGTATGTGAAATGAAATATGAAACATTCCTAGTAAGGAATGTTGATTTAGTTATGTTCAAGTATTAAATATTAGAATGAGCAATTTAAATCTTACTAGAGACACCGAATGGAATGCTGGACATGAAGTCAGGAAGACTCACCTTTCTGAGTTCAAATCTGACCTCAGACATTTACTAGCTATATGACCCTAGGAAAGTCATTTAACCTTGTTTGCCGGTGGTTGAGAAGGAAATAGCAAATCAGTTCAGAATCATTGCTAAGAAAACCTCAAATGGGTCACAGAGATTTAGACATGACTGAAAAAATGATTGAAAATAATAACTAATAAATTGATCATGCTCAGGCCATTGTCTCTCTTTTAAATAAACAAGTAATAAAAAGCCCATGGACTTTGGACCATGGAAAGTGCAGTATACCATTACAGAGTAGCACGTCACATTTATATACCATAAGTTTTTCAGGTGTCATGATAAAGGGTACAGAAACAGAGGGAAATGGAGGGACAAGATCAGAAAATGATAAACGCTTGAGTAAATTTATTTTAAAGTTGAGGATAGAAAGATAAAATCCTTCTACAAAATTCAAGATGGGAAAAATCAACATTTTGGTGGCTATTGCTCTGCCACAGTGAAGGGCCAGATGGAATTGAGTAACATGAATTTTAGAGTACCAAGTCACCAGGGTCATGTGGTTGACTCTAACTTCATTTAGCAGGAAGTCAGTAGGAATGGAGGAGGTAAATGATTACCATAACCACGTGGTTGAGTTTGCAAGGGAGCAATGAAGATATGACAAGTCTTGTGATTGTGGTTTGTCCTTAGTTCTTGAAGAGGACCATGATATCAGGAAGATAATGCCATGACTTACAAGTGAATTGGTTTCAAGTGATGGACAGCTGTGCAGAATCATTAGCCTCACTTTCTCCTTTGGGACTACCTGGGTTCAGTGGCAAGATAAGAACCACTGGTTATGGCCCAGGATGTAGTAGAGTGAGATGCTGACCCTTTTAAGTGAAGTTCTTTCCGAGTTCACACTTTGACTGTGGTAAGGCCCATTCAGTGATTAGGGTTGTTTAAGAGGTGAGCCAAGGGCTAGCCCTGTAATAAAATAAAATATTTAATAAAAAACAAAACAAAGAGGGAGGGAAAGACCATAAGGGTTTCTGCTCTATAGAGAAACAATTGTAATTTATCTTCACTCTGATCCATCAGGACCCAAACAAGAAATGCTAAGCAGTGCTTGAGTAGGTTCTTGATGTTAGCCAACCAATGAAGGCCAGAGTGAATCTGGATTTTAGTCATGATCTATAAGAAAGAAATCTAGCCAGTGAATGTCAAGATATCAAGCTTTCAAAATGTACCATTAAATGTGCAGAGCTTCCTCAGATAAGGTCTGAAGAGGAGAGGAGAAGAGAAGACAATATGAAGTTAAGTTCAAGATTGGGCAGGGAGAAAAGTGAAGTCAGAGAAGGGTGACCGACAGAAAAAGTATTGTGTAGACTATGACTAAGCAAGAAATGAGGCAAAAAAAATGTCCTCTTTACCTAATTAAAAGTATAAAAAACAAACTAACAAACAAAAACCTAGGGGGAGAGGCCCTCAGGGTTTCTGGCCAAAACAGAAACAATTGCTATTTACATTCACTCTACTTCAATTAGGGCCAAAACAATCTCCATGCAGAGTTTGGCCTGGGACATATTGTTAGCTGATCACTGAGAGCCTGAGTGGCTTGGGTTTAAGACTTGATCCTTAAGAAGAAAAAAAAGTTTTCAGCAATGAAAATTTACATTACCATTGGGACCTGTTAAAGACCTTAACTTTTAAAGGTCAAAAGTCTTCCAGTGCATCCAGGGCCATCTCCAGTCATCCTGATCTATATTTGGCTACTGGACCCTGATGGCTCCAGAGATAAAGTGAGGCTCTTGACTTTGTACAGTCTTCCCCCATTTAAATCCAATTCATTTCCATGTCATGGCTTCCCCTTCCTGATATCACGATCCTCTTCCAGAAGGACAAACATCAAAAACAGAAACAATTGAGTAGAGATAAAAAATTGAAATAAACCAATGGCAGTGGAGTTTATGAGAGGTAACTGATGTGAGGGATGTCACATTGGTAGAAGTTAGGATCAAGTAAGTGATTAGATGGGGGAAGTAGAGAGAATTAAATCAAAATCTGCTTCCTTTCCCAAACTAAAACAAAAGCAAAAATGCTATAGTCAATTAAAGAAATCAGATATGGATGCTCACACCACCCTGGAAAGAAGTGACCTTGACCAGATAAGTATCTTTGCATGCAAAAAATGGAGACCAGATTTATCTGTAAATAACTATTTCAGATGATGACAAAATAGTTTATGTGCTTTATATGGCACGGAAATGGGTTGTATATAGTAACTGGTCACTACAGTTTTTCAATTTTTATTTTGATAATGATATAATAAAAATAATATAAAATAATACAATAATAAATTTTGCAGAAAATATTAAGGAAAGCTTAATTTATCAGAGAAAATAAACAACTGTCACACAAGATGGGCAAGCATTGATGAGTTGTGACTTGCATTTTTGGAGGACATAGATACATTAATGAGATCACAGATCTATTTAAGCATTTGAGTATCCTTAAATAACTTAGAAAATACTGAATGATGTGAAGGTCATTAATGTGACAAAAATATCCTATGATTTCATAATCATTTTGATTAAGAAAAAATAATTTAATGATTTGTGTGAAGGAGAGGTAGTCACTATCCCCTTCCCTATAACCTATAAAATAGCTACTATTCTACTAAACACTTGATATGCAAAAATTCCCTAAACACATACTGTGTCTCTTTAAACTAATGTGTTTCCTAACAATGTCGTTATAATTAGCATCTGTTATGAGACTACACCTCCACTAAAGTCCTACTCTGATGATTCATCATTATACAAAGGTGACCTTGGTTTTTTAAAGATTAGGGCCATGGAACACTAATTCTGGAAGACCTTATCAAGTTACAAGTGCCAAAGTGACTTTAGTTCAATAATCACACCTCATAAATTAGGTTTAGCTAACAAATGAAAAGTGGTCACAAAATGATGAATTTTTTAGAAAACCCAAAAAATAGTTATCGTTTGCTAAAAATAAATGTACAAAAGTTACATGTAAACTTATATCTATAGGTCATTAATACAAATACATAAAAGTCAAGTCAAGAAGCATTCATCAAGCAGCTATTCTGTGCCAGATTCTATGTGAAACACTGGAGACATGATGAAAGGCAAAAACACCAAACTAAACAAAAATCTGCTCTCAAGTAGCTCACAGTCTAATATAATGGGGGAGAAAATGTAAACACAGCTATGCCAAACAAGATACATACAGGAAAAATTGGGATAAACCTCAGAGGAAAGGCACCAAGATTATGAACTAGGAAAGATTTCTTGTAGAAGGTGAGAGACTTTTCCTGAAACTTGAAGGCATCCACAGTGTGATAAGGATGGAGGATATTATTGGAATGAGAGATAGCTGGCGAAAATGCCCAGGATTAGGAGATAGAGTGTTATGGGCAAAGAACTAGGGACTATTCCCTAATAAATAAATGGTAAGTGACAAGTAATTCTTAAAAAAAATGAATTACACAAATTAATAATCATATCAAAGAATGGTCCAAATTAATAATGCTAGGAGAAATGAAAATGAAAATGACTCAGAGGATTTACCTTATGTAAGGTCTTCAGTAAATATAAGTCAAAATTGAATGAGGCTGCAGGAGGACAGGTACATTAATCCACTATTGATTTATCTCAACCTTATAACACCCTTCCTCCAATGATCATCTTTAATTTATGCTGCATATATCTTGATGGTATATTGGTGTTTCTGTCTTGTCTCACCCCTTATACTGAGAGTTCTTTGGAAACAGGGGCTTTATTTCACCATTTTTTTTAATCCCCAGTGTTTAATACAGTTGCTGGTACCTAGTAAGCATTTAATAAATGTTTATTGAGGGATTGGCTTGCTGACTAACACCCCAATTGTGCACTTTTGAGCCTCAAAAGTACACTGGAACTATTACATTATCATGGAGAGACAGTTCTAACACTAATAACTATCTCAAATGTATTTTAGCAATAAACTTGAAGTCCAAGTGTGTACAAAGGGAGAGTTGGCATGGGACCTGTGATTTAATTCATGGAAGACTCCAGGAAGAGGAAACTCCCTCTCACAATGCAAGTGGGTATCTTCTTTCAATTTATATGCTTAGAGGGTGGCCTATGCCACTGGGAGAATAAATTACTTTTCTAGGACTACATAGCCATTATCTATAAGAAATAGGATTGGAACTCGGCTCTTCCTGGATTCATGACCAAATGTCTATTGTGCCACACTACTCCTATAAAGGAGAAATACAAAAATTCTAGTGAAAATGGAACCTAGAAATTGTGCCTTTAACATGTTGTTAAAATAACATTCTTGTCAAATTGGTTTTATATCAAATGAATCACATTTTAGTGTTGAGTATCAGCATAGGCAGATTCTCAGGCATACATAACATTTTTCAACAAGAAATTAAGAGTACAGTGTTCAAGGGGAGGAGTTGAATTCTACTTCTCGTTTCACTATTTCTTTCAATAAAATCATTCATTCCTGTTGAATATTTATTAACCTTTGACACTTTTCTCTTCTTCCTCTCTCATAGTCAATCAATTATCAAGTCCTAATGACTCCATATTTATATGTCTTACATTTATCTCTCTTCTATTCCCAATATGCCTTCTCTTCCCCACATTGATTCTGACTATGAAACAGGTTCCTTACACATCTTTTCCACCTCTACTGCCTTTTATCTTCAATCCTTGATATCATTCCTTCAATTATTTTTTCACACATCTATAATTTTTTTTTCTTTGCCCAAAATCTATAGTCTGGTCAAACGTGATCTTCATTTTCCACCTGGCTATACTGGATTTCAAGATAGCCTACAAAATCTCATCATCCTCATAAGAACATATTAATCCTGAAACACAACTCTTCAGTACCCCCCCACCCCGATATCTCAGTGGAATCGTCCTACAAGACCTTTCATTTTAAAGGGGAGTATGGCAGCCTTGTCAACACTCCTTATCTGACTTCCTCCCGGATTTTGTAATGCCTCCCATTTTGGTATCTTACCCCCTTCTTCTCCCTCTCTCTCTCTTCTCCTTTCAGTTTCTTCTTATGTGTGAGCTCCTGGAGGGTAGAGGTTGTCTTTTGGAATTCTTTCTATTTCCAGTGCTTAGTACAATGTCTGGAATAAGTAGTCAATGTATGGTGTATCCATTTATGTCTAGTGATACCAATATGAACTCAAAAAGTTCCACCACAGATCAGGTACACTTTTAAATAAATGTTTATTAACCAGTGATTTCTGAACATTCAGCATAGTACTCTGTGTCTTCACTTTTGTTTAGTCTATTTCCTATGCCTCAAAGGTACTGTTGTCTCTTAATTACTTTTAGAACTCCTGTGGAACTTCTACCTTAAAATCTTTCTTTGTATATATTTAGTAAGGATTTGTTTTTAACTCTCATGGCAATGTTTGTCATTTTGTTCAACAATTAGAATCATTAGCTTACACATCCAGAGCTAAAAGAATCCTCAGAAAACATGGAGTTTTCTATTTGATGATTAGGAAACAGGGTTAGTGGATTAAAATGATTATTTAATATCATTTTTACAGAAAGAGAATTTGAACTAACTTCCCCTCACTACAGATAAAGTGTTCTTCTTTTATTCTATGTTGTCTCATTATTATATAACATTTGTTACCATCAGGGTTAATATTATAGTTATCTATATAAATGTCTTCTCTTCCTATCAAACTCTAAGGTCCATGAGGGCAGAGACTATGTTTCCACTAGATTTGAATCCCCACTAAAGATCAGTACACTTGTCACTTAATTTTAGTATTTTGTTAAATGAATGAATGAATAATGAATAGATCTTTCATCTCTATTTAGAGTAAGGTACCATACCATTTTTTTGTTTCCTGAGAACTTTAGAAAATAATATCAATAATCTTGTGACATCTATTTTTATTTATTAGCACTTTAAAGGGTTTTAGAAAGCATAAGAAATAAAGGCAACTTTAAAGTACCAGAGAAAGAATAAGCAATGAATTAAAAAAATAATCTAAGTCTGGAAGTCTATAACTAAGATGGTATTTTAATAAAACTGTCAATGTTCCTTTTTCTTTCACAGAACAAATTCAAAAGATTTAAATTTAATTTCATCATCATATTTTATAACTAGTTGTGTGGTCTTGGGGCGCCACAGTATATACTCCTTTCACAAAGACAAAACTCAGCCCTTTTCAACTCAGTAGATTATCTACAAGAGTTTTTGTGGCTAACCTGGTACTTGAATTTAAGCCTTCCTACTTAAGACAGTGAGTTCCTCGAGGACAGAGTCTATGTTTTATCTTTCTCTGTATTTCTGGTACTTAGTACAATGCCTGACATATGGTTGCTGTTTGCCCTTCATGTTCAAAGGGGACCAAAATGACCTCACAATGTCATAGTCAATATGTGGCATATCCAGTTGTGTCTGGTGATATCAATATGAGCTCAGGAGGATCTACCACAGGTCAAATATAAAGAGTCCACATGATTATTTGGGAAGGCTTCTCGAAATTTGCTCACCTAACATTTCTTTTTAGCTACTACAATTCTCATAGAAAGCAGTGCCTTCTTTGATGTGGGCACACCATAGTAAATGATCTTTTGTGAGTGTCTCTCATGCTTCATAATTAATAAAAAAACATTTTTCACAGAGACACTGAGAGTGTCCTTATATTATTTCTTCTGACCACCTTATGAGAACTTGCCTTGTGTGAGTTCTCTTTAAAATAATCTTTTAGCCAATCATACATTTGGCATGTAAATATATAGACAGCAGAGCTATGCTCTCTGCAGTAGAGTTTAAATACTTGACAGTTCAGCTCGAGAAGGAATCTCAGTGGCTGGTACCTTATCTTATCTTATTAGATGAGCTTCAAAATATTCCTAAAACAATTTCTATTCTACAGGGGAAGTCTTCATATTCTTAGAGATAGGAACACTACCTTTCCCCCCACACCCCCATTCACTGATGCAGAGTAGGTGCTTAGTAAATCTTTATTGACCGAAGCTGCTTAATATATTCTGTTCTTCAGGAAACAGCAATACTACATCTTACCGGTACCATTTTGGGAGGACATGACAGCTCTTTTATTTAATTGATATGATCTTTGAAAATAAATGGACAGAAGCAGAGTCAAAATAAAACAGTGGTAGGTGGTGAGCTGTCCAGTTCCTAAACCTCATCAAACAGATCTCAAAAATCCACCAAAGTCCTAAGTGGGGAATTCTGGCATAGGAAGATAATTACGGAGGTCTGTAGATGCGGGGGTTGGGTCAGTCCAGGAGCATGAAGTATGCTGAGCTGTACTCTGTAGAGATAAGAGAGAGGTTTGCATCAGGGCAAGAAGAAATCTCAGGCTCATACCAAGTCACTCTAGACTCATACCAAGGCACTACAATGGGACAGATTTGAGCTAGTGCCTTTGTTACTTACTACATTGTTTGGGTCACAGATCCAGGGCAGAGGACGAAGGGTACCTGTCTACAGTTTTGGATTTTCTCAAATAGAGAGGTCCTCAGTTGTGTATGGAGAAAGGAGGAAGTTCAGAAGCCATAGTGACAGTGGTGTGGTTCAGAACCTTGGCAAAAAGCAGAGCCTAACTTCCAGCATCTAGCCTGAATAGGAAAAACAGTTAGTACTTCCAGACAAAAGGGCAGCAGAGTTTTCAAGTTGGCTGATGAGACAGAGTCCAGCAGAAGTTTATTCTTGTACAGAATTCAAGTAGCCAGAGAAGTAATTCAAATATATATAAAAAAGACACAGTTAGAATAGCACATGATTTAGAAACTACCCCCTTAGAGGAGCAGAGAACTTGTAATATAATGAAAGCAAAGGGTATGAATTTAGAGTCAAGAATAACTTACATGGAAAAACTAGGCATAATGTTACAGGAGAAAAAAAATGCACCTTTAAAGAAATAGAATTCTAAGGATTTTTGATGAAAGGAATAGAACTATGGAGAAATTTTGAAGTCCAAACATAGAAGTTAAGAACACATATGCTAAACATGAATGAATGATGATAGAGGACTGAAAAAGCATGAACTGCTTGTGTTCAAATATGGGGAAGTGACACATATATGCCCATCTGAGCCCTTTCACAATCAGTGTCCATAGAGGGTATTCAATTAGGCAGGGGCTGGGAGTGTTTCTATTGAGTTTTAATAATCTTAAAAAATAATGGAAAGAAAGAAGAGAAATATACTAGGGGGAGGGGAGGAGGGAAAGAAACTTTATGGAAAATCATCTCATGCAATGAGGGTGCACAAATAAATGTCTGTACAAACAAGGAGGAAGGGAGAAGCAGCTAAAAGTTGAATCTCACTCATATTGAGCTGGTGGAAAGAAGGAAGAATACACAAACACACACACACAGATACACACACAGTGGAGTACAGAAATACGTTTCATTCAACAAGGAAATAGGAAGGCTACAACAGAATGGAGAGAGAGGTTTTGAGGGAGAGTATACTAAAGGAGGGATAATTCCTAAACAAAATAAATTCTAATGATATGCAAAATATCTATAGGTCTTTCCCAGGTGGGAAAAAAATGGAACTCCGTTGGTTGCTCATAAGATATGAAAAGGATGAATAAGTTGTGGTATATAAATACAATGAAATATTGTTGTGTTGAATTCTTATCAGTTTAATGATCAACTAGGATTCCAGAAAAGTGGTGAGAAAAAGGATGCACTTCCTGATAGGGATGTGAAAGACAGAAAACAAGATGGGACAGATATTTTCTGGACAAGTCGAAAGAGGAAATTTGTTTTGATTGTCCATGCATGTTTGTAATAGGTTTTATCTCTTTTTTCCTCTCAACTGGGGCATGAATCAAGGTGAGAATGTGAATCTAGAATGATTAAAACAAACAACTAAATTATATTTTAAATTTAAAAAACAAGATGATATGTTATCACCTGTTTGGCAAAATTTCAGAATAGGACTTCGATAGACACTATCTATGTTGGGATAAGTTCATAGCAGCAATATTAAAATAAAATCACCATTTTATTTTTCCTTTTGGTTTGGAACTGTGAATTCATTGGTGTTGTGTAACTCCTCCTATGAAAAGTCTTATCCTGATAACTGATTGGTATATAATCTTAGAAGACAATGAGCCCTGAGAAGTTAATTGACTTACCCATTGGAAAATGCCTACACAGGTTAGAAGTTGGACTTGAAGCTACACCTTCATGATCCAAGGTTAGCCCTCCCTTTATCATACTCCTCATTTCCTCTCTGTGCTATTTGGTGCTTTATATTCAATAAAAAGAAATATCTATTTTCTTCCTTATTTAAATAAACACACAATCTACTTTGTTGCTATGAAATAAGCTTGAAAGTTTAATGTGAATTTTCCAATCTTTTTTGCTGTAATAGGTTTTTTCAAGATAACATGAAACTACTTTAAGCTAAGATTTTACAAATGTCTGCATAGAATGTTTGTGTATGCATATATACATTTACTCTGAGACATGTAAGAATACTTATGTGAGACATGTGTATACATGTACACATATATGTAAAAAATTTTAAACAAATGTGGAAATAAGCTTATTGTCTATTCTGTCTTTGTTTCATGTTAAATTATTTTGTAATTTTGACTTAAGGACAATATATCTATTGCGTATTTTCTCTGTCACCCAAATATATATATATAATATTATATTAACATAATATATATAATATATACTATATTATATATACTATATATATTATATTAACTATATATGTACGTACATTATATATATATATATATATATGTACACATATGTATATACACCAAATTTCTTCAAATTAAAGACATTCTTTCCTGGAGGTTAATCTTATTAAATGTTTATGAGTCAAGTCTTTATTTGATTTGAACTATTGATAATGTCTTGGTCAGTATCTTTGCATTTCAATGTGCTAATGAAATCAACCTCAGAGATGAAATTTAATAGAGTTTTTTTCTGTTTTTAATAATTCCTTAATAATAAATGTCTAGCACAACTGCAGTAATTAACTATATTTTGAAAGCTGGATCTCATATATTAAGAAGAGCTCAAAATTATTTTTCAAGTAGTTTGCAAAGTAATTACTACAATCTATTATTTCCCAATAGTTTCATCATTTAAGGTTATTAATAATTTTTTACTATATCATAGGCATTTATCCCAGATTGATCTGGGCAAATGATGTTTTTCTAAGTAAAGTTTTATCTCTTCTTTTGCCAGAACTCATTGTTTTTGTCTCTTGTTATACTATTTCACATTTCCTTGTCTTACTTTAATTCTATTTATTTCTTATACTTTCTCCGTTTACAAATGGTATTATCTAGTGATTTTATCCCATCCACCATAATATTGGCCCTGATAATAATTTTTTGGTTTCAAAGGTTAAAGGTCTAGATCTTTTTTTAATAAGTTCCATTTATAGTATAAATGTGCGGTGAATTTTCATCTCCTTTTCATTTCTCATTCTTTTATTCCACTTGGTTTTATTTAGATTGTTTATCCAGATACCAAAAGCAGCATTTCTTTATTAGTGCATGTCATGGTACAATCACATTTCAATTACATGAAAAGGGAGAGGATCTTAGGTTCATTTTTATGTTAACATTTGGTTTCAAATTGTGTCATCATATGATTGAGTAGTGCTGAGTGAAATAAATAACTTCTAATCTTAGGTGGCCAGACTTATTGCTGGAAAGCAACTCAGAAATCATGTAGTCCATTCACTTCATTTTAATGATGAGGCAACTTAAGGTGCACAAATTTGACCAACGTCATCCAATAGGTTATAGAACCAGGACCTCTGCATCCAATTCCATCCCCTTTTCTGTTATAAAATTGTTAAACTGGGCCACTTTAGGAGAAGTTATGGTGATAATTAACTCAGAGAAAAGGATCTCAGAACTCCAGAAAAGTAATTTCTAATAAAGATCATGAAGTGACTATTATATTAACAAATAATATCTGTATAATGCATTCACACCTATGTGCTATATTCTCAAAATAAATCCATGAAGGACATTATACATATAAAACTATCCCTATTTAATAGATACCAAATCTATAGTTTCAGAGAGGTAAAGGTGACATGATAGTGTTGCCAGGATAGGAGCAATAACCAAGCCTTCTGATTTTGAAGAAATAATTTCAAATAAAGTATTGTGTACATTCCACAATTCTATGCTTTTTTCCATACCATATCATTTATAGACATACTTAGATGCGAATCTTCCAAATCTCCTGCACTATTTTACAACTTGTTTCTCACAAAGAGTTGTTGACTAAAATTTAAATTACTTTTTTATATGTCCTATTCAAGTAGCCAATTCAAGAAAATCAATTCAATTCAACACGTTTCTTAACTGAAATGGAAGATGTGAAAACAGTAAGCTAAAATGCATCAATTTCATCTTCCTCAAGTCGGAGAGAAATTCAGGCCCTTAGTTTTTCAAAGGATATTTTTAAAAATAGATGTTACTTGACCAACACAGCTGAGCAAGTTGGGATTAAGGAATATTTTCCTTTCTGAACAAAGGGAAGTACATCACTCTCTCCACAGAGAAATTGTGCATGCCAAGACTGATGTAGGGCCCAAAATACTCTTTTCATATAAAAACAAACCACAAAGAGTAGAATTAATATATAAAGTGAAATAGCCTGTATATATCAAACTTATGAAAACTGGATGGAGAATTAGTTCAATATCCCATGAAGTACATTATAGTACTAGTTTTCAGCCGTGAGGGTACTTACCCTCAGAATGTCAATTTTGTGACCTAGAATTGGGAGGATTTGCTGAGGGTGTTTTATGTGGCACAGTGCATACCTAGCTTTATTCCCACAATAATAACTGACTCATTTTGTGGTCTTTTCAAAATCACCTCCTTTATTTCAGTTTTTCTCTCACCCAAAATGAGGTCAGTAAAATCTGTTCCTGTGCTGTATCAATAAATTATAAAGATCCAGATTTGCAAAGAATGGATTACTTCACAAGTAAAAGAGATCATGGATGCATTTTTGGCATCTTTAATTATAGCTATAAATCACTTTTTTCTGTCTAGAATTAAAAAATATCAACCTTACCTACTCATTAAGCATATAGATGGAAATGTGTACCTAAAGAACTGAAATTAATATGCTGTTATTTAGGAAAATTTCAGTATTCTTTATCCTTTTGTACTATACTAAATTCCCCAAAGATTCCCCCAAGTAGTACACATTACCCCATTTCTTCATGTACAGTTAATATTTCCTTACCTGCCTTATTGATCTCCCACCCAAACTGATGATAGATTCCTTGTGATGGTAGAGACTTGTGATTTTTGCATTTGCAATCCTTGCATCTAGCACAGTGTCATATTCATAGCATGTTTTTAATAAATGATATTTGAATAAAATAAAATTGAATAGCCTAGAATTACACTACAAGTTATAATCAATGGAGTTGTGCAGTATTTTATATCAAAAAATGTTCATGATGCTAATTGCACTTAGTTCAGTCTTTGAAAGAGCCCCTGTCTATATAGATGTGAGGAAAAGGGAAGAATCCAAGTAGATTATACTTATTAACTGCCTGTGGAATTGTGCTATAGCTCCCAGCATCACATCCATTTACCAGTGGGCAGTTAATACATTGTATTTCATCCTGACTTCTTGCATTCATATTGATAATGCCTCTTTTTTGAGCTTCAGTTCACTGCACCCTTACCTGCTGGTGTTGGTTTTTCCTTTTCCCATTTGGAGAATATAAGCTTGTTTAGCATTTCCTTCAAGGAGCCTTTCTTAGAGCTCTGCCACAGGCTGTAACACTACTCTGGAGACTAGTGAAAACTGAATACATTTGAAGAAAATAAAAATCAGGCTGCCTGCTTTTTTATTGCTCTTTGATCAGTGTTACTTAAGGGACTTGTTCACTTATCTTTTTCTTTTATTGTCAGTGTCTTAACCTAGCAGCTTTCCCCTGAAACTGAGGAGAAGCAGATACACTGAAGTGATGTTTTTGAGGGAAATGTTCATTGTACATACTCTCTACATAGAGTTGGTTACTAAATCTTTCCTTCGTCAACACTTGAAATGCATTCTAAATCCTGCCTAGCTTTCAGGAGCACAGATATTCCATATGAGCAGCAATAGTACTCCACTGGGTGGCTAGGAATTTCCATAGTTATACGCCATGTTTCCTTCCTTCCTTCCTTTCCTCTATCCTTCATTCCCTCCTTTTCTCCTTCCTCCCCTCCTTCTTCCTTGCTTCCTTCCTTTGTTCTTTCTAAATTATACTTGTTTTGGTCTGAGTGAACTAAGGACAGAGGATTCCTCCTCCTCTAGCAATTTGTTTTTTACTTTTTAGAACCACCAAGTTTCAGCATTAGAAAGGGCTTTAGTGCTTATCTGGAAGAACCCATACCATTTCCTGACTCCTTTAGAATACACACATGGATGATCAAAACTGACCAACCAATTGTTTTTTCCTTGAAAATCTTCCATTGAAAGGGAACCCACTATCTCCATATGGCACGCATTCCATATTTTAGTACCTCCACTTATGTGGAAGTATATTTTTCTTACTAATAAGCCTAAAATTGCCTCTTTGAAGGTTCTATCAATTGTTCCTATTTCTGGGACCAAACAGGACAAAGTTAAGCCTTCTGTCCAACATGACAGACCTTGTCAAATATAACATTTCTTTGCCAAGCTAAATATCTCCAGCATCTTCAGTTGATCCTCTTTTGACGTAAATACAAACCCCTCCATTCTTGCTGTCCTCCTATAAATGCTTTCCAAGGTTGTTTATGTCCTTCCTAAAATGTGACCATGATTGTGGTTAAACCATTTAATGACCTAGACTGAACACATACATTCCTTAATTTTGTTTGCCACATATCTTCCCAATTAGATTGAAATCAATCTAACAATGAAATGACCTACCTTCTTTTCAGGATCCCTTAATTGGGGACTTTCATTTTGCCCTTAATGCTTTTGGGTCCCTGGATATTAGTCATTGACTCAAAAGTTTTCTATTTTTTTTTAATATGTAGAGTGGACCTAGAATCTCAGTGTACTTTTAAGCTTATGACTACTTAAGCATTTTTTTAAAGTTATTAAAAGTTTGTTTTATATAAAAAGTTATAAGCTTCAAGAAATTAACCTTTAAAAGCTTAAAACTACACTAAGCCTTTGGGGACACCTTGTGTTAGTTGCTTCTCCTTCCCTTTGCCTAGAGTGCATAAATATGCCCTCTGCTGTATTCTGATTAAACCAACTTTACTTTGATCATATATTTCTCATGTCAAGAAAGAGTACTATTCAAGCTACTGTAATCTACAATTCACACTCCTGTACTAAAACTTTTTTTTGAAATATTGCCTCTTCATTTCTAAATTCATAGGTTCCTTCTTTGTCTTCATCTTCTGTGGCATTTCTGTATTAGTTTATATTGCTTCAATCAATAAACCCTGAATGATTCTGCTTCAGGGTATATTCTATGTATTAGGCATACATGTACAGAAGTTAGAATCTGTTCACAATATGGAGGAAAACAGATTATTTCTTCCTCTGCTTTTACAACCCTGTGCAGGGTGGAAACTGACTGATAAGAAAAGGAAAGAATTCTTTTCTTCCATTGTAGAAATTTATGGCATTATAAATTAATTGAAGATTAAAAATTATACTTGAAATATATTTACTATTAATTTCCATAATTTGGTAACTGTTAAAACATCGTAGTGGATTCTTGTAAGTTTGCAGCTAAGATTACGATTATGCACAAATAGCACACATCTCTCCCCTTCCTGGTAAACAATAGATGGATAATTCAAGTAGAAGATTTTGCTTACTAGAGAACCATGTTTTTGTAAGCTTAATAAAGCTTAAAAAAGCTAAAATATTACAGTTCATTGGTATTATGTTATAAAAATGCTAATTTGTGAAAGAAAAATTCAATGGAGTGAAAAGAAATCCTATAGATATTCTGGAATATGATTGGGAAAGAAAAATGAAAGGAATTAAGAAAGTAAGAGAAGTGTTAGGTTAAAGTATTGAAAAGAACAAGAAAGGGACTGTTTTAAAGTGTTTTAATCAAAATCCATGGAGGGGATATAAAAAGAAAGGAAAAGACAATGGATTAATCAAGTAGGTATGAGCAGAGTAGGGATATAAAGTTAAAGAAAGTTGGAGTCTACAATGACATTGTAAAAAGACAGCTTAAATAAATGGTTTAGAGTTTTGGAAGGAAAGTTTTGAGGGAAATTTTTGATCACATTGAATTAAGAAGTCTACGACAAACTTTATGTGGTTTTCTTCCTGATGTGAAAAATATAGAAATATATGTTCAGCATGCAATTATTTGATGATAGCATACTAAAATTCTGTCCTTCCATCACCATTGCAAGACTGTGTCCCAGTCGTTAGAGTCTCCCAAGTTCCAAAATGTGGGTGATGGAAATGTGATACTGCCATCATGAATCTTTGCAATTGAGCTAACTGAAATCAGTGGTCTCTAAAATTTAAAGTAATGGCAGCTATTGACCTTTGGAAAAATTGAGGTGTTTGGCTTTTACCTTTAGTGACTATAAATCCACATCTGATTTGGTTGAAGTTTATTTTGAAATTAAATCACAATGAACTCTCATTTAAAATGAGATGTGATCTCTTATGGTAATTATGGTAAATCAGAACTTAATGCAAAATACATTTGATATTTGGCATTAAGATCATATACTTGGAAACTGCATTGAACAGGAAAACCTGAGTTCCAAATTTGGTCTGATATATTTATTAGCTCTGAAAAAGTTAAGGGGATGATCTTGAATAGGCAAATGAAGGTCCTCTTGACTTACTTTCATTATACGCCATTTTCTTTCTGAACAAAAGGGGGATAGAATTTTTTTAATTCAATAGAATACTAAACTTTGTGAAAATAGGTTAGACTGTTTTCTCTAAGAAGTAGAATATATGTATATAAGTAGGCATAATATACATACATACATAGATATATACATACACAAATGCACATATATGCATGTATATATCTATATATGTATGTATGTATATGTATAGAAACATATATATATGTACATACACATACCTACATATATAAATATATGTGTGTCTATTTATCTATCAATCTATCTATCTATAATTGATCTCAAATGTTCTCTTTTCTAATGGGATATACAGGCCTTGAGTGTGTTTTATTAATAAGTTCACAAAATTGAAATAAGAATTTTTCATGTTAAACTGCGTTAACACCTGTAAAGAAAATTTGAATTATATGTTTTCCTACATTGAAGTCTCTATCTGATAACCAAATTTAGAAGATTGTATTAAATTTTAATGAGTCTTGTTATTGGCATATTTTAGTTATGTTAAATGAGGAATATTTGCAAGTTAGTTGAAGGCGGACAAACAGATCTGCTAGGAGAAACCACTTTCAGAACTACCCTGAGAACAAGATATGGCCATTCATTCAGCAAGTAGCAGAATTGGCTGCTTTAATTTAAGTCTGCCTAGAGGGGGCATTTAAACCTGCTATGCCTGTGCTGTAGTAGTGCATACCTTTGGAAAACTGTGGAAACTTCAAGGATTCCTTACTGCCACTGCAGTGCCCATCCATCATACTGTTTATGTATCTTCCCTGCTAGAAGCAATTTTGCTGCCATCAGATCTTCTTATCTACAAATGCCAGGCCTATTCCTCTTCATCTGACCTGAGTCTGCCTGGGCAGGCTTGCAGTAGAAGCTGCAGCTTTCGGTAATCCCATTTACATGGTTCAGTTTTCCTTTCTTCCCTCCTCCACTTGGAATCTCTTGTCTATATTCACTGGTCACAGTTCTGGAAAGTTCCCAGGCCCCTGCACAGGTCTCCTGGACTGCCTCTGGATTCCCTCCCAACTCATGGACTTTAGGTATCCAAGGCCTGATGACTTGTGATACTCCTTTTGTTATTGCCTGAGGTTTGTTCAGTCCACTCTGTGGGTCACAGGAATCATAGGGGGATGGTGGCTAACATGATTGGGGATTAGAAAGCTCTGGGAATAACCTAGGTAATAAAAACTAGCTTGATAAACCTCTGAGCTTCACCACTTCACATGCCCCCTTTTCATATCACAGTTCTTCCCCTACCAGATAATGCTTGCAAGAACACTCTCCTAGAATAAATGTAATGCCTAAAGGCATAAATGGGGAGAGTTATGGATCGCAAATTGTACACAACTTCCTCCATCTTATGTTACACATTAGCTCTCCTGTCAAAGCACCTCCTTGCCATGCTACCCATTCCACAGATCCCTATACAAGAACATCTTTTGTGATAGTATCTGTTCAGAAAGACTTCAAAAGTTAGCATCAGCTTGGTCAATTGCATCAAGGTATTCTATCCAAGCTAGCTTTTGTAACATCCCTCCTTTTCCCTGAAGCCTTTCCCCTCTTTTGAGATTTAAGCGTGTACAAGCTTTCTCCTTTTGTTCTTTTTGGGGAGTCCCTGTCCTTGTTGGTTCCTTTGCTGATGAACTCAGTAAACCCCAAGACAAGCTTGATATTCTGGAGTCTGGTTATTCCTGCATTACCCACAGTGCCCTTTGAAATTTTCATCTGAAAAATCTCAGAATATAGCTAATATCTAGTTCTCCATGGATCTCCAAGTGCCATGTACGTATTCATGGCAACAATACATATCAGATACAGAAAAACTTTAACATATGCAGAATACATAAAGAACTCATAGTAACCCACAAAAAACACATACAATTTTCTGCTATTTCTAGTTTTCATCTTGTCTGACTATTCCTTCTATGTCTTCTTTTTTGGTTCTCTTTGTCATACCTATTTTTCATACTTTTCTTTCTCTTGATGATTTTAACTGATTCCATGTCTTCAAACATCATTTCCATGCTTTCTTTCTCATCCCAAAATTAATTCACTTAACCCTAAATCTCTTCCACCAAGTTCCGGTCGTATAAATCCAGTTTTCTTTTGGATACTTCCATTTGCAATCTGTGCCAACACATCAAGTCAGTACA
Organism: Potorous gilbertii; assembly: GCA_028658325.1. NCBI lineage: Eukaryota > Metazoa > Chordata > Mammalia > Diprotodontia > Potoroidae > Potorous > Potorous gilbertii. The sequence continues at coordinate 181,128,333 of CM053772.1, read as the reverse complement.
AGCTTAAATTCATGTCTTTCCTCTCTAACCTTTTCATGTTCCCGTTGGTTTCTGCTGATGGTGCCACCTTTCTCCCAGTTCTTGTTTTTAATTCATCCATAAACATAGCACATTCACATTTCTGATCATATTTTTTTCTGTTAAAATTTTCTTAAGGTTTATCTGTTGCTTATATGATAAAATATAAGCAATTAGCCTTTCATTTTAAGACTTTCACAATCTGGCTCCAAACTATCTTGTTGGGAGTATTTTAGAGACTGGAATACCAGCTGTTCATCAACATCTTTAATAAAAAAAAAAATCAATGGCACAAAGCCACAGAAAGAATCTTTAGGCATTATATAAAAAAAAATTTTCTCCAAAAGGTCATTGACAATAGATACAGCTTAAGTCCAGTTATTTGACCAGTTTTGAATACCCTTGATTATACTTCTAACTCATTTCTCTCCATCTTGTCTACAAGGATGATAGCCTGGAAGCATTTATCAGACACTTTGCTAAAATCCATGAATCTACAGAATTTTCTTCATCTACCAAACTAGTAAGCTATTCAGAAAAGCAGACAAGGAATGATCCATTTATGTTAAAGTCATCCTGTATTTTTTTAGATCGCCACTTCTTATTCTGGGACAGCTAGGTGGCACAAAGAATATAGTGCTGGATCTGTAGTCAAAAAGATTCATCTTCCTGAGATCAAATCTGGCCTCAAACACTTACAAGCTGTGTGATACTGGGCAAGTCACTTAACCCTTCATGCGTCTGTTTCTTCACGTGTAAAATAAGCTGAAAAATGAAGTGACAAACTGCTCCAGTATCTTTGCCAAGATAATCCCAAGTGGAGTTTAGAAGAGTAGGACACACCCTAAAGATAATAAGAAACAAGAACTTTCTTTTTTTTCTAAATGTTAGTAAACTATGTCTTTAATAATATTTTTCAAATATTATTGTATATTTTTATATATATTTTAATAATATATTTCAAACTAGTATCTTAAACTAAGATCTTCTGCCAAAAATTTATATATTCAATCTTTTCTCAAATTATTCTTGGATTTTTTCATTTAGGTATATATTCTTAATATAGGAGACTACTTTTCTGTCCCTTTTTATTTATGTTGCTGTCCTTGAATAATGTTTACACTGTCTTAGCCATATTATAATTATGTCTTCTCAAATTTCAGTGACATACATATGATATTAATTTAGTCTTGCCTTAGAATCTTCAGTTACTATTGATTACTTCCTATATTTTGTTCTTGTGCATATAGACACTGAAGGCCATTAATTTTATTACTGGCCTTCCTCATTTATGCTGATTCTCCGGGGAATTAGCGATCATCTCCATTTTTATTTTATTTTTTCTGCTGTTTTCTCTTGCATTTGGCTTAGTAGCCATATTTTGAGACTCCTGTACCCTTTCATTTTAGCCCACTTTATTATATTCTCAAACCTCCAAAAATATATTTCTACTAATCCACATGAAATATATCTACCATCCTGCCAAGAGCTCAATGCTCCTATACTCTAAATGCTGGTTCCAAAATACAAATATCATTCCTAGAAACCATCTTATCTAGTTGTTCATGACTTAAATCCACTTTTGCTTATGAGTTTCCTACCATAAATCAGCAACAGTAATTAAAATAATACCTTTGTCATAGTCTTTTGCCCAAACATTTTCATTCTTAGTAACACTTGCTGGTTTTCTTCTGGTAGTATGATTTATCTCCACATTAATTATCAGAAATGGTTAATGGTCTATGTAACTGACAAATCTCAACAGACTTTCTATCTTATCTCAAATGTATATTTGATGAGGAAAGATGTTTTCTCTATTGTTTATCTTATCTTAAAATGGCTGCCTTAGTACTGCTTGCAGGCTATAACCAACCACCACTACTCAATTCTTGTTTCTCTGACTACTACTGGAAGATGATTTCTTTTCTATGAGAAGTTGTTTCTTCTTAAGATGAAACTACTACTGTTGCATCACTACTATTGCATAGTTATCTAACTCTAAATGTTCACTGGTGCTTCTCATCTTTCCCCTTATTACATCTTTCAGTGTTTGGTGATGTTAGTAATTAGCTTATTTTTCCCCTCTACCTCTTAAAATTACTTAAATAAAAATTATTTTCTCAGCAGGGCTCCATTCTTTTAAGTAATACTTCATTGTATCTAGTATTCTTGAGTAGAGTTGTGTTTTTTTTCTTTAGGAGTTTCTCCTCCTTAGAGATACTCCTCTCAACTTTGCCAGTACGTAGATGCTACTTACTCTCTAGTCGAAATTAATTATACCACATTTTTGGAGGCCATCAGTGCTAAGTGTTTTTGGAAGTGTCTAAGGCTGGGTTTGAATTCAAGCCTTCTTCACACCAAGGCCAGTGTTCTTTCCACCATACAACTTAGCTGCCCCTACCACACTACTTTCAGATTACTTTATGATATTCCTTGGCTTCTATATTTGTGAAGCAGGATATCTCTCTTCTGTTCTTTTTCTTAGTTTATCCTCCTGTGGAAAACAGACTTGTTGTTCCTCTTAATTTCTTAGGTACTGAGAAACACAGTCTCAATCAAAGTTCTGATCACTCGTGGAAGGCTTTGCTCATTTTTCTGTAAGACAATATCAAATTACTCCTTGAACTTTCTCTATTAATATGTTCTCATCATAATCTTAACCAAAATAAAAGCGGATCAAAGCTCTCTTTTGTAAGAGGATCTCTAGCACAAAACAATTATTGTTCTCTTTGTGCTTGTTCTGCCCTCTTCTAATTTCTCTGCAGCTTTTTTTTTGCATCTGTTCCCTAGTAAATCTACATAAACCAACCATTACATTCAAGGACTATGCCATAGCTGTTGTTGTTGTTTTCTCTCTATATATGAATATGTGTTTGTGTCTCTATTACTTAGCACAGTGACACACATTGTTAAACTGTTTGGTTTTGCATCTCTTTCAGTGTACACAATATTATATATAATATATGTATATATACATATATGTTCACACATATTATGCACTCATAATTTTTGTTGATTTTTATTGGTTATTTATATGATTCAATGAAAGGAACTTATATAGTAGCAAAATTAAAAGTATTTAGAATTTTTTAGGCCCTCTGATCTTTCATTGCAATTACTTATAAGTCAGGTAAGAATATATCTTATTCTTCTAAACTCTGCAAATCTTATCAAAAGCCTATAGAACCACAATGATAGTACTTCCCAAATGCCTAATAAAAAAGCCACAGAAGAATATTGTTATTAAGTTGTCCAATGTGAAGGTGAACGTCCACTCCCTATTCAATCACAAGAAAGTAACATAAAATGATTCAATCAGTCAGTCAATCAGAAGTAACCTAGGTGAGAATGAACTCTTAGTCAATTTCAAAAGAGCGTAAGAACACTGGGGTCATTGAGTAAAAGTAGATGATGTCATGCAGGAAATACCTTGTGATGGTGGAAGACAATCAATCATATCTCTTGGGTTATGTACAGAAAAGCAATTAGTTCAGCAGCAAAGGAATCAGCTGGTGAGCAGTATATTAGCAGAGCATTCCAAGGTTAGGGGAGAAGGATTTCATTTCTGGAGTTTGAGCCAGATGCTTGAGAGGGCATCATTCTAGGGGGTGTTTCTCCCTTTTTCCTCCCTCCCCCAACATTGACCATATCAACTAGTCCAGTAACAAATAACATATTTAGCAGGTAGTATAGACATACAAAGACATACTGAAGATAAACATCTTCGCAGAAAATAAGCACTTGAAGAAGAAGGCAGCTGCAGGAAACGAGATACCATGAATCAAAAGAGAATTCTGGCTAAGGGCTCATGAAAATGTTTCCAGTAACAAAGAGTTGTGAATTTACCTTTGACACATGTTTACTTTGTACTCTCAGTTAAATATCTGCCATTCCCCCAAATCAGTGTATATTGGGAGTGTACTTCAGGGTTTTTGATGAAAATATTTTATGACAACTTTTCTTACTACACCACTTTAGCAGATACCTTTGTTAAAAGCAATTGGGGCAACTGGATTAATAAATGTGGGTTGTGTTCCAATCAATGGGAAGCACACCAGTAGGGACTTATTAGGACCTGAAGCCTTCAGAGTATTTTTTACTAGAAAGTTGATATTAATTAGCAATCACATTCCTTCTAGGGCCTCAAACTCATACAATATGTCATAGATGAAAAGAAGGATTGGCCACAGGGAAGGGTGTTATATTATCTATAAGAAATTATAAGCAGAATAAAATCTGTCTGGAAATTGTCTAGTCTATCTCAAAAGACCTAATACTTACTCTGATGAACTGTAGCAATGACTGAGAGTGTGAGACTAGGACAAACATTACCAGGATTTCCATTTTGTGGGTTGATAGTTTTTGCTTTTCTGTGTATTTTAGGAGATTGAATAGATTTGAGTTTATGGAATAAAAGAGCTTAAAAGGAAAAAAAATCATAACTTTTAAATCATACCTTTCAAAGACTTGGAATTAAAAAATGATTTCTTTTAGAGTGCTATTGAGAAGAGTCTTGCTAATGAAAACAAAATGTGACATTCCTTTGAAACACGAGTTGTGTCCCATGGTGCATCAGTTTGTCAGACTTAATCAACTGCTCTACTTAAGAAATTCTCATGGTAGCATCACCACACCTCCTTCCTTTGTGACAGCCACACAATTATAAGGGTGAGAGTTGTAGAAAACCATATGGTTTTCAAATCATGAAGAAAAGTCAAAAGTCAACGTTAACTGGAATCACTATCCCTCCATTTATTATTTTATTTCTATTTTACTTAGAGTTCATGTGGCCTCTCATAATAGTACTTATGACTTTACCATGACTGATAGTTAGTCAAGCAGCAGTCCATCTGGCTCCAGAAATGCATGAAATTTTAAGTGTTTCATTTAATAAAGTAGATAAACACCAGCCAATTTGCTGTGCTCCTAACTGATGCTTCCCCAGTTTGCTAATGCAGCTTCACTAACAATTTGACAGAACATATAGTTGATTTTCTCACCTTTCATTTTTACCTTGGGAGCTGAATGCATCTGTTCTGTTTACTTGCTAAAGGATAATGTACAAATTGGGAAGGTAGATTATAGTGTTGGTTGTTTTGGGTAATTACAGGATTTTTCCTCTGCCATTCCTTCACTTTAAAGGTCAGATGATGTAATAAAAAATTTTCCTGAAATCAGACATAGAGAAATTCAAATATTTTGTCACTGATAACTTTTTAGATTTAACAATTCCATTGATGGCAAATTTAAATAAAAATTTTAATAAAATAACAATTTTATTGATTAGCATTCCTACAACAGAGACTAACAAATGTAGTTATATGTCCATGCCAAATAAAACTAGTCCTATGCTTGTCAGTTATCTATGTGTTATGATGAAAGGGACCCTAATAGACTTTTCTACACATAACCTACACATAGGTTTTGCATATGCATGTAAATACATTGTGTGCATGTGTACACTTTGTGCTATAGATCTGTGGTTTCCTTAATGTAGGCAACGCCTTGCTTATAAAAAAGTGCACTGATGCAGATTAGAAACTTGTTTACAATTTAAAATCTTATATATATTTTTGGAGGTATTCAAAGGTATAGCAACCTTGCCATGACCATGCTGCCACGTGTTGTAGTCTGGCCTTGAATTCAGATGTCCTTAACTCTAATGTCTTCCCTCATTCCTTCCAATGCATCATATCACCATTCATTCTGATTTCCAATGTATGTGACTTTTCAACTATACATTTTTAATACCTTGAAAGGTCAAAGCAACTTCTCTGCAACTTATAGACCTAGTGTCCTTGTTAGAGTACTGAGAGTTTGAATAAATTGTCTAGGATCATATACCTAAAATGTATGTGAAGCAGGATGTCAATCTAGGTCCTCCTTCCCCTGAGGTGAACTCTATATCCACTATGCTAGGACATTAAAACATATAGGTCAGCATTATAAAAATTCTTACTGATTGAATGAAACTGCCTTGTTGACTTAGAAATATATTAAATTAATCCATGCTCATTCATTGCATGCTACCAGAAAGCACCACCTTGAAGAATAAAATGTGGACATTTAGATTTTGGTTGGTGGCAGATGACTGAAAGGTCTATAGTGTAAAGATATATATACCCCACCACACATACCTGCCAATGAAAAACTTGCTTTGACAATGGAAAGGCACAAATTACTAAGCATTAAAAGACAGGAGTACTAAAATTGGGGAGAATAATGGAGAAAAACATAAAGGTCATCAAGAACCAGAAGCAACAACATAAATTTGCCCAGAGCCCTTAAGACACTTGAACAGTATGTCACATAGATAAGTAAAGAGGAGAAACTCAAACAAGATAAATAATGTTTTATGGAGACTCCAAAAAAGATACCATTCGTAGTTTATGTCACCTAGTCTACAAGATTCTGTCAAGGCTTCCTCTATTCCATGTTCTCTATTATTTCTGACACTTACATGCAAAATTTTCTCACAAAATCTAGCATTTGTTCTGTGATACTTACTATAGTTTGCATGTAGGTACCAAAGGTGTTGTTGAAGAATACTGAATTAGGAAATAGGAGACTCAGTTCCCAGATCCAGTTCTGCCAGTAACTAACCAAGCGACCTTGAATAACTCAATTAAGTTTCCTGACATTTAGTTTTCTCATCTAGTAAAGGAGAGAATTTTGACTAGCTAATCTTTAAGTTCCTTTCTACTTTTAAAGTTTTTTGATTCTACAATTTAATGTCATAGAATATTTTGTCTCATGAAAATAGTGTGAAAGATTAAAATAAAGCATATTTTCAAGGACTCTAACATAGATTGACAATATAGTAGAGAAACATTTGATGGTTATACCTGACATTGACTCTAAACCTTTCTTTGCATGGTTATTGCAATTAAATGTGTTAGCCTGCTAATGGCTCAAACTATGACTTTCTTACCCTTCAGCTTGATGAATTTGGGATGGAAATGTGGTCATAGACTATGCCTTTTGTGTTTTGTAAAACACCTAGCACATGGTGAGCACTTAATAAGCATGAAATAATGAGCAAGAAAAATGGGTAAAGAGCATAGGTGCAACAGAAGATGTCAGAACATTAGTCATTTGTACTTTTAGAATATTTAGAACAAATGAGAGGCAAATAAAGGATGTAGGAAGGGTAGAGCTATCGTATTGGTGAGAAAATACTGAATATTTTTTATTTCTTGTTTTTTATTACTTGCTATAGTTGTTAAGTATAGAACATAGATCTACATTAAATTTCTTGGCCCTTAAAGGCCCCCTGGAATCTATTGCACCCAAAAGCACATTCGAAAAGGAAACTTGGGAACACATTTTGTAGAAGTGATACCTTTTTTTTACCTTGCTTGCTACCCACCAGTGAGAGCTTATCTCATGCATTTTTTTTCAAAATATATAACTGCTTCCCACTCAGAGAATTTTTATTTATATTTTTTACCTCCTGGCTCAAATTTTGACCTTTCTGGTCATTCCCTGATGTTCTTTGTCTTCCAATAACAAAGCCAATCTCTTCTATTATACAATTAGAACTGCTCTCTTTGCTATCACTTCATTTTCTCTCTTTTTTAAAAAAAATAGAAATCATACTTCCATTAGTGTGAACAGACCACAACTCTGCTTTGAATTTCTGAGACCACAAAACAAAAGAAAACAGAAAAAGGTGCAATGGGAAACTTGCTTTAGCAGTGAAATTGGTCCTCACAGGATAGGTAAAGTCTGTCACCGTCTTTGTTCTAAGTCTTCTCTCCACAGAAACTCTATTATTTAGTATACAGTCTTTTAGAGTTATGGTTAAAAGAAAATCATCTTCCTTTGTTCAAGCTACTTAAAAGCACCTCTGAAGTTAACTAAGTTGGTCCTTATACAGAAGGAACATTTTTCTCTAGACTCATACCCTGTGTTTCCAGTTTGCCTTGAACTCCACTTGTATGGCATTCAAGAACTCTGTATCAACTCCCCAGCATTATGAGATATCACAATCAGTCTATGAGGAATGGTTATTTACCTAAGAATAAACTTAAGAAATAAGTTATTCAACCAACAAGAAAAGATAATAAGTACAAACAATCAATTAAACTATAAGACTGTAGGTGCGTTTTGTTGTTGTTTAAGTATGTTTTATCCACTGAGCCATCTAACAGAGCCAAATAATTAATCTAGACACTGCATATCCAAAAAAACAAAAAACCAAAACCAAACAAACAAAAACCCAAGGCCCTGATCTTAAGGTACTTAGATTCTATTGAGGAAACAATATGTATAAATACAAATTTAAAGAGAAGAAATGCAATACAAATACAAGGAACTTTAGGGAGATATGACATTAGCAGTTTGGAGAGATCAGGAACATTTTTCTTTCTGTGCTGTTGCCAGTATGCCTGGTGTATAGTAAGCACTTAATAAATGTTCATTGAATTAAATTGAACTTAGATTTTGACTCTTCTTCCTCTTTTCAAAACTTGAATTATCTTAGATACTACTTTGAAAATTTCTTTATTTATGTTGAGTTTTGTCTTATATAATATCTCCTGAGTGGTCCATTTTAACTGTTCTTATATTTTTTAGTTACAAAATTTGAATACATTTCCCCTGGAAGATGACTTCATAAGAGAAAATTTCATGAAACATACTTTTTCTTCTACACCTGAAAAATGTACATCTTTGAAAGTGGAATCAGATTGCTTTCCAGTAGAGGCTCCAAACAAGGAGATGCATAGCAATGATAATGCTGAGGCAAGGCACAATTTCTGGAAATGACAGAGGATACAATCACCTTCATTTTTGTTGTAAGGAAAAATACAAACGGCTAACTGCACAATTTATTGCAACCGTTTGTCTGTCTTCCAAGTAAAAATCTATCTAAATATATTCAGTTCATTTTCTTCAGCACAGAAATGTTCAGACATAGGATGTGTTGGAAACAGAGTATAACACAGATTGATAAATAGAAACTATAGTGAGGAATTGATATCAATTACACTTGACAAGAATATAGTATCCTAAAAATCAAATTGCTGAATGATTGTGCGCTGATATACTTTATGAAAACTTTGTGTTCTAAAAAACTATGGACAAATTCTGATATTTTTTTTAAAATCTTACTACTGTGTGTAATTTGGAAAGTCATTTTAATGTGTCTGGAACTGATTCCTAATTTGAATAAGTGAAAATAAAATGAAGAATCATAAAATTTAAGAGATTTAATGAATCTTGGAGATCATTTAATTCAAATCTCTCATTTTATAGGTGAGTAAATCTAAATGATCAAATGACTTGCTGGGAGTCATAACTTCTGGTGTTCTTTTAATAATTCTCTAATGCAATTCCATATTTAATATTTTAAAGAAGAAAACTAGCCCAGAATTGTAATCATAAACATTTCTCTGGTAGCTATAGTTTCTCAAATGTTTTTTGAAGACATTATATCATTTGAATTTCACCATAAACTTATGAGATAAAGGAGGTGCTCTTTTGATTCTTTCATAAATGAGGACAGTTTCATGACTATTAAACAGCAGAGGCAGAACTAGAATGTAGACTTCTTGAGTTGAATTGAATTTCCCATTCAGGGAGTCACTGAGATATTTAAAATTAAAGAAATTGGGGAAGAGTAGAGCCAAGATGGTGGAGTAAAGGGGCTGGGACTCCCTTAAGCAATCTCCCAAGCTCATCCAAATAGCTTTAATAAAGACTCTAAACAGATGCTAGAGCAGCAGAATACACTAATAGATGGAGTAAAAAAAATTTTGCACTCCAAGACAACTTAGAAAAATAGCAGAAAAGTCTGTTGAAGAAAAGGTGAGAAGAAAGCTCAGTTCATCTCAGGCCAGGCCAGCAGAGATCCAGGCCCATCAAACAAGAAACAGGACTGAAGATGACTGAATCAGTGGCAGCAGTGGTGGTTCCCAAGCCCCTCAGCCCTCATATGCAAAAGATTACGTAGAAAGTCAGCAGGAAAGGTCTGTTGCGCCACAGCAGTGCAGATGTTGTCCCAGCAAATCAGAAGCAGACCTTGGAAGTCACTGAATCAGCAGCTGCAGCAGTAGCTTCTCCCTGAACTCTTAGTCCACAGATGGTAAGGGGTTCAAACAACTGGTCAGAAGGAGATTAGAAGGGTCTCTATGCTAGCACTGAAGCAGGACTCTGTTGTTTTGCACATACTCAAATCTGGGTCACAGGCTTGGGTGGTAGTCACAAGATGAGAAAAAGCACTAGCATTGAAGACTTGCAGTCACAGTGGTGTGGTGAACCTCCTCACAATGCCTGGACAGAAAAGAGTGCTTGTGATCATTCTCAGACCAAAGCACAGGCCAGGACAGGGGTAAGCATTTCTCCTTAGATCACACCATCATGAAAAAGTGAAAACTTCTAGGTCCCTAGAAATATCTATGAAAACAGTGAACAAAAACCCTGAAGTTTGGAACAGTGCACCTTCTATCCTCTAAGTAAAATCCTACTTTAACAAAGAGTTACAAGACAAGTAATAAGCAGGGAATATGACAACCAATAGAAAACAATCTGAAAATAGAAACTTCCTAGAGTGATAAGTAATATCAAAACACACATTCAGAAGAACATATCAAAGTTAAAGCTCAGATACCCAAAGCCTCCAAGACAAAGATGAATTGTTCCCAGGCTATGGAAGAGCTCAAAAAGGATTTTGATAATCAAGTCAGGGAGATAGAAGAAAAATTAAGAGAAATGAGAGTAATGTAAGAAAATCAGCCAGACAATAGGGCATAGACATCTATCTTGCACTACAAGAAAAATTAGAGAATGGGGATAAGAGAATAGAGGGGTATGATAGAAGAGATGGCATGTTGGGGGAAGGGGTAATCAGAATGAACACTGTCTTGAGTTGGGTGGAGGGGAGAGATGGAATGAAAATTTGGAACTCAAAGTCTTGTGAAAATGTCAGTTGAAAATCAAAAATAATTTAATTAATTAAAAAAAACATACACACTTAATCAGTGTACCAATAAGCACCCTGACATACACAGGGGGTATCCTGCTATCATAGGCCCTTTTATTTGCTTTTCTAAAAGGAAAAGCAACTTTTGAAGTGTTAACAATCTCCTTTAATCAAGCACATATATCATTAACTTAGTTCAGGAAATCAACAGACAGCAATTCCAAACTGTCTGACACAAACAATACATATATCACAAATCAACAGATAGGTTCAGCTGCCTGACCATAGTTGTCAGTAAGGGAAGCACCAACATCCAAATTTTGAAAACCAGGGGGCTGCTTAGTGGCTTCCTAAAATCTCATCTGGCATACAAACCTTCCAGAAAGTGAGCCCCAAAGTAACACCTCACCCTCAGAATATATATACCTTTTTTTAGAGCCAGAGGGCATCCTGAACCTTGAGAACTAATGCCTCATTAACAAAAGATGTGGGGTTTCCTACAAATCTTCCCTAATCAAACTCCCTTTGAAGGGCAGTCCCATTAATGGGTGGGGAGGGTCTTTAATTGCATTAACAATACAAATACACATACTGTTTCTAGTTAAAGAAACTCCTGCTTCTGTACTTTATTCCTAGTAAAGACTCTTGGTTGATAAAAACAAGATTCAATCAGAGGAACCTGATTATACTAAAACAAAACCAACAAAACATCCTAATTTGCTTGCCTTTATAATCCACCCTTCCAGATCCTTGACCTTACAATCTAAATGGCCATGGATCCTGTAAAAAACAGAGGCATTATACGTCTTGATTATACTCAAGCAAAAACAGCAAATGATCCTACTTTACTTGCCCTTACAGTCTGATATAGACATCTGGCTTAGCCTATAGGAAAATAGGAGGGAAAGGAGATAAGAAAAGGAGAAAATAGAAGAGAGGACAGGTTGGGGAGGAGTCAGAAGCAAAACACTTTTGAAGAAAAAATGATAGAAGGGGAGAGATAAAGGAATAAACATAGGAGGAAATTTGTTGGAGGGAAATACAGTTATCAAGAGTAACTGTGAAAAAGAAATTGAAGCAACTTTTTCTGATAATGACTTCATTTCTCAAACATACACAGAACTGAATCCAACTCATCAAAATAAAAGTCATTCCCTAATTAATAAATGATATGAAGACATGAACAATTTTCGGATGCAATCAAAACTATTTATAGCCATATGAAAAATGCCCTAACTTACTATTGATTGGAGAAATGCAAATTGAAACAGTTCTGAAGTGCTGTCTCATGTCTTCTAGATTTGCTAATAGGACAGAAGAAAATGACAAATGGTGGAAGGGATGTTGGGAAAATAGGGTATTTATGCACAGTTGGCAGAGTTGTGAACTGATTCAACCATTCTGTAAGACTAATTTAAAACTATACCCAAAGGGCTATGAAGTTATGCATTTATACATTTATGCTTCTTTAATCCTTTCACCTAAAAATGTCAGTATCAGATCTGTATACAAAAAAATGACTTAAAAAAAGATCTACATTTACAAAAATATTTGTAGCAGTTCATTTCTGGGGTAAAAGAATTGAAAATTGAGAGGCTGCATACCAATTGGAGAATTGATCTGAATAAACTGAGGTATAGGATTGTAATGCAACACTATTGTTGTAAAGAAAATGTTGAGTAACGTGGTCTCAGAAAAAGAAAACTGGAAAGACATATGAGCTGATGCAAAGTGAAATGTACTATGTACAAAGTGTCAGCAATATTGTAAGATGATCAGAATTGAATCACAGCTATTTTCTGCAACAAAATGAACCAAGACAACTCTGAAGGACTTGTGATGAAAAATGCTATCCATCTCCAGAGAAAGAACTGATGATGTTTGCATAAAGATTGAAGCATAATTTTTTAAACTTTGTTTTTCTTGATTTCTCCCCCCAATTTTGGTCTATGTTTTCTGTCAAAATATGACTATCATGAATATGTTTTGTATGTATGAAATTGCCACTTTATCAATGAGGGGAGTAGTGAGGAAGAAAGGAGAGAATTTAGAATTAAAAGTTAAAGAAAAAAATGTTAGAAGCTCTTTTGACATGTAGCTAGGGAAAATAAAATAATTAATAAATTTAATCCCCTCCCCAAAAAACTGTCATTTTTCTTATTTGTCAGCTGAAAATCTGATTGATGTGAGATTTAACCCCAGAGTTTTCCCCCATATTTCTAATTATTAGGAAATTTTATATGGCCTTTGATTGCTTGGATTTCTTTGTGAACTGTCTGGTCATAGCCTTTAGCCCATTTCTTATTGATTAATGAGTGATGCTTGTTCTTATCTATTTGAATCAGTTCCTTGCATTTTTTGGTTATCTGAACTTTATCATAGAAAATGATTGCAAATACATATATACATTCATACATACGTGTATGTGTGTATACATGTGTGTACGTACACTTCTAAGTAGCCCCTACTCCTATTTGCCCTCCTGTTTATCATCTTACCACACCCTGCTTATACACTCATACCCTACTTTCCTGTAGTATAAGATAGATTTTCACAGCAAATTGAATGTGCATGTTATTCCCTCCTTAAGCAAAATGTGACAAGAGAAAGGTTCACTTTTTCCCTCTCACCTACCCCCTTCCTCTTCACTGAAAAGAGTTTTGCTTTCCTCTTTTATATGAGAGATAATTTACCTCATTCTATTTCTTCCATTCTTCTCCCAATATATTCCTCTCTCTTTTACTTTTTTTAGATATCATAACTCCCTATTCAATTCACTCTGTGTCTATATGAATATAATCCCTACAACTACCCAAATACTGAGAAAAGTCCCAAGAATTGCAAATATTATCTTTCCAGGAATAGAAACAGTTCAGCTTTAGTAAGTCCTTTATGATTTCTCTTTCCTGTTTACCTTTTCATACTTCTCTTGATTATTGTGGTTGAAAATCAAATTGTCTATTCGGCTCTGGTCTTATCATCAAGAATGCTTTAAAGTCCTCTATTTCATTGAAAGACCATATTTTCCCCTGAAGTATTATACTCAGTTTTGCTGGGTAGTTGATTCTTGGTTTTCATCCTAGCTCCTTTAACCTCTGGATTATTGTATTCCAAGTCTTGCAATCCCTTAATATAGAAGCTTCTAGATCTTGTATTATACTGTTGCATTTCCACAACAATCCAGAGACCAGGTCCCACACACACAGTACAAGAATCTTGAGTCAGTAGTCCCTGGATTCTAGCAGGAGAGCTCAACTCTAAAAGCCAGGAATTAGCCAGGAGCAAAAAGCAGAAATAGACATTGATCATAGATTCTTATTCTTAAGGGGTTAGGGAAGATCAAGGGACAAATTCAGAAAAAAGACAACACTGGAGCTCTTGAGGAAGGGGATGGGGCATTTGTCACCTAATTCAGGGGAGTCAGCACTCTGAGCAGAGAAATTGAAAGTCAACAGATATGGCTTCCTCTGCCTGAATTCAACAGACAGTTGGACCCCAACTGTCTGACCATAGCTACCAGAGAGGGAAGCCCAACATCTAGGTTCTCAAAGTCAAGTGCTCCTTAGCACCTTCCCAGAGTCCTTGTCTGACATCCAAAACTTTTTACAAAAATTAAGCCAAAAGAAAAACCTCAACTTAGAGTATTTATACATTTTTTAGAGCCAGGGGGTATCCCAACCCTTCAGAACCAGTGCCTCATTAACAAAAGGCTTGATCTTTATCACAAATCTTCCCTAATTAAACTTCCTCTAATGAATAGGCTCATTAATGGGTGGGGGAGATCTTTAATCACATTAGAATCATCAACAATACAAGTACATATACTATTTCTAGTTAAACTCTTTACAAAGCTTTAGTCTTCCTCAACTTAGAATATAGCCCTCTTATTACTTACAATGTGTTACGTTATTTTATAGCATGTTATGTCATGTTATGCTATGCTGTGTAATGCTGTGTTGTTACATTATATTATATTAAGTGACATTGCATTGTATCATATACTATTTTATTATATTGCATTACCTGACAGTGTATTGTGTCATATCCTGTTACATTACATTACTATATGTATTTCACACAATTGTATACCTTAGTTTTCCCAAATTATAATGTATTTGTTTAAAAGCTAATTATAAATGTCAGTCCTGGTTACCATAGAAATTAATAATTTAAAAAGGACATGGACATTATGAAGATCCTTTCTCCATGACATTCCCATAGGTATCATAAGCACAAAAGTTGGAAGTCAATATTCAGCATGCAAGAAACTGAAAAAAGTTCCTTTTAAACTTTATCTTGAACTGTAGCTGAGATTATGCTTGTCTTAGGCCAATAAAGTTTGCACTACATACTCATTTAATGGGGTTGAGTTCTGATTTTTAACTTCATGAGTGGATATTAAAGAAATCTTTTAGTAGCCTTGTATAGGTTGAAAATACACATCTCATTTAAACATACATTTAAATCTAAAATTTATGATACAATTATGTAGTAATAAATTAGAGCTTTTGGATTTTGGAGAAATCTAACTGTGACTGCTTTTAGTTTTGCATTCAAAAAACATAGGGAAGAGAATTTATTAAAACTCCTATAATTTCAGTCTTTACTATAGTAGGCTAAAATGAATCTGTTGATCCATTCTGTGCGGTGAATTTTAGTAGAGCTATTTAAATAGGATTCTTTGGAACCCATGTGACTAGAAGCTAACAATTACTGATCATAGAATAAGATGATAGTTACAAAAGCAAAAGTTGAAATCACAGATGAATTTTCATTTTCTATGCGATGGGAGGTTGATTTTTGAAAATGTTATTGATGTCCTTTCTTTTTATGTGTTTCTATATACTTTGTCATTGTTATTTTGAAATTAAGTGTGAATAATTATAGCAGCCTTATTCAAAGGGAAATTACTCAGGGACACATTGAGCCTGAAATTCAAAATTTCCCCATAAGAATTCTATGGCAGTCTGACTTGACACTACAGTATACAATGTTTGAGTATTACATATATTCTAAAACATTGTGGCTTTAGAGTTTGAAAAATTTATTACTAATTTGAATTGTGAAAGCACATAATAGCTAATTGTATCAATTTCTTTTTAAGTGGCAAGTTTTATTTTTTTCTGATTTCCTTTGTTTCAAAAGATGTGGGTTTTTATATATCTAACCATTGCTTGAATAGCAGTTAAAATTTAGAAGAAAAGAGAAAAATCAATCAATTATCAGGAACTTAAGTAACTACTAAGGTACAGCCACTATGCTAGTCAATGGGGATACAATTACCAAAAAATGAGGCCATTATTCATCTCAAGAAGCTTGCCTTTAGCGGGAACGACAAGTACCAACAATATACACATTACTGATATTGATAGTAATATGGAAACTTCCTTAATTGATGCATGTCAATATCTTCAATTTATAATCTAAGAGAGTTGCCTGGAGCATTGAGAGGTTAAGAGACTTGCCCAGGGGAGACATAGGTATGAGATGAGACCTGAACCCAATTCTCCAATCTGCTGGCATATTATCTCCCAAAGTATCATTTTAAATCTTCAGTATTGTGTTATCAATTTGATTATCTTAATTTTGCAATCAGTACTTCTCCTTAAAACATATTTTAGAATGTTTTAGAGAAATTTTCATTTACTTTGTGAGTTACAATAATTTGGATGTCTTAGAAAAATTATCCTTTCCTTTGTGAGTCAAATTGACTTGAACCATAGTGACAGTTTTTGGTCAAAACTGTTCAAATTTTATCTTTCTCAGAATCATATCAGTGAATGAAAAATGCCTTAGTTAATTTTCCTCACCTCCTTTAAATAGATGTCAATTTCCAGCACGTTGGAGTTTCACAAAGAAACTATTATTAAGCTCAAATAATTATGTGAAAAAGAAAAAGGAAAACCCAACAACTACAAAGTAATTATAGAATAAACCAAGCTCAGCATGTGCCTAATTCAAAGGTATTTTGAATGAAACTGAAAAGGGCAGTGTCCGAGTTTGTGTTTAATTGAAATACATTATCATTCTTTGATGAGTTAGCCTTTCACTGAGTAATTTGGCATTTCTCCATGAAATTGAGCTGTATAGGCACATCCCCATAGGAGTAATAAACAATATGGCATGCATTGGATTGCAGCATTTACTTTACTAGACTCCCATCTCCTCCTCACCCCTAAAAATGATACTAATAATAGACCTGTGAATGAATCATTTTATATTTACAAAACATCAAGAATTATTAGATACAAAAGAGGTTCCTTTGTCCTATAACCCATCATCGGGAGTTTGGACAGGGACTTTTCTCTAACGCATTTGTCCGACAATAGTAGGTACAAAGAAAGAGGAAAGATAAATCAATATTTGGCTATGGACAGTGGGCAGGCTTCTTTTTGGGGAGAGATAGAAAATGAAGATCATATATTTAGATTATGATTTTTTTTAAATTGCTGAAAACTTTATTCAGAGAATGTCATGGTTTTACATCACTTACTACATCAATATACTTGATACTATCATTTTTAAAATTAACAGAAAGAAAATGAAATCCTTTTTGGAATATAAATCTTTTAAGACCTGAAATCACAAGAGGATTTGGGGCTAAGTATCATATTTCTGATTATATTCTGATCCAGCCTAATTTTCCATCAAGTTTGTTATGTAACCTTGACTTCTATACATTGACTGCAGCAATGTCATAATATTATTTTCCAGCAACATAATTAATATTTCTATTTTATTCTTCTCATGAGATTTTCTTGGGATTTGGCAAATCTATATTAAATTAATTGGATTTTTATATAAAGAAAGTTGTCAACAAGATCTACTGTGAAGTAATACAACTTTTCGAATAAAGATTATGTCTATGGTGTATGTTTCTTTAAAGAAGATTATAATTTGAAATTTCTTTGCCTGGATGTTATTTCTTTATGCCTGCCTTGTGCAGTTGATATTATTTGGTGTTATGGATTTATTAATAGTGTTTTTCTACCTGTATTTTTATTGTCTTCCTCGTAGTTTTGCTATTGGCAATTTTGTTAGTTTTCATCTTGTTAGTGCATTTAATCAGGAATGCTATGTAATGTGATTTTCAATTTTATCAACACAAAAGACATTCATACTATAAATGATCAGGGACATACATGAAATATCAAGAAAAAACACCAGTCTTTCACTGTTTGTTAACTAAAAGCAATTGAATAGTTTCCATCAGTAAATTTGTATGATGTAAAATGTTATTACACTTCTCCTTTTCTTTTGCCAGAGCTGTGACTAGCAAATTTTGTACCCAGGACAAGTAATAGGAGAGATTATGGGTTTATCAGGGATATGACTCCTGGAACCTAAGGCTGAGTTGTTCTGATTAATGATCGAGTACATATCTGTGTTATTCCCTATATCATATACCTGCCCCAGATAGCATTTCACATCCCACCTACTCAGCCACCCTACATTCCTTCTTATCTGCCCACTCACCCGCCCCCTCACACGTCTTTATTTTGGAATTGCAAGCAACAACAAAAACTGAGCCCTTGCTTCTGTGGAAAGCATTTCCATCCATTCATTCCCTTACAATTCTACTATCTCTGTCACTTCTAAGACCAAAACATCTTTCCTTGACCACTTGTCACCACATATATTTTCTCCTTGTATTAAAATATGTCCCTTTAGGGTAGTAATTATCTCACTTTAGTATTTTTATTTCCAGAATTTAGGACAGTGCTTGGTATAAGTTAAAGCCTTACTAGGTGATTTTCATTCATTTTTTAAGTTTCCAGAATGGGACAAAATAAGTATGGTAAAAGTCAGTACCTTAAGTTGGAGGCCAAGTAGAGTATTGCTGTTGTCCCCTCTAGTTACAATTCTGTCATATATACCGTATACTTTAATAAATTTGAAGTTCCATACAAGTTACTTCAAATATATTTTTTAAAGCAGTTGAGGTTAAGTGACTTGCTCAGGGTCATACAGCTTGTAAGCTTGTTAGGTTACATTTGAACCAAGTTTTCTTGACTTAACAGTCAGTGCTCCATCCACTGCACCACCGAGCTGCCCCTATTGTGTGTGTTTGTGTGTATATGTGTGTGTGTATACATATATATATATATATATATATATATATATATGTGTGTGTGTGTGTGTGTGTGTGTTTGTATGTATGTGCATGTAGGCATATGTATATGTGTGTATAAGTATGTATACACACGTATATGTGTGTAAGTATATGCAGATATGTATGTATATATTTATACATGATTTGTATATGTGTATATACCTATACATATATCTAACTACATATATATATATATATATATATATATATATATACATATATATAACTTATTTTGAGAGATGGATTCATCAGCAGTAGAGATTTGCCTTTCACTTGTACATGTCACAGTTCTTATATCTCTTATTTCTGTGTAGTTTTCATCCCTGACTTTCCAAAATTCCTCTAAGGGATCTATCCAAAACACTGAAAGTTTGCTTTTGGTCTATTAATGTTGATGACATATAACATTAGGACTTTCCATTGGTTGTCTGTCATTCACTGTAATAGTAGTGGAGAAATTGGCCAAGATGGATGAGTAGAAGGAACTAATAAGACTCAGCTCACTACCCCAATGAGGAATGACACCAGAGCAAGACCTGGTCAGAAAATCCAATGAAAAAATTAAGTAATTAATTTTTACAGGCCACGAGGCATTGGAAAACAAACAGAGGAGTTCCCAGTCTCAATAAGGATGGATCTGACACTGTGCTTGGAACAGAAATAACAGTCAAAAGGTAGGGTTATTCCTTATTTCCCAGAGCTCAGTCACACATATAAGTTCACACTGAGGAAAGGACCTTCTCCTAAGGGATGGGGATTGTGCAAAGGAGTCATACTGATTATGAGAATCTGCGCAGGTCAAGGAGGAGAAACAAGCAAGCAGCAGCCATGTGATTCTCATCCTGGATCCAGGTCTCAGATTCATTTACTCTCCAGAGGGGAGGCCTGCCTCTGAGTAATCAGGATAAGAATCTCAGATTCCAGGGTGAAAGCCATTGTGAGGAGAGGAACATCCTTCTGTTTTCCTCTGAATCTACAGAATGTTCCAGCTAGAAGAGAGGAGCTGGGGCTGCTGAACTTGCAACTGAGGCATGCTCACTGTTGTGTCACCCAAACCTAAACTGAAGTCAGGGGCTTGAAAAACACAATCTAACTTGAGAACGATAGATTCATGGCAACTAAATCCTTTTCCAGAAAATAAAAATATTTCTTTGATAGTATCCATTTTCATTTCTCGCATGGATGTCATCATCATCCACATATAGTGGCCTCCTTATGTCCATCATATATCTTTGAGTTACATATAATTTTAATTCTTCTGATATCATAGCATTACAGTATTCACAATCACATGGCATTGCCAGGAGAAAGTTGGTAGTCAAAGGAGATGAATTTTTGTGACATCAAGAATTTGGGCTCATTGGAAGCACTGAACAGTTTCCCAAAGACAATGCATCCTCATCTCTTCCTACCCAATTCTAGGTCTATTTCATGGACCCTTTGTCTTGTCTTTGCCTGACAAATGTGCATTTTTAATCTACCCTCAAACTCACACACACAATGTTTGGTACTAGAACACTCATTAATAAATTTCACCAAATAGTCTTTGTCATGTTTCAAATTTTAGTCCAATTTGTGTAATATGATATTCAAATAGCATTTGGAGTACCTTGCTATCAATTTTTGTTTTAAAAGGAGGAAAATGCAGGCAAAGATGCTATAAAGAACCTTTATGGCTATAGTGAAAAGAATTTTGCGATCCTTTAAGTTTGAAGGTCATTTAATCCACCCTTAAAGTAAGCAAGGTTGGTAAATTAGCTTTAGAAAAAGAATTTAAAATGAACAGATGAACTTGGAATACATTTTACCTTTTAGGGTGTAAAGTAGACCATGAAATTAATATTCAGACACAGTAGAGTAGTCACTGTCATTACTTAAATTGGCCTAATTGGTGGTAGAGCAATTTTAAATAGCACACTAGAAGCACTCATAAATTAGGTATGCTTTCCTATGAATAATATAGCCATTATCCAATTCTTTCTCACTAATTTTGCTTCCTTTTTAAAAGAAATTAAAGCTCCTGCCTTCTACTTAATAATGAAGAGGATAATTTGTTATTAGTAGTGAATAATTGTGGAGGTAAATGACGCTGGGTCATGAAATTGAAGGGTAAAGGAAGCAATAGAATGGAAGGAGCAGAATGCTGACATTTTGCAATTCAGTGGTCTTCAGTTTGGTCTCCAATTTTTACCTTTATGGTGACAAGCTGATGTGGCAGAAGGCTCTGTAATTACATTTATTGCTGATAAAAAGAATCCTAATAAATATAAAAATCTACACCTTATTTTCTTACTCGCTGATTTTACTCTTCACACTTCATTCTCCATCAGCAATGAACAGCAAATTGATTTAATACTACTTTTTGAAGTTTAATGCAAAAACTTCTACATTGTTACTTTAACTATGGTGATCGTTCATATGTTAATTTGTCATTACTAGCTCCTTATCAATAAGCTGTATCCTTATGTAATGGTAATTTAAATGGGAAGATTTTTCTCATCCATTAATAGGTTCATGAGACCTGCTTGGATCACATGGAAATCTGAGTCACATTGAGCCTGTGGTGGCAAGACTTTGATGAACAGATGGAGCAGGAAATGAGTCTTAACAGTCAGAGATAGGAAAGAGAAAACAGGCAGCAACCAGTATGAGTGGCAGAGCTTGTTTGTGATTTTGTTTAAAGGAGATATTTTGTAGGAAGCCTAACAGAAGGAAGGCTTAGGGATGGTAGTACCCCCTGCATTGTTATTTTCTATAGATTTCTGTGTTCCTATAATGGATTTGGTTTTTTGATGTTGGGATGCAGTTTTCTATTGTTTGAATATATGTTTTGGTTCTGTCTTCCATGTGGAGAGTCTATTATATTTTGTGATTCAGAAATGTGCTGGCATATACATAGCCATCAGAGGTGCTGTGAATATTGCATTAGCACTACACCTTGGATATTTTTCATTATTAGAAATAGTAGGCTTTGTTTTTGATTTTCTAATTCTTCAATGCTTTCTCAACCAACTGATCTTTTTTTGCTTTGGGAAATGGCAAAACACAAATGCTAACAGAGTCAATAACTTGAATTTCCAATAGCTTTATTCTATCCAATTCATTTAGCAACACAACTAATTTTAGAGATGAAGCTTAGTTTACTACCACTATTGAATCAGAAGGAAATCAGTCCACAGGATTGACCTAGGGATCTAAACAACCCTGTAGTATGAAGGACATAAGGATATAAACATAGTAGGTGTATTACTAGGATCTTATATAGGGCCTAAATAGAGATACATAGATCCAAGTATTTGAAAGGAAGTTCCCAAACAAATATGTTATCACAAGCAGAAAATATCAAGAAGAAGTAAATATTTTAAGTCAAATTTGATGGGGTCTAGATATCTCCAACTCCTCTGTAGATGCAAGGAGTCCACTAGTGTGGAACATGGCATATAATGCAGGATTTTTTTTTTTTTTGATGTGTTGATTTCACAAGTTTTTTTTCTTTCCTCTTTTTTTTAACAGCAACAACAAGCATAGACTCCATCACAATGCTCAGTCTTTGATTTATGATTGTTTAGATGTCACTCATGCTTGTAATAACATAATAAAAGATTATTTGATAGACGTAAACACAGAAAAAACTTTCTTCAAAGATTCTCTAAATATCAAAATTAATCACATCATGACTCAGGGAGACAAACTGAATTTGGCTCATCTCAGGGAACGTAACTCCCAGACACCAGGATGGGGTCGAGGGAAAACAATGCTAAGGTCCTGGCCCAGTGGAACAGCTCTCAGGCCTCAGCATAGGGGTGGGTGGGTAAGTGAGACACTATTCAGGCCCTAGCACAGATGACAGTATTCAGACTCCAGCACAGTGGAAAAGTATTTAAGCTTAGCCTATATGGGTAGAATTCTATATCTGTCACAGAAGGGTAATATGTCTGCTTTACCTTAAGTGGTCATTCTGTCTCCACCACACCACCACTCCTTGTTACAGACACTGTCACACTCTAATATTGTAAATATGTTGTCATTGGAAGGAGATAAGAGAGACAGCAAAGTCAAGTGTAAATCCAATAGTTTTCATATTCCTATACCCTCTTTGGGCTCCACAGCGACTCCAGCTCATGAGTCTCTTCTTCTTGTAGCTTGTGGTGCCCCAGCTCAAGCCCCAGTCACTGGCTGGGCACATCTCAGTCTGGTGGATATCAGATGTCCTCAGTTGATTGTGCTCTTTCCTCTTGCTTAGCATGTATTTGTCTTTGTTCCCACCAGTTTCCAGATTTTTGGAGAAGAAGAAGGAAAGAAAAACCTACAGCCTTCTCTTTTTTGTTATAACAGCCATCAAGATAAAGTGGAAATTCTTCCCTCACTCCTACTAATCATATTGGTTTCACTGGGATCCAAAGCCTCTACTTTGGAGATGATTGGATTACACATCACCTGAGCATTACAAGGGGAGATAATGTTCCCCATCCCCATAATGTTCCAGGTAAATATGATGAGATTAAGTTTTTGGTTAATTGCTCTAAGAAAGCAGTGTTTCAATTTAAATAACCTATCTGGCACAATCCTTTATTGGCTTCATCTTCATGACATTTCTATTTTGATAGCACAGTCCGTCCAGCAGTGATACTAGTCGTTGGTCGCTGTGCAGGAGTGTTGAAACTAGAGTAGCAATAGCTAAATTAATGTTGAAGGGTGACCTAGAAATGATATCGTTTTAAATACCCTTTATCATTCTCCCCCTCCACCCCTTAAACATTCTTCACCTTGTTTTTGTTTGTTTTCTGCTATATCATCTTCACAGTAAAAACAGTTAGTAGATGTATAAGGGGATTAGATAGGATAAGTGAGGTCCTCTGAAATATTGTTTTTGTCTATTTCATGTTTAATATGAACAAATTATTCTTCAGCTAATGCATAAAATGTTCCTCAGATTCTCAATGGTTAACTTGCAAGGTCCTCAGATAAAGGACACAATCTGTCGTTGAAACCAGTCACTACCTTTGCTAACTGAGGATCACCTACCTACTATAATGAGGAACTGGAGTGTTCCTAACATTCATATTAAATTTTTTAAGTTTAAAGATATTAATATTAATTTATTTGATCTGATATGTATTTTATGCAGGACAGAACAGTTAATGCTAAATAAACACTTGTCTATTTTTAAACAAATATCTCAAGTTTTCTTCATAGGATCTCTAAACACTGATTTTTTAACAACACATTATCAAGTAAGTTCTGCTCCTGAGAAATAGAACTCTTTCTCTAAAGAGAAAAAACTGGATGGAGAGGGGTAATTTCTGTTGCTTATGGGAATGATACAGGTTCATAGTCTCCCAATAGTAAAGCATGGGCTACAAAACCTTGTGTCTCTAACAAAGAGAAAGAACAGGAAGGGGAAGAACTATAGGAACAAGGAAGAGAAGCAGGACCCTTCTGACTTTCATTATCATGATTTTAAAAATAAATTCAGGAGAGACAGGGATCAGAATTCTAAGGAAACTGAGTACTCTGCTGGATGAAATAGAAGTGGAGAGTTTTGAACACAAAAACTAAATAACTATGAAAAACTAGGATTTTTTGATATAAAATGTGTTGTCATTGTACCCACAAACTGTTAAGATTTGGTGAAAGTGTATCAAAATATTCATAGGTGGAGTTTGCCTTTAGAAGTTGACCCAAGTATCAAGTAAGAGAGTATTAAAGGTATCAAGTATTTTTTAATTTTATGTTTAGTTTAAATTTGATCAAGTTTTGTTTTAACAAAGAAATAAGATTTTTTTACATGAAAAATACTATTTAAATTAACATTTCTACATGATCAGTTTCAGCACTAGCCTTTTGACTTGTTGATTACCTGTGTGGTTTGTGGGTACTAAGGAGGACCCCTGACACTCCATGCTTCACCTTAGCCTTGCATTTTCCTTGGATTCTGGCTGATTCAACAAGCTAAACACTTAATAAATATTTGTTGAAAGAATGAAAGGCTTTTTGATTTTCCATAGTGCTGGATTTAAAAAAAAAGTGCTCCTGAAATGGTAATAGTTTAAGGCATTTACCCCAAACACCTTAAAGGGATTTATTGGGAAGTAGGTGAAAGTAAAACCCTAGGAGAATGGGGAAAGGATTAGACATCTGGGAAGTGAATGTTTGAGTGGGCTTGGTGCCAGAAGATACAGTTACTTTGAAAGGATAATCATTGTTTTGCATTTTTGTCTTTGCCTGGTTCTGGAATCCAAGAATGTAGAGGTCCTAGGGGCTTTAGAAATGGTCAGAGCCCTAAATTTACAGATGGAATCTAACAGCCTCTGAGAAATTCAGATTTGGAAGAAAAGAATAGAATCTTACTTTATGACTACTTGGACCAAATGTATTTCTAGGGGGTCTCCAACAAGAGATTATCTATCCTGATTCTGAAGAACTCCAGAAGGAACTCAATACCACTTGAGGTACTCTGTGTCTTTTTTGGAAAACTTTAATTTTTAAGAAGATATTCATTTCATTGAGCTCAAATTTGTCCTTTATAACTTCTGCTTATTACCAATTTCGTCTTTCATAATCAAGCCCAGAATATGTAATTATTTTTCAGCAGTGTTGTTCAAATTGCAGATATCTATATTATGTCTCCTCTAAGTCCTCCCTTCTCCACACTGAATGCCCTTATTTTCTTCAGCAAATCATCTAGTGAGATGATCTACAGGACTCTCTGTGGACAAGTACTAATTTCTCAACATCCATGCTAAAAGGTGGTGCCCAGAGCTGAACACATGCTTCTAGATAAAGTTTTATTAGAACATGACACAGTGAAACTCTTCTCCTGTTGTTGCAGGCCAAGAATTTCTCACTTTGGTCTAGTGGTTCAGCCTCAAGATTGTAGCAAATGAAAAACTGTTAGACCGTACAACAGTTAGCAAACAAAGAAAGAGCAAGACAGGCAGAAAGATTGTAAATAGGTGAATGAATAAATTAATGAATGCATACATAAGCAGATAGCTAAATAAAATAACTAACAAATTAACAATAAATTTCCTTACTAAAGGGCATTCAGCAAGGATACACCAGTTCAGGTGCGTGTAACCCTCTCATTTACATATAGAGAACAGCTGGTTCAAAACATCCATAAGATCTGGATAACACTGATTCTGTCTGAGCTGTGCTTTCTGTGGGATGGGTTACCAGGAAGCTATGTCAGTAGCTTGAATCATAATTCCATAGACCAATGTAATCACAAGGAATAGATTCCTTTCTTTAAGGGAATCAAAACAACCCTGTCATAACTACAGGGAAGCTAATAGATGATGTTCCTACTATTCTTGCATATAAAAAAGATCCCAATGCATTTATTATTTTTAAACTATAAAGCAATTCTTGATTGAACAGAAGAAAAAACCACACCCTTAAAGACTCTCTTCCAGTTTTCTTCCAATGCTTCTATCAAAGTCCATTAAATGATATAATGACAAAGATCAGCTTATTTGAAAACCCTCCAAGAATCATGTCAAGCAAGACATAAAATAGGGAGATACGTCACTGCCAGATGTCTTCATTGTCATCAAGGAGATTCAGCAGAGAGTCCAAATTGAATAAGGATTTCCTATAGATAGGGAAGTCCTCCAGAGACTCATTTCTGTGAATGAGATTACATTCATTTCATGAAACCCTGGAAAATGAAAAAGACTCCTGGATAAGAGCTAAAACACTGGTAAATTAATAACAGATATATTTAAAGTTAAGTATGATTTTTCAAGTGAACCAATCAAGGGTAAGTTCAGACCTCTATGACTATATCCATTAGAAGTAAGTCTGGAGAAGTAAGAAAGCACTGCCAAGTTGACATAATTAATTCGGTACACAGTAGTTACACATCTGGATTCACCATTTGCTGTTGGTGCCTATATATGTTCCCTCCAACCACTGGGGAATGAATCTAGTCTGGCAATACTGAATCATAAACTTTAGATTTCTGGGTCAAAGGGACTAAAGCACAAATTCTCCAAGTTTGGCTCAAGGAACCCAGGAAGCCTAGGAGAACTTTTCAGGCAGCTTGTGAGGTCAAAATTATTTTCAGAATAATTCTAATATGTTTTAATTTCTAAACCTATAAACATCAATAAATATAATGTAAAGAATAAAAATTCTTTTAGAGGTCCTCAAAAATTTTTAAGATCCTTATGGGGTCATGAGACAAAAATGTTTGAGAATCATTAGAATCAAATTTCCTCCAATCTCATTCTCCTGCACAAAATGTACACCCTGACTAGAAAACATGATCACTTGTTTTCTTTTATGACAGAACTCAACTGTCACTTGATTTTTGCAATAAACTTTCTTGCTCTCCTTTCTTCCCGTCAAATTAGCACTCTCTCCTCAAATTGTTTATAATACTTTTATCTAGCATTTTTTACCTTTACCTTTTATCATACACTATAACTGTTTTTATCTGTATGCATGTCATGCCCCATTTGAGAGAACTATTTTACAACTTGCATTCACAGGTTGTGGTGAGTCTCTTAGAACAGTGCAGCTATCCAAAGTTCAAGGTCATCTGTGTCCTTAAATCAGACCTCTCAAACTACCATTGGTATGTTTCCAATAAATAGCTTGGCAGAGGAAAAAAAAATAGCTCCAAGTGAATGTACTTATTAAGATGACATGATGCAAACAGCAGTAACAAAATATTCCCCTCATAAATCTGAGCACACTCTCCTAAAAATATATACTGCATCAGTGGATAGAGTGGTCATGCCCTTAAAAAAACACATGGGCAAGACAACTCATGTTTCTAATACTTTCAGTCATCACTATCTTTTTCTCCTTATGATGTTCTCAGCTTCTCCCCCTCTGCCAGACAAGTTGCTTGGTTTAGGTCACTGGGCCTGTTGCTCTCCACGGCTCAATTGTAGCTACCCTGAGGGAAGATGATAAAGGATGATAACACAGAAAGGAAACTGGAATGAGAAGTGGAGTAGGGAATGGAGAAGTTATCTGATCTGTAGTCTTAAGGGAATAACGCAAAAGAGTGAAACTTGCTGAGAAATGAAGATGTTGCTGACCTGGGCATAGTTTCTTATCGCTAGGCTGCTTCTGAGGTGTGAATACCAAGGACAGTTCCAACTTCCCATATGATGAGGTTGCTGTGAGCATAAGCAAGAAGCTTTTATGTCAGTTACTTTCTAACTCCATCACTCCTTATCAAAGATGAGGAAAATATAAGTCGTTTCAACTAAATAGTTTATTCTTTTTTCATTGTCTTACTTATAGGCGCTTTTTGTTTATTAACCAGCCCCGAGGAATTGTAAATGGGTGAGTCGCTGAGAGACGCCCTAATCAACAACTTTCCACTACATGTTTTTCTGTCTCCCTTTTGTATTTATCCAGTACTATTTTTATCTGTTTACATATTTCATCTCCCTACTTAAAAAGACAAGGAAACTGGGTCCAATAAAGGTTAAGTATTTGACTGGACTAGTCTTACAGCTAGTTAAGTGACTGAAGTTATATTCGAACTCAGGTTCTCCTGACTCCAAGTCTAACATTCTAACCATAGCCGCTTCTATATCAAGGAAAATAAATGATCAATGGTAATATTTGTTTGAGAGTATTCCAGGATATCTGGGTAAAGGCAGCCCATGCTATACTTTTCCAGATATCAGATAATTAATAATTTTTAGATTGAATAAAATTAAATTTCATGTTCATAAGGGGGAAAAGGGCCTTGATTGGAAATAAGAAAAATGTGGACACAGTTGTAAGAAAAATTTTAAATCTGAAACTATATTCAGCTATATTATAGCTGAAACTATAATAGCATGTAAGAGAATTTTGTTTATTCAATTTCTCAGTCATATAAAAAGATAGAAAAATATTAATATAGCTAAAATACAGACAGTTTATCAAGAAAAGTGACAGAGTTAAAGTTCTTCAAAAAATATGACAAAATCTGTCACAAAAGATTGAAACCTATGTCCACAAAATTATTGGTTTATCTCTTTCTCCTAGTAATCAAGAGAGACAACACAGCTGTTTAAAATTTACTGACAACATGTTTTGTCATTACTAAACAGACACTGCTGAATGATGCCAAGTTTATATTTTGAATTTCCATCTTCCTTTCACATGCTGTAATCATGCCAGGTAATGTAGACTTATTGGAAAGAACATTTGGAACACGCAATCCAAAAATCTTTAACTGTTGTATTTGGATTGAATTTCCCACCTCCCCTCCATTTCTGGCAGAGTCAAGCAATGAGTCTTTTTGGTTCTATACATATTAACTCTACCTGGAAAACCAAAGAGCTTTTGAACTTGATTCCTTGGATTTAAGGATGAAAGACAGAATTATTTGTTTTAATGTGGTTAATTTTCCTGGAATCAATTAAGACAGCAGGAAAAAAAGATTGCATATACTAGAACTTTTACATTTAAACAATTTCTGGACATAATCAGGGAGGGTAAGAGAAGCATAATAGAAAACTTCCTAATTTTTATATAAAATCATTGATAATTATCCACACCTGGAATATTATAAATAGTTCTGACTATTTACATTCTGGAAGGTATAACAGAGTTAAGAAAGGACAATTAAAACCATTTAACTTTCTAGAGAGACTTTAATATAAATGCAAATGAAAAATACTTGAGTTTCTTTAGTCTGAAAAATGAAATTTGAGAAGAAATGTTGTTAATGATATCCTTCAAAGCTATCTAGGTGAATCGAAAAAAAGTGAAGAAAAAAGATTATATAAATCTATAAATCTAAAATTCTATCCCTAATACAATAGGACAGATGTCACATTACAACTTTGGGCTCATGTTTTAAGATAATTAATACAGAGAATTATATATATTTATAGTGATAGCTATATCTATATATCTATTTACACATATACACACATGTACAAACATATACATGCATATATGTGAGTATAAACATATATAAGTATGAGTGTGCTGTATATATTATAAGAAAACTAAGTCCTAAATGGTATACATGATGATTTCTAAAATATAAATTGGGAACTATAAAATTAATATATTTATGCTTAATTAAATCATATGACCTTAAGAACAGACCAAACATTTTGATATTTGTAAAAGAGTTTATTTCAATATACATGACTTACCTTTCCTGCATTAATTCCTTTGAGAAAAATATTGTGAGATGACCACCACCATGTGAATGCTTATGCTGACTTAACTATACTTTCATAGCCTAACTACCTAAATTTATTACAAGTGCATATATATATATATATATATGCACTTGCCATAGGACACACTATAGTTAATAGTTTTTTTCTCTAAAAATTACTGAAGTAATTGACAGAAATTTATTAAATATCCTTTTATTTTTAATTGTGTTTGAAAGCCTATCCTAGACACTGGAGATACTAAGAAAATAAAGAATTTCTGCTTTCAGAGGACTTACAATCTATTGGAGAATATGACATGTACATATCTCAGTTGATGTAGAAGTAAATAAACATAAAGAAAGTAAAGGAGGCATTTGTAATTGAGAGGTGACTGCAAGTGATAAGGCAGGAAGTGGTGAGGGTGTAGATATAAGAGTCTGGGTACAATAGATGTGGCAGGAACAAAATATTTGACAGCTGATTAGAAGTGTGGACTGAAAGAAAGTGATATGTCAAGCATAACTCTGAGAGTATGAATTTGAGTGACTGTGACTGGGACAATGGTGATACTCTTGCCCTAAATAAGCAAGTTCAGTAGAGGGAAAGGTTTGATGGGTGGAGGGGAAGAGTTTTGCTTTAGACATGGTCAATTTGAGATATTTCTGGGACACAGCTTGAAATATGCACTAAGCAGTTGGTTATTTGGGACTTATACTATATAGAGAGAACTGGGGTTGGATTTATAGATACTGGTCTTTCCCGTATACAAAGGACAAATAAAATTATGGGCAAGGCAGGGCAGGAGAATTAATTGCTTAATAAATAGTATTTGAATAAAATACTTAAAGAATGTTACAATTTTTAAAAATGTATAAATAAACATAATCACAAGTACAATTTGAGAATTTTCTTATTAAAATAATTGCATAATCAAGGCAGAAGCTGAAGGAGACTTAGAGATCATCAGAGCAGTAAGGAGGGATTTTTCTACCTGGGACAAATTCTATTTGTGTGTGTGTGTGTGTGTGTGTGTGTGTGTGTGTGTGTGTGTGTGAGAGAGAGAGAGAGAGAGAGAGAGAGAGAGAGAGAGAGAGAGAAAGACAAAAAGATAGAGACAAAGAGATCAATTAATAGTTATTATATGCCTACTATGTGCCATACACTGCCAGATATTTGGTATAAAAATACAAAGAATGAAAGAATCTCTCTTCCAAATGATCTTGTATTCTAATGAGGGAGACTATATATATGTGCATGTGTGTACATATGCAAATATGTATATATATGCATATATGTAAGTACATATATATTTATGTGTGTACATGTGCATGCATAAGTGCATATACATACACACATATAAAGTTAAATAAAAATACATACAAAGTTGTTAAATAAAAGGCAGATTGAGGAGAGCAATAGTGTTTGTGGGATTTGGAAGACTTTATATAGAAAATGTTGCCTGATCTTCATCTCAAGGGAAAAGATGGATTTTTGAAGCATAATTTTTATGACATTGAATATATCATTTAACCTTTCTGATCCTTAGTTTCCTCATTTGTCAAATGATGCATTGAGTCTTTGAAATCCCTCCCAGTGCTCAAATTCTGTGGAATATTTTGATTTCTTTTTCTTAAGATGTTTTTGATTAGGATTCATGGTATTTACTCTGCTAACTTGCATATGATTTCCATTAACAATATATCTAATACTGCTTGTCATAACCAGTATAGGAGGTAGTGTCAACATATATGTTCAAAGTTTCACAGCTGGAAGATACCTTGTACATCATCTAGTCCCAATCTCTCATTATACAAATGATGAAAAAGAAACTCAAGGGTTTCATTCCTTGCCTCACTTCACAATGTTAGGAAAAGTAGACTAGTAAATAAAACTCATGTCCTCTGGTTTCCAAATACATATGGATTTGCAAGATGATCTCCATTTGTTAATAGAATGAACAGTATATGAATCAGGAGTATAGTAAACTTACTCTAAGAGATGGGGCTTATAAAAGTCACCATCCTCTAGCACATCGTCAATATATAATGGTGGAAATACACAGAAAACTTGCCAGTACAAGTCAGGAATCTTGGTAGGACTTCTACTCACTAAAGTTATGAAAATTATTTACTAGCACTTTCTGAGTCAAGGCTGTTGACTTTAAGCATTAGCCAGGGATTTCCTTCCCTGGAGCATTCCCAGGAATTTAAGGGCTGGTATTAATATTCAGACACCTCTATATTCCATAGAGTCCCTTGTTGAGGATGGAGGTGGTAGGAAGGGGAGAAATGGCTTTTGGTAGACACAGCAACACTGCCCATGTGAGAGGCTGAATATTCATGTGTGAGAAAAGCCAAAGGCATAAAATAGGATGCCAGAAAGGCATCTGCAGACCACAACACTCTTCAAGGGGGACCTAAGTCATTTTGCAATGTACAAAACAAACAAAAGTACAATCAAATATATATATTACAATTAAAACTAAGTCAATGAGTGACTTTAATGTTAATAAGAGTTACTTCACTAGGGAAGGCTTATTATGTAAGAATTAAAGATCTTCCCTGTCCATTAGTACACTTCAGGTAAAGCTCATTAAAGGAAGCTTCATTAGGGGAGGTTTGTTTTGGAATTTAGGAATGTCTCATTTTTGGTTAATTAATGAGACACTGGATCACAAGTGTTCTGCCCTCTGGTTCTGAAAATTGCACATATGCTGTGACTTGAGGTTTTGCTTTGGGATTTTACTGTCTGGAAGAAGGTTCCTGTGTCAGATGAGACTTTGAGTAGCCATTAAGGAGCCCCCTCACACACACATACACACACACACACACACACACACACACACACACCCCAGCTATGAAAACCCAGAGATATTGGTGCTTCTCTCTCTAGTAACTCTGTATGTATGTAATAGTCGGACAGTTGGATCTGTCTGTTGATCTGTGATATATGTATTACTTATGGTCAGACAGAAACCCAGTCTGTTGGTCTTTATTTCCTGCTTCTATTTTCTTTGTTGGTAAATGTAATTAAAAAATATTGTTGACCCCTCAAATATTGTTTTCATTTTAGAAAAGCAGATTTAAGAACCTGTGCAGTAGGTCCTCCTATGTATGCTGTGGTGCTTGCTGTAACAGTGACCTGCAGTCATCTTATGTTTGCTTTAATGGCTCTCAAATCTATTTGAGTTTGATGTAACTGAGATAGATAACATTATCAAATCTTGTCTTCAGTCAGCACAGATGATCAGTAGATTAAGGTATAGTCAATTACAGTATAGTAGATTAAGGAAACACCTGGGTAAGCAAAGGTTAATGCTGCATCCTGGTTAGAGAGAGAAGGGTTTGAAACAAGAGACCATCATTTCATAAATCCCACATCTGATATTTGATTTTTTTTTCTTTAATACAATTTATTTTCAGTTTTCAACTTTCACTTCCACAAAATTTGGAATTCCAAATATGTATGTATACAAATATATATACATACACACACATATAATGTGTGTGTGTGTGTGTGTGTGTGTGTGTGTGTATAATTATATTCCTGTATTTGAAATTTTCTATTCAGCTCTGGTCTTTTCAACAAGAATGCTTGGAAGTCCTCTATTTCATTGAAAATCCATGCCCAATTACTTTTAATACCAGCTCCTTTGACCTTTGGAATATCTTATTCCAAGTCCTCTGATCCTTTAGTTTAGAAGTTGCTAAATCTTTGTTATCCTGATCCTGTTTCCACAATACATAGATTGTTCTTTCTGACTGCTTGTAATATTTTCTCCTTGACCCAAGACCTCTGAAATTTGGCCACAATATTCCTAGTTTTCTTTTGGGATCAATCAGTGGATTCTTTCAGTTTCTATTTTACCCTCTGGTTCTAGAATATCAGTATTGTTTTCCTTGATAATTTCTTGATTGATGATGTCTAGGCTCTTTTTTCGATCATCGTTTTCTAGTAGACCAGTAATTTCTATATTATCTCTCCTGGATCTATTTCACAGGAAATTTTTTTTACCAGAGAGAGATATTTCACGTTGTCTTTTACTTTTTCATTTTTTTGGTTTGTTTTATAATTTCTTGATTTCTCATAAAGTCACTAACTTCCATATACTCCATTCCAATTTTGAAGGACTTACTGTTTTCAGTAAGTATTTTGACTTCCTTGTCCAGTTGACCAGTTCTGTTTTTTAAAGAACTCTTCTCCGTATTGGCATTTTTGGACCTCTTTTGCCGTTTGGGTTAGTTTATTTTTAAAGTTTTTATTTTCTTCAACTTTTTTTGAGGGGGTGGGTTCTCATTTAGTGAGCTTTTGACTTGTTTTCCATGATTTTCTTGCATTACTCTCATTTCTCTTCCCAATTATTCCACTAGTTTTCTTATTTGAGTTTCAAAATCCTTTTTGAGCTTTTCCATGACCTGAGACCATTTCTTTTTTTTCTTGGAGGTTTTCTATGTAGGAGCTTTGATCTTACTAACTTTCTTTGGTTGCATGTTTTGATCTTCCTTTGGTTATATGCTTTGATGTTCCATAGTCTTAGTTTTTCCCCCTTTTTACTCATTTGTCCAGCAAGTTACTTGACTTTTGAGCTCTTTATTAAGTGCAGGCTGAACTGCCCCATGATTCTGGGATTTTGTGCAGCTCTTTTCAGAGATATCTCTAGTGACCTGTAAATTCTAAGGTACTCTAAAGTGGTATGATCAAAGGAGAGGTGTTTACTCTTCTCCTGGCCTGCACTCTGATCTATTAGCAACCACAAGAACTCTTTTCTGCCCTGGAACTGGGAGTAGGATTGCCTCTCCACAGTTGCCACTAGCTCTGCCATGCCAGTGCTATTCCTTATCCCAGGACTGCCCCCCAGGCCTGCAAACCTGATCAACTACTCAATTCCTCCACCATATGTAGACCAAGAGTTCCAGAAGGAGCTGCCACTACAGCAGTGACTGCCACTACCCTGGGGTTGGGGCTGGGACTGTGGCCAGACCATTTTTCTCTCCTCTCCAGGTGAGAGACCTTTCCCACTGATCTTTGAAGCTGTCTTTGGAGTTTGTGGGATGAAAAGTCTGGTACCCACTACAGCTGCTAGGGATTCAGTGCCCTGAGGCCAGCTCCAGTCCTATCTGTCCAGGCACAAACTAGTCTGGGCTACTCTCCACTCCATTCTGAGCCTGGTGCAATAGACCCTTCCTGTCAATCTTCCAGATTGTCTTGGGCTGGAAATCTCTATCATTTTGTGGCTTTTGTTGCTCTAGAATTTATTTAGAGTCATTTTCCAGATATTTTGAAGGGAGTATTCAGGCAGGTCCCTACGTCTACTCCACCATCTTGACTGTGCTCCCTCTGACTGGGCTTTTAAAAATGTACTGGTGAGGTCTTAAGGTGGCTTAGTGGATAGAGCACTCGACTTTAAGCCAGAAAGATCTGTATTTACATCCTGCCTTAAACCTTAACAGGTTTGTTGTCCTGGACATTTGACTTTATTTTTCTGAGTCTTGTCTTCATTAATTATAAAATGAAGGAGCTGACATCAATGACTTCTGATGAGGGCAGAGTACAATTTGACTGTTAATTCCACATAAACATGCCTCTCTTAATGTAATCCGAGATCATTTTAGTTTTTTTTTAACAACTTTCACATCATACTGATGAATTCCATTGGAATACAGTCCTCTAAAACCCTATGGTAGGATCAAATTTTTTTAGCAAAGTATGTGACATTTCTCAAGTCTTGGTTAGTTTAGGGGTACTAAGAGCTCTGACCACTGACTACCTGTCCTTATCACCTGAGTAAAACACATCCATAAGGAGATAGAAAGGTTTTCAGATGCTTGACTGGTAGATCATAGTATGAACTTCACTCAGCAGAGTCAACTCAAGGTACCCTTATTTCCTCTCCCTATTGCTACATTTTTCTTGTTATGGCTGAGTAAATCTCCTTTTGTTAAATATTGGTTAACCTACAACTGTCTCATTCTGTTCCAGCATCAAACCTAAACTGTAAGAGGGCTATCCTGAATCTGGCTCAGCTTGGAATAAACTCTCACATTTTTGAGATTTGCTTTGTTTTTTCTGTGTCCTCAGCACCTAGTACAATGTCTATTGGCACTTAATAAATGATATTTGATTAATCTGTAGAATTTATGCCCCTCAGTGTAAATTCATTGGTTTTGACAGGAGGTAGCATAAATTAAATCATTTTCTTTTCCCACATCTAACAATATGTATTTCATATTTAATATGAATGGCCATGATTATGTAGTCATAAGCAAATTATTTAGTAACACCCTAGTGACCCCTAATTATTAGTTAATGAAAATATAAAAATTAATATTACCTCTACTTTCTTCTGTGTCAATTTCTACTGTATTGATTCTACATGTAACTGATTTTATATTGTATTAATTTTATAATTAGGTATGTATCCAACTGGGTGTATGCTTGAGTTGTGCTCAAGAACTCAGCAGTCATTCTGTTAGTTAAAAGTTATAATTAATGGAAAAAACTGTTATCTTCCATAGTTTTCCTTCTGGGAAAATACCATAACATCATTTATTATATTTAATCCCTGAAGCTAGCTGTAAGAAATATATTCTCCCTTAATTGTCTTTGTACCACCAAAGAGAGACTTATCTCCCTAAAATATCTGGGCACCAGAGATTTGGCTAACTCTGGCCCACTGAAAAGATCTGCAATATGCAGATGAATCCAATAAATCAATCAAGCATTCCTCTACAACAAACAGAAGTGGTTACTAGAACCACATTGGTGTTAGCCCACTTTTCTTGATGTAACCAATCATTTTGCTCTTTCTTCATGATGCTGTCTATCATGTAATTAATCACATTGTCTTCCCTCTCTACCTAACTTTGCACTCCCCAAAACTATACGAAGATGGTAACCCTGACTTGGGATCTTTGGACATTGAAAGAGATCATTGACCCAGTTTATTGATTTTTATGAGCCTGATTAATTAGTCATGCTCAGATCATTTTCTCTCCGTTCATCTTAATTCTCAAACTTACATGAACAAATTTAATAATCCATCAAAAACTTTCAATTTTGAGTACTCTGAGTTATGACTGCGTTGAAAAATCATAGCAATAAAATGTAAACTATCAGGTTAGAAAGAAATTCTAGTAAAAATCATAGAATCATTGACTTAGAAGGAACCTTAAAGAACATCTAGCCAAATTTTGATCCAAAGCAGGAATACTTTGCAAAGCATCTGTGCCAGGTGATCACTCAGCTTCTGCTTGATCATTTCCCATGCTGAAAAGTCC
The DNA here is from genome assembly GCA_028658325.1 of Potorous gilbertii. Classification (NCBI taxonomy): domain Eukaryota; kingdom Metazoa; phylum Chordata; class Mammalia; order Diprotodontia; family Potoroidae; genus Potorous; species Potorous gilbertii. The sequence goes on along the minus strand of CM053772.1, from coordinate 181,090,866 downwards.
ATGACTTTTTAAGACAGTCTTTTCCTTTTCTGACACCTTTAATGTTAACCTTGTACTTCCGTATATTTAGAATTCGCTTCTCTGTAGCTTCTACCTTTGTTCCTACTCTTGATTTTCTTACTAATTTCTTTGCCATTCTACAGTTTAAAAAATGAAAACAACTATTCTTTTACCTCTGAATCTTCTACATCTCCTATTGATTGAAACATTCCAAGTTCATTTACTAGTTTTTTAGGATGACAAAACATTAATGTTCTGGTTGCCTATTATACGTAAATTACAGATGGTTAATGTGCCTTCTAAACTATGACAGAAAGAACTCATGTGGCCTGCCTGGTGCATAGAGCTGTGCACTTGGACTATTATCTCCCTTAATCTCTGTCAGTACAGTCCAAAACTATATGAATTTTATTGACAGACACATCATGCTGCTTTGTAACCTCATGGTCCATTAAACTCAGCCAGAACTTTAGATCTTCACATGGCAAGTACTATACTAGTGAGATTTTTTTAAACCCACATTCAGTACTATACTTTGGGCCTAGTTAAAGTTCATCTTTTTTACAGTGGCCCCAAATTTCAGCTTCTCAATACAGTTTTAAAAAATCTCTACTCAGAAATTCATCAACACATCATCTATTCCCCAACTTTTTTGTCACATGCAACATTCATAGGCATGCTTTATTTTCTCATAAAACAGAAACTGAAAAACAAACCTTTATTTATTTTGAGTCTTGCAAAACTTTTAATGCTGCACTAAGACTTTTGGGACATTATGTATATGCCTATAGAGGAATGCTAAATTGACAGAATCGCATTTCAGGTAAATACATTTATTACACTAATACTTGAATTGGCTGAGATTTTGTCATTAGGGAACTTCTCATGTGACAACACTTTCTACCAAATGCATCCCATAACTCAACTATGAATGAATAAGTATGCATAGTAGTAAAATGAAATAATTAGTTGTATTGATGACACTGCTCCATGATCCTGGACAAGTCACTTAAGGTTTCAGTGCCCCAGTCAACTCTTTAAGACTATACATTACAGAATAATTGCCAGTCTGGCATCTGACATGGGAATACTCGATTTTCTGTGATTTAATTGCAGAATTATCAGTAGAATCAATATAAATCTTTTAGTTTACAATTGTTTTTTTTCTCGGCATACCTCAACCTTTAGAGCTTTACAAAATTGGAAGAGGTGTAAATAATTGTGACAGTGTTATGTAGTGGATTGAGCACTGGACGTATAATCTGGAAAACCTGAGTTTAAATCGTGGCTCAGATATTCACTAACTTAAGAGCTGATAGAATTTAAAAATTCCCACTATTGATGAATTTAAATGATGAATTCAGAATATCATACACTTAGAGCTGAAAGAATCCTTAGATGTTATCTAATGTCTCTTGTTTTATGGATAAGAAAATTGAGGCTCTAAAAGGTTCAGTGTATAAACTGTAGGTTACTGAAAATCACAGTCACTACTGGGAATAAAAATGAAAAATTATCTTTATGTGCTATGGTAGGCTTGGAATGTTCTCTAAGGCTAGTCTGTCTGTCACCATTATTTCAGAGAAATCCAGTCAGAAGGACATCTTTTTCCTCTTAGGTCACAAAATTGGCAACTAAAAATAGGACCTGATCAAACATGGTTTGGGGTCATAATTTAGCAAATCTTTCATATTTCTAGCAACCTATAGGAAGTTTTGAGATACCCTAACTCTGAGGAATCTGGACCCCTAGGAGGTTGGTATACTAAACCCATTTCCTGTTTATATCCAGGCATGAGGTTAAGATCAGATTCAATCCTGGGCACACTGAGTTTTCATGAGAGGAGGCTTGGTTTACTGTCTTGGCGTTAGTTGTCTCCTTAAAATTCCCTGTGATGTCCTGGAGACAATTTTACTCATAGCTTAGATGAATGTTCATATCTAGAACTTCCCTCCAAAAGGAAAGCAAGAAAGATCAGTTTTATGCAATATAAATCTAATATGGGGCAGGTGATTTCTTTCTGTGCACAAAAGAAATCCTAAACATTTCTAGAGTAAGGAAGACAAGGTCAAATCTGAATGATGAAACATTAGACATGTTATCTTGGATAAATCATTTGCCTGAGCTATTCTTTCTCATCCTAAGCCTAAAAAACGCTTCACAAATCCACATTAGATAATACACTTGAAACAGGATTTAGCAACTTGATCTATAGTTACTGTTACAATCAGTAAGGAGTCTCATGCTTAAACTTTATCAGAACATAAACAGTTCGTAGGGTAGCTAATTGGATAATTCATATTTCACCTCCACTTTGCATTATATAAATGATTTCTGGTGGGCAGAGTCACAAGAGGGCAGGGTAGAAAGATGGTCCTGTAGAAGCTCCCCCATATAGCCCATAAAATACCTGTAAAAAATGACTCTAAACAAATTCCATAGCAACAGAAGTCAAAAAACGACAGAGTGAAAGAGATTTCCAGGCAAAGACAGCCTGACAGGCCAATAGGAAAGGTCAATTACACTGGGCACAGAGCAGAGTGCAACCCAGTCATGCAGTACAGCAGGGACAGGACCAGAACAGACTTCAGGTCACAACCAGCAGCAGCAGCTCCCAGATTTCTCAATCCACAAATGACAAAGACAGCTTCAAAGTTCAATGAGAAAGCACTTTCACATGAGTGAGAAAGGAATTCAGTGTGGACCTATTAGCAACAGTCACTGCAGCAGCAGCACCAATTTTTGGAGCTCTCCTCTTAAAGATACTGGGAGAATTGAGTCACTGATCTGGTTCTCAGCCCAGAATGGCTCTCCTGGGTTGTGGAAGAGTGCTGGCAGTGGAGCTGGGAGGTGGCTCTGGAGAAGGAACCCTAGTGGGAGATCCTGGGCAGAACAGAGGGTTTCTCGTTGCTTCCAGACCAGAGCTCAGGACAGCAGAGGAGTAAAATCCTCTCCCTTGATTGTGCCACCTTAGAGGAATTGATAACTTATAGGTCCTTAGAGTATACCCTCCCATTGACAAAGTACTGAAAAGTCAAGTAACTAGCTGGGAAATTGCCCAAAAAAGGGCCAAAAAATGGTAAACAACAATTTTCTTCCATCCTTTCAGATGAGGAAAAGCAATGCATACCATCAGAGGAAGGCCAAAATGCATTCAAAATTTCCACAGCACATATGCAAAGCTCTCAGGCCATGGAAGAGCTTGAAAAGGATTTTGAAAATCAAATAAGAGAGGTGGAGGAAAAATGGGGAAGAGAAATGAGAGTGATGTAAGAAAATCATGAAAAAGTGAGTCAACTGTTTGCTAAAGGAGACCCCCCAAAATGATGAAGAATATAACAACTTTAAAAATAAACTCACTCAATTGGCAAAAGAGGTTCAAGAACCAGTGAGGAGAGGAATGCTTTAGAAAGCAGAATTAACCAAATGCAAAAGGAGGTTCAAAAACTCACTGAAAAAATAGTCCTTTAAAAATTTTAATGAAGCTGATAGAAACTAATGACTTTATGAGAAAGCAAGATTATAAAACAAAACCAAAAGAATAAAAAAATAGAACACAATGTGAAATATCTCACTGGAAAAGCAACTGACCTGGAAAAAAGATCCAGTAGAGACAATTTAAAAATTATGGGATAACCTGAAATCCATCATCAAAAAGAGAGCATAGATATCATCTTTCAAGAAATTATCAAGGAAAACTGCCCTGATATTCTAGAACCAGAGGGTAAAAATAATATTGCAAGAATCCACCAATCACTTCCTGAAAAAGATCAGAAAAGATAAACTTATAGGAATATTGTAACCAATTTCAGACTTCTCAGGTCAAGGAGGAAGTATTACAAGCAGCTAGAAAGAAACAATTCCAATATTGTGGAAATACAATCAGGATAACGCAAGATATAGCAGTTTCTACATTAAAACATCAAAGGGCTTGGAATATGATATTCCAGAAGTCAAAGGAACTAGGACTAAAACCAAGAATCACCTACCCAACAAAAACTGAGTCTAGTACTTCATGGTACTCTGGTTCTAAAACAGCAGGGCAGTTTTCCTTGATAATTTCATGAAAGATGATATTTTGGCTCTTTTCTTGATCATGACTTTCAGGTTGTCCCATAATTTTTAAATTGTCTCTCCTGGACCTATTTTCCAGGTCATATGTATTTCCAATGAGATATTTCACATTGCCTTCTATTTTTTCATTCTTTTGATTTTGTTTTGTAATTTCTTGGATTCTCATAAAGTCCTTGGCTTCCATCTGCTCCTTTATAATTTTTCAAGAACTGTTATCTTCAGTGAGCTTTTGAACCTCCTTTTCCAATTGGCTAATTCTGCTTTCTAAAACATTCTCCTCTTCATTGACTTTTGGGACCTCTTTTGCCATTTGAGTTAGTCATTTTTTATTTTCTTCATGTGTTATTTTCTTCAGCCTTTTTTTTGGGGGGGGGGTCTCCTTTAGCAAGCTATTGACTCACTTTTCATGATTTTCTTGCTTCTCTCTCATTTCTCTTCCCAATTTTTCCTCCACTTCTCTTACTTGATTTTCAAAATCCTTTTCAAGCTCTTCCATGATTTGAGATCATTGCTTATTTATTTTGGAAGTTTTGCATGCAAAAGCCTTGAGTTTCAGGTTTTCCTCTGATGATATGCATTGTTCTTCCTCATCCAAAAGAATGAAAGAAAATACCTGTTCACCAAGAAAGTAACCTATCCTCTTATTTTTTCCATTTTTGGAACATTTTCCAAGCCACTTACTTGGCTTTTTAGTCCTTTTACAAGAAGTGGGTAGAACTTGTGGACCTGTAAGTTCTCAGTTCCTCCAAGGTGGCACAATCAAGGGAGAAAATTTTACTCTTCTTCTGGCCTGTTCTCTGGTCTTGGAGCTACCAAAGCTTTTCTGCCCAGGATCTGCAAGTAAAATTCCATTTTCAGAGGTTCCACCAGCTCCACCACATCAGTACTCTTCCTCACCCTATGACCACCACTCAGGGCTGAGACCCAGATCAGCGGCTCAGTTACCCTGGGGTTTTTATTACAAGGGCTCCAAAAATGAACATTACTGCTGCTATGCTGCTGCCACCAACTGGTTCTAGGGTCAGAGGAGGACCCTGCTCCTTTCTCAAGTAGGTGAAAGCACTTTCTCACTGACCTTTGAAGCTGTCTTTGGCATGTGTGGGTTGAGGGATTTGGCAAATGCAGCAGCTGGTGGGGATTCAGCGCCCCCTGCCTGTTCCAGTCCTGTTCCTGCAGGTTCAGCCTAGACACCATTTTCATGAAATTATCAAGGAAAACTGCCCTGATATTCTAGAATCAGATGGCAAAATAAATATTGAAAGAATCCACTGAGCACCTCCTCAAAGAGACCTGAAAAAGAGAAAGTCCTAGGAGAATTGTTGTCTCAGGTCAAGGAGAAAATATTGCAAGCAGCTAGAAAGAAATGATTCAAGTATTGTGGAAATAAAATCAGGAAAACACAGGATCTGGCAGCTTCTACGTTAAAGGATCAAAGGGGTTGGAATAGGATATTCCAGAAGTCAAGGAAACTGGGATTAAAACCAAGAGTCACCTACCCACCAAAACTGAATATAATACTTCAAGGGAAAAAATGGTCATTCAATGATATAAAGGACTTTCTAGCTTTCCTAGTAAAAAGTCCAGAACTGAAGAGAAAATTTGACTATCAAACACAAGAATCAAGAGAATCATGAAAAGTAAACAGGAAAAAGAAATCATAACAGACTTTCTAAAGTTGATCTGTTTACATTCCTACATGGAAAGATAATATTTGCCACTCTTGAGACTTTTCTCAGTATTTGGATAGGTGGAGGGATTACATACACACACACACACACACACACACACACACACACACACACACACACACATAGAGAGCACAGGCTGAGTTAAATCAAAAGGGATGACATCTCTAAAAACAATAAAATAAAAGGGTGAGAGGATTATATTGGGAGGAGAAAGGGAGAAATGTATTTGGGCAAATTATCACTCATAAAAGAGATAAGAAAACTCTTTTTCAATGGAGGAGAAAAGGAAGGAGGTGAGAGGGGAAAAGGGAAGCTTACTCTCTTCACATATGACTTAAGAAGTGAATAACTTGCTCACTCAATTTGACATGAAAATCTAGCTTACACTACAGGAAAGTAGGGGAGAAGGAGACAAATGACGTGAGGGAGATGATAGAAGGCAGGACAAATAGAAGAAGGGAGTAACTAGAAGTAAATACTTTTGGGAAGGGACAAGGTCAAATGAGAGAATAGAATAAAGGGGGCACAGGTAAGGATGGAGAAAAATGTACTTAGTCTTACACAGCACCACTATTATGGAAGTCTTTTGCAAAATGACACAATATAGACTTTATTGAATTGCTTCCTTTCTCAGTGGGGATGGGTGGGGAGGGAGGATGGGAGAGAAGTTGGAATTCAAAGTATCAGAAATGAATGTTGAGAGTCGTTATTGCATATAATTGGGAAATAAGAAATAGAGATAATGGGGTATAGAAATCTGTCTTGCCCTACAAGAAAAGAGAGAAGATGGGGATGAGGGAAGGGTGGGGTGTGATAGAAGGGAGGGCACATTGAGGAAAGGGGTAATCAAAATGTAAGTTTGTATGGGGGGAGGGGAGAGATGGGGAGAAAATTGGAATTCAAAATTTGGAGAAAATGAAGGTGGAAATAAATTTTTAAAAAGAAATGAATGTTGAAAGCTAAAAATACATAAATAAATATAAAAAAACAACAACAAATGATTCCTGGTACATGCTGCTGGTAAGACCATTAGGTATAGGCCTATTCTTTAATCATACGCCATCCTCTGTGATCCAGAAAGTTCTTTTGTGGCCAGCTGGCTCCACAGATTAAATTTCAGTTTTTGCTATCTTTCTCACTTACCTTTAGTCCTGAGTAACATGCTTAGAAATCCAGTCCAATGATATTGTGTATTTCACTAAAACTAAGAATGACCCCTCTTGAGCATGTTTCGTGAGATTGACTGTGTAGGCCGTTTCAAATTCCATCTACATGTACTTATATTTAACTATAAACAGAGGTCTTCCACAAAGCCCATTTTATAATGAGCTCTCATCCTTAATTTTATTGCATCTAACTCAGCTTCATTACCAGAAGTATTAATTTTCAGCTTGTCCAGTCAGGCACAGCAGTGCAAACATTTTTCATAATTCTCTATCAAACAGAGATTTGGAGTAACCATGAGGCATGTTAATTGAGAAAATGGTTCTGTTTTGGGGATCTGCCTCAAACAAAATGAGGACATCAGATAATGGTGGTTTTCAAGGGCAAATGATTCTCTTAGTGCTTGGCAGTTTATTCACTCAAAATGAATCCTCTTCTCTCCCAAACCTTTACTTCAAACTTCCAAGAACATTTTTTTTTTTTGGTAACAACTCAGTTTCTATAGGGAAAGCCATTATTAAAACATAGTAACTTGTAGGTCAATTGTTATAGAAGTTTTATTTTTAAAATAGTTTGGTAGTGGAGAAAGCTTTAGAGTGACTAAATATGTCATTCTCTATAATCTCTCTAGACTTGCTTTGTTCTTTGGATAAGAATCTATGATTTGGGGTCTTCTAATGAGGTCTAGACCCTAACCCCTGGCTGCTGGTAATTGCTAATGAACAGTCAAAAGCTAATTGCTTGTGCACCAACACGATGGTTTTCTAGATCTAAATATAGAAAGTTTTCATGATCCCCAAATTGAGTTGACAGTTCAGTTAATTGTCTCCCCTCCTAATCACCTTGTATATTCTACGAAGTCAGTCTGAACAACTAGAACATCTTATTCTCTATGTGTCTAAATAAAGGTTATTACTTGATGATTTTTCTGCTGCGTGAAATTTGCAAGACAATGCACCCTCTTTAACAGCTCTGAATCAACAGTTCTTTAACAAGGAGTCCAGAAACAGTGAACATACTCAGTTTACCCCCTCACCCCACTGGTGTTTAATTATATGTTTTTTACATTTGGTAAACATCATGCACTAGAGCACAGGGGCTCAGCATATTTTTGCAGGAATATCAGCCTCTCATTTATACTACCTGTGTGACCCTGGAAGAGTCAAACCTCCCACTGTTCCCAGGTAACCCTTTGATTTAAAACAATGTTTCCAAATTGCTGACCTGTATTTGTATGGAGAATTTTCCTACTCTTGTGAAATAACCAAACTAATTCAATTCAACAAAGATTAATTAAGTACCCGCCTGTCACTTGCGAACCTGAGAGAGCAAAAAAAAAAACAATAGTCAATTATCTTAAGAAACTTCCATTCTGGAAGTAGTATGAGGAATCATATGAAAAGGGGGAAAATTCTATATCCTAGAAATATGAATATATAATACAAATGAAACCAGATAAAACACACAGTAAAAGATGACCATAAAATGGAAAACTTAGCCATGATGGAAAAGTCAAATTACGTTTATCTTGTGTTCTTCTTGAGGACAGAGACTGTTTAAGCTTTTTTTTGTGTGTGTTAAAGAGACTGTTTAAGCTTTTTATTTTTTTTGAATTATTGTGGATATCCTTGGTGGATTATAGAAGGTGTTTGATAAGTGCTTGTTGAATTTATTGTATTACACTTACGACATGTCTTATGTCACTCAAGATTTCCCTGTAAAATGTTACTTCATAAGAGTTGAATTCTCAAACAAAAAAATGTAAATTCTTATTCAGTGGGAACAAAAAAATAAAAGGAAAACACACAAGTTTCTTTCCATAGCATTTTGTTTGCTTCCCTGAATATTTGAAAATTGGGTCACACAAAACTACTGGATTCCTTCTGATGTATTTCCTAGCTGCCACATGGATGAGGCATGAAGTAACTGAGGGATACAAGCCCATAGTGTTTCAGAACAACCTCATCACTACTTCTGCTTGATCATTTTTCAGTTATATCTGCCCTACTCTTTCAATACTGTCTTCCACTTATGGTCCTCCCTCAGCTACCCAATTTCCTCCTAGTAGAACTGGCCACAAGGATTGCTCACTCAGACAGGTCCCATGAGAAAACACGACACAGAAGCCGGTAATTGTGAAAAGAACAGGACATGGAAACTGACAGGGAAGGCATCAGAAAGCTCACTGAGCTCAGTGAGAGAAAACGGTTTTTATTTATAGATATCTTAAAGATATATAATTGCAAAGTATTATTGATTACAAGTAGGATTTGGAACTGCTTTAGAAATCATATAGCTATTTCTTTCATAAAAATTGAATATCCAACTTTACAAAACAAACACATGCATCTGTACTACTTTAGAAACAAATTATCACTGTTATTGTAGAAAAATCCTTGTTTGTGGCTTTGAGAAGACCCTCAGGTATTTTATAGACCATTGTTAAGAAAAAAAATGTTACTCTATTAAGAATAACATAAATGTTATTTTAAATGTATCTCCCAATTATATTATTTTAAAATTTTAACATTCATTTGTAAAATTTTGAGTTCAAATTATCTCCCTCCTTTCCAAATCTCCTCTATCTCCTGAGAAAGCAAGCAGTATGATATTAATTATACATGTGAACTCATGCAAAAATATTCCCATAATAGCTTTGTTGACAAAGAAAACACAAACATAAAAAAGAAAAAGTGAAAAAAGTAGCTTCATTCAGAGTTCATCAGTTCTTGCTCTGGAGGGTGAATGCATTTTTCATCAAATGGTCTTTGGAATTGTCTTGATCACAGTAGCTAAGCCTTTCACAATTTATCATCATTACAATATTACTGAACAGTGATATTAATTAGTTGAGCTCATTAATGTACTAGAATACTTCAATCCATATCTTGACACTCTGACTTTTGCATAGGCGTGGGTGGAATGCACTGTCTCATTTCCTCCTCCCAATAAAACCCTTTAACTTCCATCAAAATTGTGACTAGGTGTTATCTCCTATAAAAAGCCTTTTCAGAGCTCCTTAGCTGTAACTCTGTCCTCTTAAATTATCATGCAAATTCCTGTCTTGTCCACTTGCTCTATTACCTCAGTAGAAAGCATGTTCCTTAGACAGTGACTGATTTTTTTCGCAAAAATAAAACAATCAATAAATCCAGCATTGTGGAAAACTTATGTGGTTGGTTGAAAAGTTAAGTAGAAAGAAAAGGTTGAAATCAGAAAAAGAGTCTGAGGAAATTTCTAGATTGTGGACTGTTATATTGAAATTCTGCTGCATTTATTTGTACCTGCACATGTCCATTTGCCTATAACTGTGCAATGGACAATGCAAGAAAAGGAATCTTCTTAATATATAAACAAAATATAATGGAGGCAAAACTTGTGATGACTAAAATCTGAGAGAATTATGGGTTATGTTTTGCATATTTATGTACCATCTTGAGATAATATTCCTTCAATAGAATTGAATATTGACATGATTTGAGGTCTAGAAGTCCCAAGCCTTCCTCCTTCCTCCTTTTTTTTTATTCTGCCTATTTTTGGTATATCTATATTTGATAAATTTGAATAATGTCAAATGCCAAATATACACTTTCCAAATTAACTCTTTTATTAAGAACTCACACAGGGCAAACACTCACATGGCGATGAGATGAAGTGATGCACTCTCAAAGCATCAAGAACTTTGGACATACATGAGAGACATTGACACAGGACTACCCAGCATGGGGTGCCCTCTTCAGACAAGGCACTCTTCTCTATGAGCAAAGCAAAATTATAGTACCTAAAAATAAAAATGACATGTACAGATTTAGAGAATATACCTCAAATGTTCACATGCACTACTTTTTCCCTCCCTGTGAAACAGTATTTTGAGCTTGTGTTGGTCTGATCAGTCATTATCATACACTCTGCAACTTGACTCTTCCATGGTGATGTCATTTTGGTCCTCTTTGAGAATGAAGGACAAAAACCAATCACTCTTGACCATATTAGAAAGTATGAAGTGTTCAGGGAGGACTAGTATCTCTGATGTGAGATCTTGCTGAGCTCCTTCTAGGATTGCTCATCCACCTTTCACACAACTCTTACAGGGATCTCCAAAAAGTTTTAACATGGGAAGCAACCATTTCTGCACATGGACTAATTCGTGTGGAAAGTAGCAGACAGGCCTCACACTTGATGAGTGAGGGGGAAGTTTACCTCAAACATGTGAAGACTTTCCCAGTGGAATGTGTGTGTGTGAACAATTTCTTTAGAAGACCATGAAGATAGCTGAAGTAGGCACCACGGAGCATGTTAGAGCTTGAACAGACATCAAGACAACAAAGTCATCCTCTGCATACTGAGTGAAGGTCAGTTCTCTTGAGTTTTGTCTTGCCAATGAACTTCTATGACTCTGGAAGAGAGACTAAGATTGACAATTTTTTTGCATCTCTGCCTCACTTAAATCCATTTTACACAGAAGTCAAGGTCTCACTCCATGATGTCAATGGTCCTCTTCAAAAATGAAGGAACAGCAACAAAATATGTGTATTACTGTTGTATGTCTGTGAAACCTAAACAATGTCTTAGCACCATGCCAGAAAACTGAAGCACTTCCACTAGAATTGTCTCAGGAAGATTTGGAAGATTACCTGGCAAAATAAGTTACTGGACACTGACTTCCTCTCTATAGCCAACTTGCTAACCTTTCAAACTCTATTGTAGAGAGTGTAACTTCAGTGTCCTGGTCATGTAGTTCAAATGCCAAATGCACATGCACAAAAGACTATTTTATAGAGAAAACACATAATGCAAGCTCTAATATGATGATTCAAAGAAGCATTATGAGGACACTCTCAGGTATCTCTGAAGATCTTTTAGTATTATGTGAGACATGGGAAATGCTGACACAAGAACATCCAGTATGTCATGCCATCATCAAAGAAAGAACTATATCCCATGAGCAAAGAGGAATCATAGATACACAGATGAAACATTAGCTGTACAAATCTCAGAACCACTTACATTCTAAATGTTCTTATGGACCATTCCTGCCCAATACATGCATTCTGAACAAATACTGAACAGACAGCTACAACTGAACACTGTACTACTCCAGCATTGTGATATCATTCATTTTCTTCAGGAAGAAAGGATAAATAAATATATATATATGTATATATATATATATATATATACATATATATATATAGACAGATATATAGATGTATGTGTGTATATATCTATACATACATATGTATCCGTATGTACATATGTATGTATATGTGTATATATACATCCAAACATGTAATTATATATATATGTCACTCTCAATGTGCAAATATAGATATCAACACAAATATTTATGTGATATATAGTTGCCAATGAATTATATTTAAAATGAGGAGTTAAACCATGAAAGTTAAATATTTTATATTCTTCCAACATCATCTCATTTATTGAAAATTTTTCAATATCATTTTATAAGTTAAGTAGTTAAGTTCTTATCCTCCACATATAATCTTTATTTATCTTATTAAAATAAAAAACATAATAATAGAAAAGAGAAAAATACTAAAAACTTAATAATTATTTATTCAATCAAAAATTCAATAATTCATCTCTTTTGAGAACATCTTGTTGTACCATTCATCTATCTGTATATCCTCTATGATATCTAACAAAATTGCTTTTTCACTTTCATGATTTTTTGCCATTTTAAAGAAAACTAAAATGTTAATTTGGAGTGTCTGAGACAAACAAGATAGGTACTGACAAGAACTACCTATAAAAGTCCTCACCATTGTTATTGAACACGTATTACTTCAAAAGGATTAAATATCAATATTATTTGAAATTTGCTAGTCCCAAAGTCTACTCCTTTATACTTTTTCTACCCATTGCATTCATTTATTTTCTTGACCTTTCCTTGATCATTCTCTAAATGAATTTTGTTATTTTCCAATTCTGGGGGGAAAGAGTTTGATTGACATAGGACTAAATCTGGATGTTAAAAAGTATTTGGAGTAACAGTCTCAATTTGGGATGCAGAAACATGCTATGGACATTGGACATTTTGTGTGATTGCATTAGTATTATTACATTTTTGCAAGTAATTATTTTACAGTTTATTTTGTATAAGGACTTTATGTGTATTTTAGACTAATTCCCAAATATTAAACATACTTCTTCTTTAAAGTAATTTTTTCCTACTTCTCCATCCTGACTTTTGATCACACATGCACACACACACACACAAACTTATACACACAAGCACATGTATATATAAGAATTTTTGTGAATTCATTTGAATCCTATTTCTTTACTGAAAGTATAAATGATCTAAAGTATAGGTTTTATTGATTCTCTCGGATTCTCATTCTAAATTAAGATATCAGTTGCAAAGACACATAATTGTCTTTCCTTTTGGTTTATGTTCTTGGTTCACTTTGCAACCTTTTCTATTCCAGATACTTACCATTCTAACTTTCTGGTAGTTTCATCAGCAAATATGAGCATTTGGGGGAAACTGCATGCAACTACTGATAAGAAAAACTTCAGTGAAACATTCATTAGAATGCTGAGAGGTAGTTTTTATCAGATACTGAAAGGACTTTTGTGATAGTTTCTGAATCAACAGATTAGACTCAGAGCACCTATCTTCTTGTTGATCCTGAAATGAATGTTAAACTGAAGCCAAAATAAATATTTGGGAATTATAAGAAAAAGGAATTCTTTCTTGGTCTGGTTTATTTTTGATTCCTGGTCAATTTTTGATTCCTGGTCAATTTAATTGGTCAATTGATTCCTGGTTCCATTTTTAAAAAGTACTGATTCTTTTCGGCATAGCTTTTGTTCTGGGTGAAAAAAAAAAACGTTGGGGGAAAAAAATGGGGCCAATTTAGAAACAATGGTAAAAACTGAGGCAGAAGCAGCATGTAAAATGAATGAACTAAAAATATCATCATCATCGTTATCAAAAACAACAAAGCTTTAAGGTTTATTCAATTTCTTTTTCTGACAGGGTAATTTAAATATTTATCTTCCTCTTCTGTTAATCTGCATAATTTATATTTTCTAAATATTCATCTATCTCACTTAGATTGTCAAATTTATAGGCATATACTTGGGCAAAATAATTTCTAATTATTCCTTTAATTTCCGATATTGGTAATTTGGTTTTGTTTTCCTTTTTTAAACCAAATTGACCAAATGTTTATCAATTTAGTAGTTTTTTTAATAAAACCAACTCTTAGTTTTATTTATTAATTCAATAGTTTTCTTAATTTCAATCTTATTAATCTCTCCTTTGGTTTTCAGTATTTCTAATTTGGTATTTACTTGGGAATTTTCGATTTGTTCTTTTTCTAGCTCTATCAGTTGCATGCCCAATTCATTGTTCTCCTCTATTTTATTCATGGAGACATTCCATGATAGAAAATTTCCCCTAAGAACTGCTTTTGCAGCATCCCATAAGTTTAGGTAGGTTGTCTCATCATCATCATTCTCTGAAATTAAGTTATTGATTGTTTCTATGATTTGTTGATTAACCCACTCATTCTTTAGGATTAGATTATTTAATTTCTAATTAATTTTTGGTCTGTCTTTCCATGTCCTTTTATTACTAATAATTTTTATTGTATTATGATTTGAGAAGAATGCAATGACTATCTCTGCCTTTCTGGACTGAATTGTGAGGTTGTTATGCCCTAGTGCATGGTCAATTTTCCAATAGGATCAGGGGTGAAATAAGGATGTCTATTATCACCACTGTTATTCAATATGGCACTAAAAATCTCAGCTTTAGCAATAAGAGGAGAAAAAGAAATTGATGGAATTAGAATAGGCAAAGGAGAAACCATGTTATCACTCTTTGCAGATGATATGATGATATATTTAGAGAATCCTAGAGAACCAACTAAAAAAACTATTTGCCCAAAGTTATAAAATAAATTCATGTAATTTTTCACATTATTAGTGATAGTTTGTATTATTTCCTTTGAAAACTGTCTACTCGTATCTTTTGATCATGTATTTGTTGAACACTATCACTTATTCTCATAAATTTTAATCAGTTCCGTATATATTTTAGAAACCAGAGTTTTTTCTGACTTTATGAGATATGTTTTTAGAGAATTTTATTTTTAAAAATTTTATTTAGTATTTTGATTTTTATCAATCACATGAAAAAACAAGTTTTAGCATTCATTTTTCAAACTTTGAGTTGCAAATATTCTGTCTTCCTACCTCTTCTATTTCCCACCACATTGAGAAGGCAAGTGAATTGATACAGGTTACACATATATAGTCATGCAAGATATATTTGCATTTTCATCATGTTGTGAAAGAAAATAACCAAAAAAACCCACAAGAAAAATAAAGTTTTAAATAAAGTATATTTCAATCTATATTCAAATACCATCAGTTCTTTGTCTGGAGATGGATAGCATTTTTCATAATGAGACCTTCAGAGTTGTCTTGGATTATTGTATTGTTAGGTATAACTGTCATTCATAGCTGATCATCTTACAATATTGTTGGTAGTTTGAATGAGATACTTGCTGCAAACTTTTTCTCTCCATTGGATAAGTCATTTCTTTCTGATTTCTACTGCATTTGATTTATTTGTGAGAAATCTTTCCATTAAATAGATTATCAACATTATTCATTGTATTTAGTGTGAGCCTTTCTGTTAATTGTTTAGCAAAGAACTCTTTAGCATTCATAGATGTAAAATGTAATTTCTTCCTAGCTCCTCTAATATGATTATTATATGTCTTTTTACATCTAAGTCATATATCTATTTGGAAATTGTCCTGTTATAAGATATGAAACATTAATCTGAATCTTTTTTTTCTTTTTACTTCTATCTAGATTTTCCAGGAAATACTCCATAGCCCAGGAACTTGAATCTTTGGGTTAAATAGTATATTAAGCTATATTGTGTTTGTCTGCTTTGATATATTGTCTACCTAATCTGTCCTAATTGTTGACATTTAAAATGATTAGTACTTTATAGTATATACTTTGTGATAGAATATTAAGAAATTCCTCCCCCCTCACTATTTTTATTATAGTTCTTCAGCCTATTGGCCTTTTCTTTCCTTCATTAGAATTTCAAAATTGCTATTCTAGTTTTATAAAATATTTTGGCACTCTGTCAAACAGCTAAATTAATGTATTTAGTGTTGTAATTTTTGTTCTATTTATTGGCTTGAATTACCCCTGGGAAATAAATGTTTATTAAACATTAATATTAATTCAATTTATTTGTTTAGTGTAGAAGAACATTTTAAAATGATGCTTAAGAAAGAACAACAGATGTGAGAGAATTAATTTGAAAATATTTTATAATAAACTCCATTAACCATCAAGGACTGTGGAACTACCACATCTGGACGTGACTATTAAAGTTATGGAAATGCATATGGAAAAAAAGTAAAACTTGCACTTACAAATAAAATGAAGATTGAAAAACATCTCGACTAGCTCAAGTGCACATGGAGGAGGTCTATCTTGAAGTCAGCCCAGTTTTGAAGTCATTTAGGGTTCAATACCAATAGTAGTTGACAGAAAGTGACCAATGCATGGAGAAAATCATGGATGATGTTAACCCTTCCCCCCTCAAAAACAGAACTAAAGAAAGTATCAATAATCTGTAACCAATATGGTGACTTTCCTTTTGAAAAATTAAAACCATCTGCACAGTTATGAAAGACATTGTTGGCTGTGTATTATAACAGTCAATTACTTTTTGCTAGTAATATTCCACAACAGATCACGTCTATACCATTACATCTTTGACTGCAATATGTGTAGAGTAGTGGTGTACAAACTTTTGATTATATATCACTTTCAGCACATTTTGTTTTAAAAAAAATACATATTCTCAAAACATGTGGAATCCACTCTTAGCTAGTTTACCAATTTGCTATTGCATTTTTGAGTTCAGTACCCAAGCATCATTATCAAGACCAGTTCTTCATGGAGTTCATTTTCACTTTTCTATTGCCATTTCATATTCCTTTAACCTCCAAATGAATCTTTCCAGTCTCCATTGATATCCTTCCTGTAACTTCTAGAGAGTTTGTCTGCACTTTCAACTCTGCCTTGAACTAACTCTTGAACTGCAATCTCTTATGAGTGTGCTATTCTGCTGTACAATACTGTGTCTGATTTAGTGGAAGAGAAAAAATCCTTTCCTTACCTATAGTATGAATTAACAACATGACTTTTTGCTCAGTCAAATTTTAATTAAAGTTTTTTTTCCCCACAACATCATGGAACTGAGTACCCTTCATTATTTTTGAAGATCTTGGTTGAACTTTCAGTGACAGCAATTTGAAAATGTTCCAGTGTCAATTTATTTTGATGCTTGGTTTTAAAGACTACTGTTATAAAAGACATCTCAGAAGTGTACATAGATCCAAATGGAAAATGTGAGTTATTGACTTTGCCTTTTAAATCAAAATACTCATTTTCAGTGTCATTTACCAATTATACGAAAGAATTTTTAAAGTCCAGTCAGTACATTTTCTAGTACTTTCATTAAGCGTATCATTGTGGTATGTCTAAATTATTCTCATAGATATGTTGTAGGCATGCAAAAATCAACATTCAGGTTAGCCGTTTATATTTTCTCAATTGATTTCTTTTTAAGTAATAATAGTGGTGATTCCCCATCTTCCTGTGTAAGATTTTGTAAATGACTCTATCTGTGTTCAAAACCAGAGTTGAGCTTAAAGAAAAGCCACTTTTGGAGGCAGAGCCAAGATGGCACAGTGAGACCAACTATTCACCTAGGCTCTTAGACAAACTCCTTTATATGCTTCTAAAAAAGAAATCTGATCAAATTTTGGAGGTGCAGAATCCATTAGGAGACAGACTGTGGCAAATTCACATCCCAAGACAGACCGGAAGATTGACTGGAAGGATCTGTTCTGTGGGGGAAAGCCCACAGCACACAGTGCAGCATGTCCTGAAGCAGAGCAGCCAAGCAGGAAAGTCCCAGGGCAAACTCAGGCAGCAACAGCAAGGCGGAAAGGCAGAGTGGCAGCCCAGGGCAAGAGATCAAACAGAAAAGAATACAACAAACTGTCAGAAAAATAATACATTATCATCAGGTAGGAGTCATATCAGGAATGCAGGGCTGGTTCAATATTAGGAAAACTATTAGCATTATCAATCATAACAACAGCAAAACTAACAGAAATCACATGATTGTCTCAATAGATGCAGATAAAGCTTTTGATAAAATACAACACCCATTCCTATTAAAAACATTGGAGAGCATAGGAATAAAGGGAACTTTCCACATAATAATAAACAGTATCTACCTCAAACCTTCAGCAAGCATTATATGCAATGGTGATAAGTTAGATACATTTCCAATAAGATCAGGGGTGAAACAAGGATATCTTTATCACTGGTATGATTCAATATGGTACTAGAAATGTTAGCTATGCCAGTTAGACAAGATAAAGTAATTGAATGAATTAGAATGAGCACAGAAGAAACTAAGTTATCACTCTTTGCAGATGATATGATGATATGCTTAGAAAATCCCAGAGATTCAAGTAAAAAACTATTTGAAATAATTTGGCAAAGTTGCAAGTTGCAAAATAAACCCACACAAATCTTCTGCAATTCTACGTATTAGTAACAAAGCCCAACAGCAAGAGCTAGAAAGAGAAATCCCATTTAAAGCTAAGATAGACACCATAAAATATTTGAGAGTTTACCTGCCAAAACAGATCCAGGGACTATATGAACAGAACTACAAAACACTTTGCACACAAATAAAGTCAGATGTAACTAAGTGGAAAAACATCAGTTGCCCCTGGGTATGCCAAGCCAATATCATAAAAATAATATTCAACCTAAATTAATTTACTCATTTAGTGCCATACCAATTAAACTATAAGATAATTATTTTCTAGAACTGGAAAAAAATAGCATTAAAATTCATCTGGAAGAACAAAAGGTCCAGAATATCTAGGGGATGAATGAAAAGAAATGCTAAGGAAGATGGCTTAGTACTATCAGATCTCAAACTGTAATATAAAGCAGCAATTATCAAAACTACTTGGTACTAGCTAAGAAACAGAAAGGTATACAAGTGGAATATGTGAGATACTCAAGACGCAGTAGGCAATGAATATAACAATCTACTGTTTGAAACATCCAAAGACCCTATCTTCTGGGATAAGAATTCACTGTTTGACAAAAATTGCTGGGAAAAGGGGATAAAAGTGTGGTGGAAACTAGGCATAGAGCAATGCCTGACACTGTACACAAGAATTAAATCCAAATAGGTACACATTCTAGGTATAAAGATTGATACTATGAACATATTTGTCGAGCAAGGAGTAGTGTATTTATCAGATTTATGGAGAAGTGAAGAATTTTTGATTGAAGAAGATATAGAAGTAGTACGAAGTGCAAGATGGATAATTTTGTTTACATTAAACTGAAAAGTTTTTGCCCAACCAAACCCAATGCAACCAAAATTTGGAGAGATGTAGAAAACTGGGAAAGAACTTTTACAGCTAATGTTAGTGATAAACACCTCATTTCTAGAATACATAGAGAACTGAGTCAAATGTACAAAAATACAAGTCATTCCCCAATTGATAAATGGTCAAAGAATATGAACAGGCAATTTTCAGAGGAAGAAATTAAAGATATCTATAATCATATCAAAAAAATGCTCTAAATCACTTTTGATTAGAGAGACACAAATCAAAACAACTGTGAGGTACCACATCACACCTATCAGATTGGCAAACATGACAAAAGAGGAAGATGATAAATGTGGAAGAGGATGTGGGAGAGTTGGAACACTAATTCATTGATGGTGGAGCTGTGAGCTGATGCAACCATTCTAGAGAGCAACTTGGAACTATGCCCAAAGGGCTACAAAAATATGCATATCCTTTGACCCAGCAATATCACTTCTAGGACTGTATTCCCAAGAGATCATAAAAATGGGAAAGTGTCCCACATGTACAAAAATGTTTATAGCAGCACTCTTTGTAGTGGTCAAAAACTGGAAATCAAGAGGGTGCTCATCAATTGGGGAATGGCTGGAGAAATTATGGTATATGAATGTAATGGTATACTATTGCACTATACAAAATGATGAACAGGAAGACTTCAGAGAGGTCTGAAAAGATTTATGTGATTTGATGCTGAGCAAAAGGAGCAGAACCAGGAGAACTTTGTGCACAGCAGCGACCACAGTGTGAGGAAGCTGTGATTTTTTGTTTGTTTTTGTTTTTGTTTTCTGGTAGTCTTGGAACTGTATCACAATACAAGGACTGAAAAAAAATTCCCAATGGTCTTCTATGGCAAAATACCTTCCATATCCAGAGAAAGATCTATGGAATTCAATTGTAGAATGTAGCAGATCATTTTTGTTGTGCGTGTTGTGTTTTGATTTGTTAGATGATTTTTCCCATTCATTTTAATTCTTCTACACAGCATGACTATAGTGAAAATGTATTTAATAGGATTATATGTGTAGAACCTGTGTAAAATTGCATGCTGTCTTGGGGAGGGAGGAAGGAGTTAGGGAAGAGGGAGGAAAAATAATAATCCAAGTTATATGGTAGTGATTGTAGAACACTGAAAATAAATAAGTAATTTAAAAAACAAACAAGCAAAAAACCAGGGTTGACTTTTATTACCCTTTTTCTCTTCTTGGCAAGGTCATGACAAGTTTGATGACTGAATGGTTTCTAAGCCATTTTGTTTTCCTCTCTGTGGATATTTATTTACATTTGTTAAAATTGCTTAAGTAATGATGATTGGTTATGTTACTTCCTATTCATTTATCTATTTCCTACTTTTCTGGATAAACAATGAATTTTAAAAGGTTGGAACAAAACTCTATTCTGCTTGATCTACTAATTTTTTTTTTAAGTTTTGATTTTTGTTCTAGCAAATCTCAGTTAATATGGAAATACATGCATATTGAAGAATAGTAATTCTACCTACTAAAATATTATCACTTTCAATCTGTGTGATACTATTTTTTTTGGTTCCCATGTGCACTGGTTCTTAACTTTTTATTAAAAATGGTTTTTCATGTTATATAGATGTAAAGCTTCTACATATTTTTCTTACTTTTTGTGTTTCTCATTTCTTATTCCTAGGGCATGTTTTATAACATATTTTTCTATATTCTCCCCAATGATATTCACAATTCTTACTCCATATTCAAAGTCTTTGAATGGACACCACTGAATTTTGAAACACACATAGATTTAATTTAGAGGATCTTGTCAAGGTCTTCGTGAAACATCTCTAATTTTTATTCTATAAATATGTGGTATCTATAAATAATGGCACATTGGCTGCAATATGATGATGATTTTCTAAATATGTTCCATGAGTACAAGAATATAAGATATCCCATGGAATATTGTTTCCTATTGCCCTTCAATGAATAATGGGGACAATACCTCCAGCCCCAAAATTTAATTCTTCTAAGAGAACATCTGAATTCCATTATTTAGCTGTCTCTTCATTTCTTTTGATTTTCTTTTAATTTATAATCAAATTTATATAATTGATTTCATACTAGATTATGACCATTCTTTAATTTCTGAGATAGAATCATATTTAAACTATCAGCATCTAAGTTAATATTTATGAATGGTTAATCATTAACTCACTCCTCTTTACAACACTTAGCCAGTGCTGATGCAAAAGCTAAAGCAAAACACATAAGGATCTAATTCATTTTGCATTTTTCCTTGTTCCATGGGTTTCGGGAGTACAAGAATTCATTATCAAATGTTCAACCTCTTGATGATGAACCTCTTTGTACTTAAGTAGGTTGGTCCTTGAGAAATAGGTCTCTCATTACTATACTCACAGTGTTTTGAACAAAACATAATGGATAAATGAATCAATTAAGAATGTATTAAGCTCTCTATGACACCACAACATTTTGTAGTACTTTAATAAAGGTTTACAAATATTGTTTCTTTTTATCTTCACAACAGCCCTGGTAGGTAGACGCTGTTACTATCTCCATTTTACAAATGAGTAAATAGGCAGGCAGAAGGAAAAGACATATATAGAGACACTACTTGTAAGTGTCTGAGGCTAGATTTGAATTAAGGATGATAGGTCCTAGATACAAGAAAATAAAATTTTCATTATCTCAGGTTAAGCAATATGTCCATATATAAGTAAATATGAAATGCATTCAAAGTAAATACAAAGGAATTTGGGTGAGGTTGTAGAAGTTAGGGAGGTTGGAAAATGCTTTATAGGAAAATAATACTTGTCTTGAACTTTAAAGGATGCGAAGAATTCTGAGGGCTAAAAATATTAATAATAAAAGCTAACATTTATTAAGGCTTACTATGTTCCAGACAATACACTAAGTTGACATTTTGTGATCATTCTTTCATTTGGTCCTCATGATAACCTTGTGAAGTAAGGGCTGTTATTATTCCATTTTTATATATGAGGCAAGAAGATGTTGGATGACTTGCCCAAGTCACACTGTTTAAGTGTCTGTGGTCATATTTGAATTTAGGTCTTCCTGATTCCAAGAGTTCCATCCACTGTGCTATCTAGCTGGGAAAAAAAAACAAAAACCAGAATTTGTTTCAGGCACAAGGGCCACATGTACAAAAGCAATGTAGCAAGCAGACGTAATGCCTTGTATAAGGAACAGCAAATAGGCTACTTCAATTGGAGTTTAATTAGATGTATGTAAAGGGGAATAATTTGTAATTTGTCTGGAAAGGTAGGTTGGCACAACTGCTAAAAGCTCTAAATGGCAAGCAGAAAGTATGGTGTTTTATCACGTAAACAAGGTTGGCGATTTGCTAGAGTCTTGTTAGTAGGAGAGCAATGTGGACAAACCTGTGTTTTAAAAATTTCATTTTGACTGTTATATGGAGGTTGGATTGGGAGAATGGAAGGAGGGAGGCCTTCTGGGAGGCTATTGTCATACACTGGCTTAAGGTAACCTAGATGATGATGGAAATAAAGTAAAGATGATCCTGACTAAACAAGTTATAATGAGAGTAAAGTGATGGAAAGGGAGGTCAGAAACATTATGAAGATAGAATTGACATGGATCAGCACCTAACTCTATGATGCAGAGGAGGGAGCTTGAAGATTGCAGCATGATTTTGAACCTGGAACACTAGAAAGGTTGTGATTGCATGGAACTTTCATAACATTTAAGCACATCTGTATATGCATGCCCCCAAATTATGCTACTTATATTTGGTATGATGACCCTTCTTTTTCTTTTTTTGGTCAAAGTAATAGTAAAAAATTTCTATCAGTTCTTTTCCATTAGAAGTAATTTGTATAGCAGCGTGCTATAACAAGTGCACAGGAATGGATTAAAGGAACAAAATGACACTAATTCAGACAACAGTGTCATCCAGCAAGGAGTATGTGACATGCCATTTAGAATGTTTCTGGTGTATCAAGCATGACAGACTGTATATTTTCTACAACAGATTATAAGGTAAAAAATTTATTTTAGCTCCTGAGAGAAAATAGTGATGTGGCCACTGACTTTCACCTCTCACTGCTTTGCCAATTACATTTTGTTACTTCATGTTAGAATGTCATTTAAGGCATATTTGAGATTAACTTTTTTCCTTGTTTTTCAATTTTGAGGATGTCTACAACTCATTTCCATCTGAACCATCACAGACAATAGATCACAATTTTCTTCAACTGCTCCCAACTCTAACTAGATTGGGTGGAGAAAATAAATGTATGCCCATATCATAAAACCATGATCTTGGTACTTGCTCTAAAGTCAGGTGGAATAAATTTGCCAAATGAAAGAATACAGGCCACAGCTGCTGCTGAAAAATTAAATCTCTTTGCTAGAACATATCTGTTTAATCCTTCATGATGGGTAGTGACACCAAGAGCATCATGATATGAACTCAATTTGACATTTGCCAAGTTAATTCCTCATTTTCTCTCCAGGAGCAAGAAATGCTGCTAATTTGTAGCATATTCATAGCATACAATGGTACTTATGTGATTATGTAACATATGGCAAATGATACAGTGATCCAAGCTACAATATTATGTTCCAAAAGTTCACAAATTTGAGCAAGGCTCAACAAACCTATTCTTGCTACCTGTCAGTCTGAGTATCCATTACAAACTTTAGAAACAGAGAATCTGCTACCAAATTTTTCATCAAGATAAACATTAAATTGTTGTAACTTGTTCTATTTTCATGAGAAAATAATGTAGTGTTTGATGTATTTACTTTAAGTAAACTTTCACAAAAATATATTTGTGAAGTATGTAAATATCATATAGATCTATATCTACATTATTCTCTCTCTAAATAAACACATGTGCACACACATGCATACATATACATTCATGTACAGATACATATATGTATTATGTGGATGTGGACACACATATATATGGTGTTTGTGTATGAAAACAAGAAATAATGACTGGAATAAACTCTCCCCCAAATATATAGTTAATTTATAATAAATCACAAATATGTCATATCCCTTGGGAATGCTCATTTTTAGGAAGGGGGCTTTCATACTGTGTGTCTTCATTGAAGCAAGGAAGTACTAAATAATTTACTTATATATTGTGGATTTAATTATCAGTCAAAGTTATTTTATTTTATGTTTTACCAGTTAGAAACAGAGATACCTTTGATATGAATTTCAGTGTCTAAAGGATCTATGAGCTTATTGGAGTTCTTTTTTCTTGTTCTTCACATAATCTAATCATAACTGCTAAGCCTTAGTAGAAAGGTTTTGTGAGTTGCTATAAACAAAAACACTCAAAAGAATGTTTCTAGTCTTCTGATAATGGAGTTCTCTGAAATTACCTAGTCTGAATCTCAAAAAATGATTAAATGATTCATCATTGAGACTACACGTATGCATATATATATATATATATATATATATATATATATATTTAGATACATAAACTTACATCTGCATATGTGTACATGTGTGTATTTATATATATGTATATATATATATATATGCACATAGATAATGTGGATACAGGTAGGAATATACATATACACATATATTTACATATACACATATATGTATATGTGTGCTGCATTGCTATGTTGTTATTATATTAGTATGCTATATAATTTTATGTATAAGATTTAAAGGGCTTGAGGAGATATATAAGTGTACATATCCAAAATATAACCTTTATTGCATATTAAATATTATCTCTTTTCCAGTTGATGACTTCTACCACAGTTGGCATTCCACTGGCTTCAGGGTACAAGAGCTCAAATATATCTCTATATTATTTAAAAATTCGTGTATATGTCATAAATGACAGATTCCTGATTTATTCCAATATAAGTCTTTAATCTAGTAATTGTACTTTTTACAGCTAACTGTGATATTATAGTAGAATGTGTTGGGGTTATTATAGAATTTCAAGATGTTTGTTATTTATTATTCCTGTTATATCTGGGTTTGGGTTTTATGTGACTATCAGAAGTCACATAAGAGAAGCCAGCATGGTATATAACCATGAAAACTTCAATGATACTTCGAACACCTTTGTTCAATTTCCACTTCTTCCACTAAGTGAACTTGGGAACATCAGGTCCTCTTTAGGATTTCTTCACATGTAAAATGAAGATATTAGACTAGAGGAATCTCAAAGTTTTCTTCCAGTTCCAACCATTTATTATTCTATTAATTTATAAATCATATAGAATTATAGGTAAAACAGACTTTGAAGACCATTTAGTTCAAATCTCATTTTACAGATAAGTGAATTTAAGCACCAGAGAGGTCAACTGATTTTTTTTTTTCCAGATTTACATACCTACTTAGTGAAACAGCTATAATTTTAATCTAGATGAAGAAAATAAGTCACCCAGGTAGTGGGAGGGCTTGGGCTAGAACCCAAGTTTTTGTCTCCCATTACTATGCATTTTACTGATGCACAATGCTATTTATAAATAATCAGATGAGAAATAAAATCAGTATTTGGAGCTGGAAAGATTCACACAGCTGATCTAGTTTCCCTCTTTACAAAAGGGGAATCTTTTTTTATTGTGAAAAACATTTAAAAAGGGAAAATGCATATTAAATTAGATTGAAATTGAATGAATAAAAAATATTGTCTCTAGCTACCCCAAATGCCAGGTAACAATAGTTTCACTATATCCTTGATGATATTTCCTGTCTTGATAGCAATGTGAAGCAGGAAGCTTTAGCAGGGTCTCAGTAATTCAATCATGTAAAAGTGGTGAATCTATCTATTGCATAAAAAAATGCATGTTGTTCAAAAAAATAACATGACCCCAGAGTGGCAGCCAACCAAATTATTTGTGAATCACATAGTATATATTGGACAAGGAATTCCAAAGAATAATTAATTGTGCCTGTAATTGAATGGAAAGGAAAGAATTAACTGGATAACATTTGGCAATTGTTCTTAGATAAAAAATACGAAGTCTTTTAATACCATTATTCAATATGATATGTGATTTGGAAACATTAAAAATATAAAAATTAACATTAAAAATAACACAAGAGGGCAGAGCCAAGATGGCGGAGTAGAAAGACTCATATATGCTAGCTCTGAACCCACAGCCCATAAATATCTATATAAAGAACTCTCAACAAATTGTGGAAAAGTGGAGCCATACAGCAACTGGGTGAAGGAGATTTCCGTTCCAGAGAGCCTTGAAAAACCAATTCCAAAGGTCCATCGCGCATTGGGATGGGACCAGAGCCCTACGCTGCCCCGGGCATGCAGCACTGAGAGGAGTGAGCAGATCCAAGCAGGATTCAGGGACAAAATCTCCAGCGGCCGTGAAGGTCACTCCACCCACAGACACACAGGTAAGTGAGAAAGACGTCTGGACAGGTTGAGAAGGAAGCAGGGTGTCTCCATAACTCTGGCCCCCTCGGGAGGCAGCAGCAGAGGTAGCAGGCAGCCAGAGGCTCCCAGAGCAGGGAGGAGCTCAGCAGCAGCTTCGTTACTGAATGACTTTGCATAAAACCCCTGAGGGAACTGAGCCTGGGTGGCAGCCCTGCCCCACCTGAGAACCTGATTTAATCTTACCCTGAATAGCAGCCACCCACCCCTGAAAGCCCTGAGGCTGGGGCGCAGCATTTGAATCTCAGACCCCAAGCACTAGCTGGGCAGACCTAGGCCTGGGGTGGAGAGGACTCTCAGAAGTCAAGTAATTGGCTGGGAAAATGCCCAGAAAAGGGAAAATAAATAAGACCACAGAAAGTTACTTTCTTGGTAACCAGATGTTAGCCCCTTTCCATTATGAGGAGGAGCGTGGAATAGGATACTCCAGAAATCAAAGGAACTAGGTCTAAAACCAAGAATCAACTACCTAGCAAAACTGAGTATAATGCTTCAGGGGAAAATATGGTCTTTCAATGAAATAGAGGACTTTCAAGCATTCTTGATGAAAAGACCAGAGCTGAAAAGAAAATTTGACTTTGAAACACAAGAATGAGAAGAAGTATGAGAAAGTAAACAGCAAAGAGAAATCATAAGGGACTTACCAAAGTTGAACTGTTTACATTCCTATATGGAAAGACAATTATTTGTAACTCCTGAAATTTTTCAGTATCTGTGTAGT
>CM053772.1:181038047-181062829 GCA_028658325.1 Potorous gilbertii | reverse complement strand
GGGGAGAAAATTTTGGAAACCAAATTTTGTGAAAATGAATGTAAAAAGTTAAATAAATAAATTTATATATAAAAAGTAACTCAAACAACAAGGGAAAAAGCATAAGAACATAGCCTGCATATACCATGATTTAGAAGCAATATAACTTGCTTGTAAAATACATTTCGAGATATAAATGACTAAAAGAGGGAATGATTCAATTAGAGAGAGAGAAAATAAGGTACAAGATAAAAATTATTTATATAATAAATTGAATCTTTCAACATAGACGAATAAGGTGGATATATTCACTTTGAATTAATGACAAATATCTACAAGTTTTAACTCGGAAAAAGATATAGAGAAATTGTATCCCAATTAGTTGATAAGATCAAGCCTAGTTGTAGTCTTGTACTACATATACAGCTGCCCTCAAAACCAGAATGACCTACATTTAGGTCTGATAATTTTTGCTCTGTGACTCTGGGCAAGCCATTAAAACACTTAGCTAGTTGTTTTGTGCACACTCTCTTGAAAATTATTTGGTCTGTCAAATCTTTACAATTAGAAATATATCTCAATTGAAGATTTTTGTTAAATAACTTGATGAAGAGCCCACAAATCATGTTTTGATGAAGGCAAAGAACTTGAGGCATTTTTTTTCTAAATTTTACATTTAGAATATAGGCTGTGAATGAGAGAGAAGGGCATTTGTTTGAATTCTATAGAATTAATTTGGGTCATCCCTTATACTCTTCAAAGCCCATGGTAGTTTGCTATAGAATCCCATGTCAGAAGTATATGTTTATATACAGATTCTTCCATTCACGCACATATATACATTTACTTCACACACATATATGTATACCCACCCCCACACACATATGTAACTGTTTTTCCTCCAAGTCCCTAGTGGTTTGGTCTTACCACTTTCCCCTGAAGATCCTTTCTGCTTTGCTGAACAGACTATGCAGAATCTCATTTGAAAGAATGGCCTGAAGCCATGTAACTTTAAAGCTTTATTCTATTAAGAAGTGTTTAGCTGGAAGACTGTGAGATAGGAAAACAAATGCTTTGCTCTGAGGCAAAACTTTCAAAGGGCCTTAATTAGTAGAAGTGAATGTAGCATTTTAACATTATAACTAACTGGCCACTAAATTAGTGCCTTTAAGTTTGAAAAGGTCAGATGAACTTCAAAACCTCCATAGATTAATCACATTTTCTGAACAGTTTAAATAAGTTAAGTGAAGTGTGTCCTTCATTGGCAGGGCACTGTGCACCGTCAATCCATATGTTACTAAATATTTTTGGATATTAACACTCTCAGCCTTTATTAATGACTAAAGTTACTACTAAGAAACTAAGTATAGGATTATTTTCATCAGATCTTCAAAAGACAGAACTCTGGGAAAGACTGTTATAAATGAAAAGACAGATTAAGACAACGTCTTACAGAATGCAATGCTGGGTCAAAAGCAACAAGACAAAATTTGGAAGGAATAATTTCAAAAACTTATATGTGTTTTTAAAAAAAATCTGTTAAGTGCAGAAGGAGGACACACAAGCTTGCCAGAAGTCTTGGTGAAAAGAGATGTACTTGGTAAAAAAGATCACAAACTTAAGATGAGCCTACATTTTGATGTAACCACTAAATGAAAACCCAACAAGCGCACCTTATGTATTTTTATGGTACAAATAGAAGAAAGTTATAACCTCACTTTTCACAGATGACTTAAAGAGAAATATTTGAGTTGTTGCATTTATTTCTGTGTATTATTTTACAAAGGATATTGATGGACTATATGTGTTCAGAAGCTAAAAAAAATAAATCTGAAAATTTTGTTATAAAATAAGTAGTTTAAATAATGGCAGATGTTCAGTTTAGAGAAGAAAAATATCTATGGAAAAATATGTTAAAAAATGTGCTTTACCAATACCACTACTTGGTCTATTTCCACAAGATAATTAGAGAAAAAGAGAAGAACCCAAATGTTCTAAAATGTTTGTATCAGCTCTCTTTGTGGTGGCAAAGAACTTGAAATTGCAGGGAAGTCATCAATTGGGAAATTACTGAATAAGTTATGGTATAAAATTGTGATGGAATTTTACTGTACTATAAGAAATGATGAGCTCAAAGATTTTAGAAAAAACAAGGGAAGTTTGCACAAAATAACAAAGAGCGAGATGAGCAGAATCAAAGGAACACTGTATACAGTGACGTCAATATTGTTTTAAGAATGACTTTGAATGAATGTTATTTTGACTACTATAAATACCCCGATTAACTACAAAAAGCCTATGAAGAAAGAAGCTATCTGTATCCAGAGAAAGATGATAAATAGATGTACAGAATAATATTACATATATATTTGTGCCTAATGTATCCATCTCTAGAGCAAGGAGGGGATGGAAGAAAAAAATAAATTTCCATGAAATTTTTGTTGTATATTTGAAAGGAATAGTAAGTTGCGTATAGTAGATTTGCAATTTCAATGGACAATCATCTTTTTTATGACTCTACATTATGGAAATGTTTGAGTTATTCTATAAATTAAAAAGAAAACCAGAAAGATCAAAATATTGTGCTAGCTGACGGATATCTGCCTTAGACAATGGAAAGGGTATCATTTTGTTCTATATTCTGGATGTAACAACTGGGACCAATGGGCAGACTTTATGGGAGAGGTAAGTTTGGTTTCCTCATAATTAATAAGAATCTGAGGCTAAATTAGAACTCTAGTCTTACTGACCTAAGGTCCAACACTCCATTCCCTATGCCATGTAGACCCTGCAAAGAATTTCAGCAGGACACAGAAGGCATAATTTTCTACTAAATACGTAATATCCTTCTGGATAAATAATTGCTTCCATAATTGAATAAAAGCATTAAATTTAAACAATAAAAAGTTCACTGAAAATATCTTTTAACTCCAAAACTTTTGTTTAAGGGAAAAGACGACGGTGATAATATACCTTTCATACTGTTCACACATAATTTTATCTCTACTGTTACGTGTCTATTTTTTGAAAGTTTTCCACACAACTCAGAGAATATGAATATTTAGGACAATAACCTCCATGTAAAATGTTATTCTCCAGTGTTTTACTTTTTGTTTTTCCAGTTAATATTTTTCCATATTATTATGGGTGACAGCTTGGTCTGTGATAATGGACTGGCAATCTTTATCACTATCGCCATTAAGATCATCACTATAATAATTGCCAGCATTTATATGGTACTTGAAGCTTATAAAGGCACTTTATAAATGTTAACTCACTTGATCCTCACCAGGAGAAGATAGGTGCTTTATTATTTCCATTTTACAGATAAGAAAATTGAAAGGAAAAAAGGTTAAATGATTTGCCCAGAGTCCTTCTCTCATTAAGTTGCTTTTTCCACATAGAATTCTTCATGATTCAGCCATTTGTTTGAGGCTATTATTGGTATATTTTTAGTCAATTTCATATTGGTATAATTCATGGAAGGACTTTAATTCAATTCTTCTACCTTAGCCATTTTCTAGGCTCTGTTTGGAGGCAAACTAGTAGAGGTAGATTCAGCTAATACAATGGCATACATCCCTTACCAGCATTTACTATTGCTGATGAAATGATGTATGTTTATTCTGAAAGTATTTTCGTAAGCTTTTTCCTTGTTTATCATATGTTCTAAGACTATTTAACAACTTTTTTTTTAACATTTTTGCCATTTTCAGTTATTATATATCCTTTATCAAACTATCCTGCTGTTTTCTTCGTGTGACTGAATTATAGCCAATGGACTCTGATGAGAATATTGACTAGTCTTGGTGTAACCTGACGGGAGCTTCCATTTCTGAAGTGTTTCTGATGTGAAAATACTGATTCCACAATCTTATATGATGATAATTTAAATGGGGAGATCTTTCATCTTCATTAATAGACCCATGTGGCCTGCCTGGATCACATGGAAGCATTGAAATAAAATCTGATAATCTCTAACAGACTGACCCTAGATTTATAAAAAAGCTTACAAAATGCTATTAGATTTCAAGCAACCATCTTTACTTGAACTTTCTTGGTAATTCACATAAGTCAAAACTTTTCTGAGATTCAAAAAAAAAAGGAATCAAATGGAAACTTCACCCTATATATTTTCTCTTTTGTTTGGATAGAAAAACTATATATTTCACCATTGGGCATTTAAGTTACATATATTTTCAGTTAAGCTTTTACCTTATTACTCTTATTTTCTAGTAGATGCTGATTTTAAACTACTTTGTTTGCCAGCAATGTGTCATGCCTCCTCCTAGAGGTCTTAGGGGATGGACACATTTTAAGAAGTGAAATCCATATACAAATACATACCATCCCCGTTTTTTCCCTGGGTCATGAGGAATCAATTTTGCCATAAGGATGATCTTAAGGGTCTAATTGTATACTATAATGAAGTCTTTATTCAGCAATGAACATTGTTCGATAAAGTAAAACATGACATTCATTACAACATCCTTAAGCAAAACATATCATCTAATACATATATGTGTTTCCTAAGACTCAGTACATTATATGGCACATAGTATATATCGTTGCATACCCAAAGTCAGGAGGTCCTAGCACAGTGCAACCTTAACGGTAGCAGAAAATACCATACTATTCACCTCTAGATCACTGTAAGAATGATTTGCTTAATCAATACACAGAATACAAGTAAAGTCCTCTCTCATCTTGTTTCGAGGCTGACTTCCAAAACCCACAGTTCCTCTTCCACATACCAACCACTTGCAGCTCTTGCCTGGGTTCATATGCAGATAGCTTTCTACCCCTGCTCCTTGATCCAGCTGATGGGGACTGTTGCACTCCAAACTTTTCATGCTTCTGCTTGCCTCCAGGGGCAGGCTTCTTGGGCTCTAGTCCATAACTTCTGTTTCTAGGGAAACACAGCTTAAAGGGCTATAACAATACTTAAATATATTTCCAATGCTATCATCTCAATTCACTCATGAAGACCAATGGATAGGGCTTCTGAGAAATTACCACAGATCAACAAATAGTAATTCAGTCCGAGAAATCAACACAGATCAGCAGATAGGGCTTCTCTTTGAGGAATTAACACAGATCAACAGACAGAGCACTGACATCACAAATATTCTTTCTGTTAGACTTCCCTACAAGCAAGTTCCCCTAACCCACTCAGACCCAAAGAGTCTTGATTGATTCAATCAAAGGCATAAAACTCAGACAGCATAAAATCCTACTTTGCTTCCTAATAGGAAGGGGTAGTGCAGGGTGTCTGATTTCTGCAACCTTTCAGCCTCAGCTGTTGCAGTAAGCTATAAATTAAGCATTGGGGCAGGGTGCCTGGGGAACCATTCAAAAACAGAGGTTTATTTTGAATTAAATATTAAAATTAATAACACATTTGACAGTGCAGTATCTTGTTCTATAAAAATGTCTGTGAGTAGTCTTATAGGAATTTCATTCGGTTTTGGAAATATAAATTAACACTAGGATAGGATGGAGGCACTATACAAAGGAAAAACAGCTTTTCATTTGGCAGATTATGTTCCTATCCTCCTGACTGATGACAACCTGAGACTTCGCACTCAGGATATAATAGAAAGGAACTCATTTTCTGTATTCCTAAACATACTTCAAAAAATAAAAGGAGACCTTTTCAGTGTTTAAAGAACAGGTGGGTAGTTATGAAAAGTCTTTGTCTAGATCTCCTTCCTTTTTTCTATTAGAGATTTAAGGCAAATCATCAGGTTCCTAAGTTGTCCTTATAAACATCTCTTTCTATTTACTCAGCATAGAATGATTCTCCACACTATAGTTTCACAAATCATTAATAGCTCAATTACAACAACAAAAACAACAAAACATTATCTTCCATTGGATTTGGTATCTAGGTAGCTCAGTTTGAATACTGTTGCTTTAATCTTGAGCATGTGACAACCTGGAGGACAGAGCTTCTCACCTTTTTTTTGTGTGGGTGTGTGTGCATAACTGAACCCTTTGGTAATCTTGTAGAAACCATGGAATTTGAGTTTTGGTTGGGGGGGATGAAATGATAATTATTACTTTTGATGAACCTTTAGTTTTAAATAATTAACACTAAAAAAATGTATTGTCTCAAATATTTTCCCTCCTTCAACTCCTCCCCTATACCCTGGGAAGGCAAATACTAGGATACTCATTTTACATTTGAAGCCATGCAAACATGTTTCCATATTAGCCATAAAGCAAACAAAAATTAATAAAGAAAGAAAATTATACTTCAATTTGCTCTCAGAGTTCATCAGCTCTTTTTCTCAAGGTTGATATCAATTTTCATCATGACTACTTCCTAAATGTCTTGGATTATTGTATTGATCAGAGTGGCTAGATCTCTCATAGTTGATCATCATTAAAGTGCTTCTTTGACCATATACAATGATTTCCTATCCACTTTGCATCAGTTCTGGATCAGTAACCACCCAACATCCAAAGAGGACTTGCTATTACAGGTTCTTTGATCTGCTTCTCTAAAAGGAAAGAGAGCTTTTGAGGGTTTAGCAATCACTTTAATGAAGCACATATATCATTCACCTAGTTCAGGGGAATCAGCACCCTGAACTTCAAAGAAAGTATAGAGAAGTCAAAAATCAACAGACATGGCTTCCTCTGTCTGACCATAATACATATATTATAAATCAACAGACAGGTCCAACTGTCTGACCATTGCTACCAGAGAGGGAAGCACCAAAATCTGGATTTTCAAAGCCTGGGAGACTGCTTAGTATCTTCCCAAAGTCCTTGTCTGACCAAAAAAACACTTCCAATCAGTAGACCCCAAAGTAAAACCTTACTCTCAGAGTATTTATACCCTTTTCAGAGCCAGAGGGCAGGATCCTCTGATTCAGTGCCTCAATAGAAAAAGCAAAAAGTACTTAGGACCCTCCTACAAAACAGCTCCCCTAGTCAAACTTCCCTTAATGAGCAGGCCCAACAATGGGCCAGCTTAATCACATTATTCAGAGGCATTATAATTGTTGGTATAACAAAAACAGCAGAAAGATCCTACTATTCTTGCCCTGTATTTTTTTTTTTGCAACAATTTGACTGGTCGTTTCTTATAGCACAAAAGTGTTGCAACACAATCATATGAGACAACTTGTTCGACCATTCAACAATAATAGGCATCGCATCCTTCTCATTTTTTTGTCACAACAGAAAATCCAGTATAAATATTTGTACATATAGGTCCCTTGGCCTTTTAGTTGTTTGGTAGAGGGGGTTATACTGACACAGTAATGGTATTGTTGGATGAAAGTGTACAAATATTTATATAATCCTTTCCACGTAGTTACAAATTGTTCTCCAAAATAGTTGGGCTATTTAAAAGTTCATTGGCATGTCAATTTTCCCACAATCCTTACAGAATTTCTCATTTCTGATAGACCTGAGGTGATACCTCAAGGTTGGTTCAATTTGTACTGCTATAACCAAAGATAATTTAGAACATTTTTTTCATATAAATTTTGAGCTTTGATCTCTTCTAAAAACTACCTATTTATATTTGTTAATCCTTTATCAATTGGGGAATGGCTCTTTTTTTAAAATGCAAATTTGATTCAGTTCCTAACATACAGGAGAAATGAGGTCTTTATCGAAGAAATTTGCTGTAAAGTTTTTTGGTATTTCTTCATTGTTTATGGTACCTTTTAGCAAAGTGTAGTTTCCTTGACTATTCTTTTTAATTCACTCATTTTTTGCTTTTACTTTGCCTGAGATCAGGATAGCTAATCTTTTTTTTTTACTTTAGTCAAAACATAATAGATTATGCTATCATCTCTTATTTTAGCTCTGTGTTGTGTGTGTCTTTGTGCATGTATGCATGCATGTGTGTATTTCAAGTATCTCTCTTGCAAAACATTGTTATATTCTTGTATTTAATCCATTCTGCTATATCTGCTTCCACTTTATAGGTGACTTAATTTCATTCACATTAAACAGTTCTGATTATTAACTATGTATTTCCCTACATTCTATATTCTTCTATTCATTCTTTTCTCTCTTTTTATGTTATCCCTCCTCAAAAGTCTATCTTACTTCTGACTCCTGTTTTCCTTAATTAGCCTTCCCTTTCATTATGTCCCAATTTTCTCTCTTCCCTTCTGCTTCTACCTCTTTGTTGGGTAAGATATATTTGTATAAAGAATTCTCTCTCTCTGTCTCTCTTCCTCTGCATGTGTGTTTACATGTGCATGCATGTGTACAGTTTTCAGGGATTTGGTGTAAATCACTGCATTTGCTCATCTGGGTCAGAACACTCACAAACACCAAGATTGGTTTGATGGGGGAAATTCAGAAGTTGCTAAATGAAAAACGAGAACTCCACAGGATTTACTAGCAGGATAGCTCACCCATCTCTAAGAAGGCAGGATTTAATTCCATCAAAAGTAAAACAGAAGCAAAGCTTAGAGAGATGCAGGATTCCTGGCTCAGGAAAAAGACAGATGAAATTCAGTTTTCTGCTGATAGTAACAATCCAAAGCATTTTTATGACTCTCTGAAAGCTATTTATGGAGCAAAAGCCTATGGTGCATAACAACTACTTAGTGTTGATGGACACACATTGATTAGTGATAAGGGTATGATCCTGGAGAGATGGACTGAGCACTTCCATAGTGTTCTCAACAGATCATCACCAATCAATGCTGAGGCCATTGACCGTTTACCTGAGGCTGAAGTCAGTCCCTCCTTAGCTGAACTTCCAAGTGAAGAAGAGGTTTTGAGGGCCATTAGGCTCCTTTCAAGTTACAAAGCACCTGGTACTGATTCTATTCTAGCTGAGATTTACAAGGTGGGGGGACTCCTTGCTCATACAAAAGCTGAATGAAATTTTCCAGGTTATATGGCAAGAGATCATTATCCCCCAGGAGTCCAAGGATGCCTCCATTGTCCATCTTTGTAGAGGTAAAGGAAATAGATCCTGTGACAATCATGGGGGTGGTGGTGGTGGTGTCTCTCTCTTAGTCATTGCTGGTAAAATTCTTGCTAGAGTCCTCCTTAGTAGGCAGATCATTCATCTGGAAGATGCTTATATACCTGAGAGACAGTGTGGCTTCAGAAAGGGCTGAGGAAGAGTTGATATGGTGTTTGCTGCCCAACAAATCCAGGAGAAATGCCAGGAGCAGAACAGAGGTCTGTACACAACATTTGTAGATCTGCCCAAGGCTTTTGACACTGTTAGTCATGAGAGCCTATGGAAAATTATGTCAAGATTTGATTGCCCATAGAAGTTCATCTATTTTGTATGACAATTTCATGATGATATGTTTGTTTGGGTTCTGGATAGTGGACAATGCTTTGAGTCTACCCAGTCATGAATGGAGAGAAACAGAGCTGCATGCTTGCTCCCATGCTTTTTAGCATGATGTTTTCAGTCATGTTGTCCAATATTTTTGATAAGTATGAACAAGGGATCAAGGTCAGTCATCATACTGATGGTAAATTCTTCAATTTGAAAATGCTACAAGCCAAAACAAAAGTGGAGGAAGTGTGGGTAGGTGGTTTTATGCTTGTGGACAGTTGTGAACTCAACACAAATTCTGAAGCTGAAACTGTTGCCTGTGCTAATTTTGGCCTAATAATTAACACCAAGAGATACAGGTGCTCCATCAGTCACCACCACACCATCCACAGGTGGAACCATCAGTTGCAACAAATGGAAAAGTTTTGAATTCTGTGGGATAAGTTCACTTACCTCCGTAGTATACTTTCCAGGGATGTACACATTGACAATGAGGTTGTTGCACACATTGTCAGAGCTAGTTCAGTGTTCAGGAGGCCCCAAAGAAAAGTATTGGAGAGAAGAGATATTGGATTGACTACCAAATTGAAGGTCTACACAGTCACTATGCTGAACTCATTGTTGTATACCTGTGAAACTTGGACAGTCTACCAGTACCATGCCAGGAAACTTAATCACTTCCATTTGAACTGTCTTAGGAAGATTCTGAAGATCACCTGATAAGATAGGGTACCAGAAACTGATATCTTTACTCGAACTCAACTGCCAAGCATTCAAACTATGCTTTAGAGAGTTCAGCTTCAGCTGACCACATTGTTTGAATACAAAATGTTTGCTTTCCAAAAAGGCTGTTTTATGGGGAATTCACATGGGTCAATCACATGATGGTCAGAAGAAACAATACAAGGACATTCTCAAGGTCTTTGGATTTAATTGTGTGACATGGAAGACTCTGGTACATGACCGCTCAGCATGGCATGCCTACATCAGAAAGGGTGTTGTGCTCTATGAGCAAAGCAGAATTAGACACCACAAAGTAGATATAGGAAGTGCAGATTTAGAGTATCCACCCCAAATGTTCATGCAGATTATCTGT
Source organism: Potorous gilbertii (assembly GCA_028658325.1). Lineage (NCBI taxonomy): Eukaryota > Metazoa > Chordata > Mammalia > Diprotodontia > Potoroidae > Potorous > Potorous gilbertii. The sequence goes on along the minus strand of CM053772.1, from coordinate 181,052,477 downwards.
GCCCAATCTGTGGTAGAGCATTCCAAGCTCCTGTTGAACTGATCAGCCACCTTCTGAAACACTGAAATTTGAGTTTATCATGGTGATGTTATTTTGGTCCTCTTTGAGAATGAAGGACAACAACCAGACTGCATGTGTGTATAATCTTATATACTTATATACACATGAGTATGCAAATGTCTGTATTCACATATGTATGTATGAATGTGGAACAGAGGAACTTGCTTGTGGGGAGGTCTTACAGAAAGAATGCTTGTGATGTGGGCAGTCTATCTGTTGATCTATGTTGATTCCTTAGAAAGAAGTCCTGTCTGTTGATCTGCGTTGATTTCTCAGACACAAGTCCTGTCTGTTCGTCTGTGTTAATTCTTCAGACAGAAGTCCTGTCTGTTGGTCTTTATGAAAGAATTGGGAAGATGGTGCTGATAATGTGTATAAATGTTGTTATTCCCCTGTTAATCTTTGTTTTCCTGGAAACAAAATCTGTGGACAAGAGTCCCTGGAGCCTGTTCCTGGGGTCAGGCAGAAGTAGGAAGATTTGGGAGTGGAGCAGTCCTATGAGCTGAGGTAAAGAGCAGGAAGAGAGAGCTCCCTGTATATGAACTCAGACAAGAGCTGGAAGAGGTTGGCCTACACAGAAGGAGCCGTAGAATTTGGAAATCAGCCTCAAATCAAAATGAGAGAGAGTTTTACTTGGACACTGTGTAGTGATTAAACAGTATGTGGTATTTTCTGCTAGGGATGGATGGTGTGGTATTGTATGCTACCCCTGTAGCACCAATGTGATATTCACAGTGCCTAGAATGGCCATGAATATCCCAGTGCAATTCTGAATCACAAAATACAACAGACACTCCACATGGAAGACAGAACCAAAATATTTATTCAAACACCAGAAAGCTGAATTCATCAAAGTAACAAAAATCTATACACAATAACAATGCAGAGGACAACACCATCCCCAAACCTCCCCCTTGTTAGGCTTCTCACAAACCAGCTCCATTAAATAAATCACAAGCAGAGTCTCTTATGATGCTAGACAGCTGCCTGCTTGCCTGCATGTTTCAGTTCTGACTAGACTCTGACCAATTTACTCTTAGCTCTGTTCTAGTTCCACTTCTTCTAGTTCCACCCTTCTTGTTCCACCCATTCATCAAACACCTCCCAGCACAGGTTCCATGTGACTTGGACTTAACGTGACTCAGGCATCCATATGACCCAGGCAGGTCACATGGGCTTATTAATGAATAGAGAAGATCTCATTTGCATTAACATTACAACCCTTTAAGGATGCATCGTGCTGAGGAAGGCCCTAATTTTAGGGATGCAATGATATATGCTATGTACCATATGACATATTGAGTGCTATGAGATACACATATGCATTAGATGATGTGTTTTGCTTAAGGATGTTGCTATGAATGTTGTACTTTATTCAACAATGTTTACCTTATTGCTGAATAAATAGAGAGTTCATTATACTATGAAATTAGACCCTTAAAATCATTCACAGCAGGAGTCCTCAAGTGGGCTGCCATGATTGGCATTGTAGTATATGTGTATGTTTATCTATCTATCTATCTATCTATGTATATACACCTATGCCTAAATATTTTTCTCTCTTTGAACTACTTCTAATGAGAGTGAGATTCAAGCAATATCTAATTCCCTTCACTGTGAAAGTTCTTCATTGCATGCTTCTTTTGTGTGAGAACAATTCCCCCCTTCTGCCTCTCCCTTTCCCTTTATTTCAGTTCATTCTTCTTCCTCACTCCATTTTTTGAGATTATTTCCATATAGTCAGATGATTCACATGTCTTCTGTCTATGTAAATTGCCTTAATAATGATAAAGTTTTTAGAAATTACCTGTATCATTTCTCCATACGCAAGTGTAAAGAGTTTCATTTTTTGAGATCCTTACTTTGTTTTGTTTGTCTTTCTTTGCTTCTTTTGAATTTATTGTCAATTCATTTCAGCTCTGTTCTTTTCACCAGGAACACTTGAAAATCTTCTATTTAATTAAATGTCCATTTTTCCCCTCAAGAACTACATTCCATTTTTCAGGGTAGGTGATTGTGGATTATAATCATCTACTCCTTCAATGCCAAGCTACTGAAACTTGTGATCTTGATTGTGGTTCCATGGTATTTGCCTTATTTCTTTCTGCCTACTTCAAGCATATTCTCTTTGACTTGGGAGTTATGGAATTTGACTCTCCCATTCCTAAAGGGATCTCTTTCAGGAAGTGATTGCTGGATTCTTTCAATTTCTGTTTGACTCTCTGGATCTAAGATATTGAGATAATTTTCCTGGATCTATTTTCTAAGCTAATTGCTTTTTTATGATGAGATATTTCATATTTAATTCTTTTTTCATTCTTTGATGTTATTTCATGGTTTCTTAATGTCTCATGGAATTATTCACTTTCACTTGCCCAGTTTTAATTTTTAAGGCATTATTTTCTTTGGTGAGTTATAAACTCCTTTTTTCCCCCATTTTGCCAATTTTGCTTGGTATTAAGTTCTTTTTAAAATGAATTTTGTACCTCTTTTTTTCCATTTGGCTTATCCTGCTTTACAAAGAGTCCTTTAATTCAGTGAATTCTTGTACTTCTTTTACTATTGGACCAATTTTTATTGTATTATTTTCTTCAGTATTTTTATGTCTCTTTTACCAAGATGTTAATTTTCTTTTAATATTTTTTTTGCATCACTGTCATTTCTTTTCACAGTTTTTTTTCTAATTTACCTATCTTTTTCTTTAACTTTTCTAGTAATTTTTGTTTGACTTAATTATCTTTTTGAGGCTTTGCCTATAACTGTTTTCACATTATTTTCTCCTTTTGAGTTTGTATCTTAGTCTTCCCTGACACTATGGTAGCTTTTTATCATCAAGTACATTTTTTTGTTGCTTGCTTATTTTTCCTGCCTATTTCTTGACTTTGAAATTTATTCTTAAAGGTGAATTCTGGAGTTACAGGGGCATAGCTTCCAGCTCCAGAATATTACATGGGGTTCTAAAAGTTTTCAGGGTCTTCAAGGTTGTATGATCCTGGAAGAGAGATGGTTCCTGCTCTCACAGATTGTTCTCTGGTCTTTATACTGGAAGGACTGCTGCTGCCTGTAGTCACAAGTGCTAACACACCTTGTTGCCTTGAAATTGGAGCCAGGGTCCCTGCTCCCTTCTGACCAATTACAAGTGCCCTTCTTTGCTCTGGAACCATGACACAGAACTGCAATCCCAAACTGTGTATGGACAATAGAGATGCCTGATATCACTAGACCCTGTACCCAATGCCAGAATACAGTCCCCTGTAATTTCTTTTTAACCAATTATCTGATCTCCTTACTATCATTGGACTGAGTGCTCCCAAAGCTACTGCTGCCACTGTTGCAGCACTCTCCATGATGGGCTGGTACCCACCCTGATATCATGAACCTTTCTTACTAACATCTTAAGATTTCTTAGGCTGGAAAACCACCGACTCCAACCTTTTGTTGTTTCTGCGGCTCTAGAATTTGATTTGAGGCATTACTTTAAAATTTCTAAGTGGGAAATAATTTGGGAGATCTGCTGGGTTGTTCCCTCCTTTCTACCATCTTGGCTCCTCACCCTTGGATTCCTTCTTAGAGTAGTATTTTTAAATACATAAAATAGACTTTTAAATGGATAATTGGTTTTGAAATACAGTTATATAAATTAAAAAAAAACACTTAAACATATAGAAGTTTAGGAAACCTTTGTTAAAATCTTTTCTGTGGCCCAAAGCAACACTAGATTCTTAGAATCCTGTGGACATGACTTGACTTCTCCTGGTTTCAGCTTCAAAAATTGAAAATATATGATTGGATTAGAAGTAAAACTTTTTTGTTCTTATGATCTTCACTTTTCTCCTCTGCTCCCAAGAGAATGGCTCCTTGAGTTGTAGTCACATGTATGAAAGAGGAAAACAAAAGGAAGCTATCAAGATTCTGTTACCCCATTCTTTGATACTGGCTTGTATAACACTGTCTCCCAAAATGAGAGCCAGATGAATACTGAATATTTTTGAATATGTAGAAGGTATAAGACCTGTTTTTCATTGACATAGGAGCTATTGAGTTTTTTGAGATCACTGAGAACCCCTTTTAAATGTGCCCTGTTAATTATAAAAGCCTACAAATAAGAATGACTCTTTTCTATTATTTTTATGCTGATTTCTCAAAGTCTCATTAGACTCTGGGTCCTCTATCCTTTTAGAGAATGGATAGACCATATAAAGGCTTTATACTAGGTTTCAGCCTGCTGGTACATTTGTAAAGTGAGAATATTGGATTAGATGATTTATAAGGTACTTTCCAGTTCTAAAATTCTGTTATATTTTAGGTTGAGCTGAATAAAGTTTTCAAAAATATTAATAGGATTTTAAAATATAATTCTTCATTTTAAAATATATTTCTATCCAAGGTAACAAGTGTTCCTGATTCAATAAGTGACATTTCTATCAATCATGATAGTGTTGGATCAAAAACAAAAAGGGAGAACAAACCTCTTTCATAAGCAAATTTTCTGCAATAAAAAAAAAATCCTCCTATCTGTGGTACAAGGCATATCAGAAGCATTCTCTAACAAGAGAGAAGATAATGTTTTTTCCTTTCAATGAAGAGGTTCTCCAAATAAAGTATTTGATAATAACATTGACTATGTGTATGTATCAAGAAACTATAGCACCTCCTCAATGTATTCAGTCTCTCTAAAATAATCAGACCGGTATCTCATGCAAGGAAAAAGAAATAAACCAAGAATTTCTATTTCTCTGATTATTGTTCAATCAGTTGCCAATTCCTATTGATTCTGTTTTCAGAATATTGTTCATATTTACCTTCCTTAAATCTACTCTAAAGGCTCTGTCCTTAGTTCAGGTCTTCATCATCACTTTTAAATTATCAAAATAACTTTATATTTTATAGCCTTCCATCTGTCTGTCTTCCAATCCCTTTCTCCCACAACTGGCACAATGGCTTTTGAATGCATTTCTTATTTTGTCATTCCTCAGCTCAGAAATTTATACTGTGCCCTAATTGTCACTCAAATAGAATACAAGCTACAGAGGATAGTTTTTAAACTTTCCACAGTCTATTTCCAAAATTCATTTCTTTATTTTTTTATTTCTACTCTCCTTGAAACACCCCATTTTCTAATCATAACAGGTAATTATTGTTTTTCAGTTCTAAATCCCATCACCCACCTCTGTACATTTGTAAAAGCTAGCTCCTTTGCCAGGAATATATCATCTTAACTTTTGCTCTCAGAATTATCCTTCAAGGATGATTCCAACTTCCTCAGAGAAGTGTTCCCTGCACAGTTTTTTGTGGCCTCCCTCTGGGATACTAGAATCGCCTGAGAGATTCGGGTCTGAGTCCTCATCAGTCTGAGTCCTCATCAACTATTTTCCTCTCATTTTTAGGGAGCAGTAGCTAGCTCCTTGGTTTCATTTAACCACTTAATATTGAGAAGGTTTTTCAAAGTGATAATTACTTCCCTATTATTGTAAGTACAAAATACTTTCCCCTTGTATCTCCTCAGTCTCTGGGGAAAGTAAGCTCAACTTAGCTCAGTTCTTACATAGCACTGGTCCTACTAAGTTCACGTCTAAAGGCAGCATGATTGTGGAATATCTTGTCTCAGTTATAACTAGACTAAGATATAAAAGACGACTTACAAAGGACATTCCCTGTGACAATGGTGCTTAACTGACTGCAGTCTCAGTCTCTGAAGTATTGGAATGTGGAACACTCAACAAACATAATGTGGAGGTTGGAGGATCCAGTCCTTTCACAGGCTGCCATCAACTAAAGTCACTGAGTTTCCATTGAACAAGGGGACAAATAGGAAATGATTGAAGTTGGCAGAAGTTTTTGAATGCCTCCATCGTTAATCAAAGAGCCTGTCCTTCACCATTTGGTATGCTGAACTTAGCCTCTTACTGATAATCTATGTATAATAATTCCTTTGAGCCCCTACTCTCCTCCAACCAGTATTAATCAGTTTGATGTGATTCCATATAAGCAGTGAAGAGAAATTCTATATATGAGGCCCTGGAGCTGTTAACTACAGATTGTAAGGTCACTTGCTTAATCATAGGAAGTTAACTAGAGCTCATCCATTCTTGTTTTTCCTTCTAATAGTGACCAAGTCCAACAGAGGTGACTCAATTATATGGAAAGTCTTCCAACTTATTTTTGGATCTCTGGTCCAATCTCTTGTACGATATGAGCAGGTAGCATGTTAATATGAGTATCTCATGGCTACTTAATCAGTGAAAATGCTCCATTCTTTGCCCAACCTGAAATCCTGTGTTGATAATCACATTTTGATTGATAAATCATTTTTGGTCCTTGATCTATCAATCAGCAGGAGTCTATATCTTGTGTAGCCCCATTAGAGCGTTTATGTATCAAATCTGCTATCAAGCCTTATAAAAATAAGGTCTTGGAAGAAGGGAGCATCTCAGGTCTTGAGGAAGATATGAGATCTGCTTCATTAGAGGGAACCATAGATCCTTTAATAAAGTGCCATTGGCTCAGAGCTCTATCTCAGTGATTTTTTTTCACAGACTGGGCAATTACAATGGTCACATTTTCACAGCCTAAGACATTTTCAATCCCTGTTATCACAATTCTTCCAGAAGCAGGAAGCAGACTCCCCCAAATTTCCATATAGGTAGACACTTTGACCTTGTTTCAGATCACTGTTGCAGCTGTATATTTATTCTCTACTATGTACGACTTCTATAATCCTTCCTCTGCATAAATAATTTTCTCTCTCCCTACCTGGCTATTTCCTTTTTCATTTAAATTGTCCATGAATATGCAGAATGTATCACTCACATAGGTAATGTATTGCATTCAAATGATTGTCAAAATGAAGGCTGCAGAAAGAAAGAAAGATATTTATGGGATTCAGTTTACTATTTCCCATGGAAGACTTATGAGACTAGTCCTGTCTGAAGAAGAGCAGAAAGGTCATCAGTCTGGGTATACTCTTTTCTTCTGAGATAAAGAATAGATGTGGGGAGAGAGATACTAGGATGGATTAAAGATATATTTATTTCCCTCATCACCTTAATGCTGCCAGTCTAGGAGAACTCTTTTTTATGTTCAAACCTATTCCTTAAAAGGAAAGGGGATAGCCTAAGCTTATATCTACTAGTCTGACTCTTTCCTATTGAATGCTAGTTATACAAAAGACCATCATAAATAGGAAATAAACCTATTTATCAAAGTTGATAACAAGCAAAATGAGAGAATGTGTGAATATTAGAATATGCCAAAAAATGCACACACTAAATGAGATCTCTAGATGTGACATATCTCAGCTTAAACAAAAATATTTTCTTTCACCCAAAGGAGTATTTTGCAAAGTCTTGAGGAAGACAAACTGGAAATGGTAAAAGCTGTTTTCCTTACATGTCTGCCTTGCAAACTATGTTCTCTCTTTCCATGGGTCTATCTCTGAAGAGAGGCTGGAACTATGTGAGTCCTTTCTTCAAACAACAATTAAGAAGAATATCTTCTCTGCTTCAAAACTCTTATACAAACTCTATGCCTTATACACACATAAGGCCTTTTCTTCCCTAATTCAGTCATTCCTAGGCAACAGGAAGCAAAATGCTCCTGGAAATGCTCCTGGAAAATTCAGCTTACAATTATATTTGTTTAATTTCTTTTTTTGTAAGGCCTTGTTAAGTAAACAATATTCTCAAATTTTCTTATGAATTTTTTATTCTGAAATGTTAAACTGTGGTTTAAAAATGCTAATTCTCATTTTGACACAAGCTTCAAAACCAGCTATTCATTGCTCTATTTTGTGTTTCTTTTCATTGTTGTTGCCTTCGATCAGGAACAGTGATGAAAAGATCACCTGCACTTAACATGTTTTCAGTTTCCTGTCCTAAATATGTATTAAATGAGTGGTGAATGACTTAGTGGAAGATTAGTTTTCTTTGTATTTTTTCCTGTAAATGTGAAACATACTCACACCTGAAATATGAATGTGTATCTGTGTATATGTATGCATGCCTATATACATGTAGATATTTTGTCTTGCTTTATAATTTGACTATTAAAATTACTTAAGGGAATAAATAGAACATCATAATTATATACTTATGTAGATAATGAATTTCAATTTTATGTCAATATACTATTAATAAACTTTTATAAATGCTTAACCAAAACAGTAGACTGCATTTTACTAAAAAAATAAAATTCATTTTATTTTAATGTAGTCATGCTAGCACACTAAACTTTTTTTTAAACCATCAGGGACTTTTGATGGCTAATTGCCTTTTCAAACTTAATTGAGCCTGGAATGAGAACATGAATGAGCTTTGGCTTAATGGGAAAATATTTGAGAGTTAGTATAAGTTGGGTACTATTATTTTTAGATCCCAATTAAGCCACTGAAATTAGATGCAAACAACAATTATGCCACTACATTTGTAGACACTCCATTGAACCAGTAGCAAGAATATTACCTTTAAGCACCTATGTGAACAATTTGAAATTTACTAAATAATCAATAGGCAACGTCTTTGTGTATGCAAGAGCTTCAAACCTTTTTCTCTCCTCTCTGGATAGATGGATGGATAGATTAGATAGAAAGATAGATAGATAGATAAATAGGTACTTCTACTCCTGATGGATGTAAAATGTCTAACCATCAATATAGACATACTCTAATTCTTACTTTATGAAGACAAAAATACATAACTTGGTCAGTTTAGTATTAAAGAAAATTGTCTTTTTTAGAACTATCTGGAAAACTAAAGAAACTAAAAGCAGAAAACTGGAACTGGAATGAAAAGACACCTGTTTGGAGGAGCCTAGGACTATCAGTTATGGATGACTTAGTAATCATCTGTAAATTATTACGTGAGTTCAAAAAAGTTTTATTCCAGAAACAGGAGTCAGTTTAGGATTTCACCATATTGCTAAGAAGCAAAAGTATTATTGGGCTGAGTCATGGTGGAGAAGGTTATAATGTTTGCAGGCAGACCAAAGATATAGTAGGCTCTTTTCTTATTCCTCCCAGTGTTTGTCTATCTAGAGACATGATAATACAACCTATAGTTTCATTACCGAAACTGTGAGTAAATTGAATTTTATTCAACTTCAAGGACACCAGGATTTAGCCAGATCTAGATGTAAATATCAGTTATGTAGAGAGTTTGACATCTATTTTTGATCTTTGCTAAGTATTCAGAATTCCTCTAACTGAGGACTTGCAGCAATTATGACAGAAATCATAAGTATTATTTTAAAATAAGCTCTCTAAACGTAAAGTAGAAAGAAGAGTATGAATCTCAGGAGTCATTATACTGTCCCTAGACTTTAAATGAATCAAGTATTCTGACATTTTACACACACATACACACTGTATCTATCTATATGCATATAAAAAATAATCTATTTGCCAAAGTTAGTCATAATTTATTTTTTTCTTTTACACATCTGGATACCTTTTTTACACCTCATCCATTCCCTCAGATTAGCTCCATTATTCACAAAATCCTGCTTTATAGCAACAAAACATAATGCTAAGGAAAATTAACTGCCAACATATGCAATATTTTCTACGTATGCCCCATCCCTTTACCTCTTTATCAAGTGCAGGGAAGGATGTTTCATTAGTTGAATTAAGCTGCATTTGATTTTTAATTGATTCTTAGTTTTTTCATCAGCAAAGTCCTGCCTTTTCTCCTTTCCCACCCTCCTATATGAAATTGCATAAGAAAAACAAAACTCTTGTCACAAACATGTATAATCAAGGAGAATAAATTTCCAGGTTGTTGTTGTTCAGTCCTTCAATTGTGCCTGACCTTTATGACCCCCTGGACCACAGTATGCCAATACTCTCCGTGGAATTTTCTTAGAAAAAATACAGGAATGTTTTGCCATTTCTTTCTCCAATGGATTAAGGAAATGAAGGTGAAATAACTTGCCAAGGGCCTCACAGCTTGTAAGTGTCTGAGACTGCACTGAATTCAGCTCTTTCTGACTCTAGGTCCAGTATTCTATCCACTGAGCCACCTAGCTGCCCCATTGCATGCTGGTCATTAACAAATATTTTAACTGAATCTTTCACTCCACTATCAGACAGTGGGTAGTATATTTTCCTCATGATTTTTCTGGGGGAGGGGTTGGTCTATTCTCTTCAGACATCCTAAGAATCTAAAATTTGATTGCTTTTACAGTGTTATTCCTTTACATAGATTGATCTGACGTTACTCCTTCACTCAGACAGTGAATGAAAGGCAGAACTTAAAGAAAGGAAAAGAATTTTTGTATAGCACTAATTATTTACCAGGTACATAATGCTAAGGTGCTCTTATCCCCAGTTTACAGATTAGTAAACCAAAACTAGCAGAAGTTAAAAGATTTTCCCAAAGTCATACAACTAATACTTATCTGAGAATGCATTTGAATTCATATTTCCCTGAGTCCAGATCCAATATGATATCTAGCTGCCCCTGACTCGCCTTGAAGAGGAAAGAGGGGGTGGAATTTAAGTTACTCCCTGACCTTGAACATTTTTAGCTTTCCAAGCAAAGGAAAAACTGTTTTAATTTTACGAAAATCTCTGCCACTTTGTGGTTACTTAGTAACTGAGAACTCTAGCATAATTTATTTATTGGATTGAAAAATCAAAATAATATAGATCACATTTACTTATTTATTTCAATAATTCTTCATTTTGAGCAGTGTTGATCAAAGTCCATTCATGCTAATTCCTTTTGTGTATTTATTACCTTTCCAAATTTATATATATATATATATATATACACATATATATACGTATATACATATACGTATATATATGTATACGTACGTATGTATGTATACGTATACATATGTATGCATACGTATGTATACATATACGTATACGTATACGTACGTATGTATACGTATACGTACATATATGTATACATATACATATACATATATGTGTGTGTATATATACACACATATATATGTATATGTATTCATAGAGGATTTCATAGGATATCTTTCCAATTCGCCAAATCTTGTTTATTTTATGTCCAAATGTCTCTCCTCTCCGATCCTTTCTTTTGAATCATACCACAACCACTCAATTCAGGACCTCATCACTTTTTGTTTGAATTATTGCAAATAGCTCCTTATTTAATACCCTTGGTCACATGCTAAAATCTTCAAAGAATTTTTGCTTCTTTGTGTTAATTCTGAAAAAGATCACCTGTAGTGTAACTATTGGCCTAATAAATACAATTATTGTAAGTGATAATAAAGAATATAATTTATTTTCACTATATAATATTTTTCCTCCCCTCAGAAAACAATATTTAAAAGTTTCCTCTTATTTTTGCAATTAATTTCCCTAGAGAAACCCAAGCTATGGGTTATGTAGAGAGTAATGGGGGTGGGGCGGGGAGAGAATTCCCCTTGACTAGTGAAAAATTAGCCTCCTTCCAAACTTCCCAATTTTTTTAAAGGACCTTTGCACTCTTTTGGCCATACAAAGTCATCCTCTACTCTTTAGGCCCTCTCACAAATCAAATTATTTGTCACCATCATCTTGAACATCCATCCACCTATTTCTACTTATACAGTTACTATCCAAGTCTAATGCCTTTTTGTCTATTTACTTAAACTATTACAATGGTCTTCCCATTTTTTTAGGCTCTCCCTATCCAATATGTGTTCTACACAGCTACCAAAGTTAATTATCGTAATTATCCTTAAAGTACAGGACTAGCCATTTCTCTATCTTATACAATAAGCTCCAGGGGCCCCCTATTGCCTCTAGGTTACACTTAAAACTTCACAGATTAGCTGTAGACATCCTTTCCCAACTTATTCTCCTTGCTTCTTGAACAAAGTCTGTGCTACAACCAAATTACCCTACTCATTATTGCACCTAACATTTCTGTGTGATTATGCAGACTGTCCTTCATGGTTGCAATATATTTCTTCCTCTTCTTTGTCTATGGGAATCCTTAGTCACCTCTAGGACAACTCAGAGACCAGTTCTTCAGTGAAAGCCTTTCTGCTTCCCCTCTTTAATACTCATGGTCTCTTCTCAAATTATCTTGTGTTCACTAATACAGATAGGCAGTACATAGCCTTAGTAGAATCTTAGAGTTTTCCAGCTACCAGAAGCCTGGTATCTTGTCAGTTTCCATTAGTGTATTTCTGTCTTGGAGAATATAACCTACTACAACACAGTTTGATTAATATAATTTCCAATTAACAACTACCTTAAGGCCACCCTAAGTATATTAGTTTATAGTGATAGAAGAATTTTTGTCATTAGCCTATCTTTCAAGAGTGGTAGTAAGGTGAAATAAACAAAATAGTTGTGACCTTTATAACGACAATTTATAGAATTTTATATGGATGTGTTCATAAGAAGATTCTGGCGGCATATTAAAAAAATTGAAATAAAAATTCCTTGTTCATGCAATAGAAAAAATGTAATGAATTTTAGTGATGGACATTTAATCTGGGGTAGCTTCCAAGGTTGATAAAAGAAAAAAAAGTTTGTAAATGGACTCAAAACAGACTTTTTCTTACTTCTTGATCATAGAATTAAATATTATTCATTGTTCCCTTGAAAATAATGATGATGCTTATTTATAAGGTATAATAGAAAATCACAGAGTAGCAGTCATTTCACCACACGCACATGTGAAAATACATGTGGCTACAACATACCCTGAAAGTATTCATCCAGGCTCTGTGTAAAGAATGCCACTTAAAGAGTCAACATGCTGGACCTGTCAGAACTCTGCCAACATTACCCTCCAAACAACTAAAAATTATTCAAATCAAATTTTGGAACGGATGAACCAATAAAAGCCAGTGAAAGTCATTTTTCCAGCCTAATACAATTTAACAGTTCTTCAGGAGCGTCTGTACCTGGGGTTGCTGTAGGCCTGGAGCAGGGCAGTACCATCAGTGGTGGACCTTGGATACTGTGACAATGGCAGTAGCAGTAGTAATAGCTTTGGGAGTTCTCAGTTCACAGAGTTTAAGGAGGTTGAAGACCTGGTTAGAAGAAGATCACAAAACTCCTTTATTGGTGGTTGGATGCAGCTAGTACTGCCTGATGACTGTTTTCCATATACGTTTTTAGGTTCCAATTTCAGGCTTAGAGGAGTATTTGTGATCAGCCACAAAGGAGCAGGGACCCTGGTCACAGTTCTAGGGCCAAGAGGAGCACTAGCACTTGTGGCTACAGGGGAGGAGGGTCTTTTCTTCACAAAAGACTAGAAGGCAGACCAAGAGAGCAGTAACCACACCTCTCCTAGGTCAATACCACCTTGGAATGGTAGAAAAGTTGTAGATTCCCTAGAACAAGCTCTTCAAACAGCAGCACAAAAGATCCTAAATCTTGGCAAAGTTCTTCCCACAACCAGGAGCACAGCACCTAACTTTACCATAAAGATAAAAGTGAAAAAATAGACTGGAAAAATGAGCAAAGAACTACAACAAAAGGACTGGACTATAAAAATCTATTATGGTGGCAGGAAAGAACAAGACATAAACTTAGATTAAGAGAACTATGTAAAAATACGTACAAGCAAAGTCTTAAAGAAAACGTGCTAATCAGACCCCAGTGCCAGAAAGGATTCTCAGAAGGGCTAAAGAAATAAATGAGTGGTGCAGAAAAAATCAGGAAGAGAAATGAGAGTTATGCAAGAAAATTATGTGAAAGAAACAAGTACCTAGGGAGAAGAGGCACAAGAGATACTGAAGAAAATATCACTTTAAAAAACAGAATTGACATGGTTCAGTCACACTGAGGGATATGCACAATTTAATAATTTCCATATTAAAAGGAATGGAGGACCTAGAATGTGGTATTCCAGAGGGCAAAGAAATTAGGATTATAGCCAAAATGATCCACCCAGAAAAACTTAGTATAATCTTTTTGGGAAACAATTGGATGTTTAATGAAATAGAGAACTTTCAAGCATTCCTAAAGACAATAACAGAGCTGAACAGAAAACCTGACAAACAAATGACTCAAGAGAATCATAAAAAGGTAAAGATCAAAAAGTGATCATAAGGAACTCAATAGAGTGAAACTGTTTACTTTCCTATTTGGGAAGAGGATATATGCAATTCCTGAGAATTAGTGCAGTTAAGAGGAGCCTAATAGACACATGGCATGGATGTGAGTTGATTCTATTAGGTTGATCTGCAAAAAATAATGTCAATGCAAGAAAGAGGAATGAGCTAGGAGAAGAGGAAAGGGAAAGGTAGAATGAGGAAAATTTTCTCTTATAAAGGAGACACAGTGGAGAAAAAAATGGGGGCTTGGCAAGTAATGCTTGAAACTCACTCTCAATGGAATTGATTCAAAGAGGGAAAATATATACATACATATATTCATTTAGTTGC
>CM053772.1:181001753-181037547 GCA_028658325.1 Potorous gilbertii | reverse complement strand
CATTTTTGAACATAATTCAATTATTTTAAAAAAGTCTAAATGTTTTTGGAAGACCAAATGCAAGTTGATTAACACACCTGAAGTTTTTCTGTCAGTTTACAGAGAAGCAAACATCAATTTCACTAGTGTGCAGAGAGTGAGGCAGAGAAACCATTAGATGTTCCAAATGGAAAGGTGAAAGGTGAAGTAAAAGAATGAATTTTAGAGTAAACACAAATCACAGAGTTCCATCGAGATAGCTGAGTGAAGGTTTGTGTCTAAACCCAGATTCCTTCAATAATCTCATAATAGCAAGAAATGTTCCAAATAGAGTAAAGAAATAAAAACATTCAACAAGGAAAGTAGAGGAAAGAAGTTGTTACAACACAGAAAAGGCATCATAGAAAAACCTGTACAAAGACTGAGAAAAAAATGAAAGCATATGAGTTAATAATTGAGAAGTAATATAATATGATATGGGGGTGGGCAATTAAGGAAGGAAAGAATATGGCTTAAATAAAAACCCTGATGAAAGAGTAAACATCAAATTATAATCACAAAATTCTCAAAAATAAAAATTGAACAATCCTTCCACCCCGAGTGTTTGAGTAGATATACAAAATAATTAAAAGAAGAAATAAAATCAAAATCAGATTTTCAATGATGAAATCAGAAAGATAAAGAAAATGTAAATAGAATTAAATTTTAAAGAAAATTGAATATAAATAAAAGAATGGATAAGCCCTTCATAAAGTAAATTATTCAATTTAATTCAATTTAACAAGCATTTATTGTATATGAACTATATGCCAAGCACTAGGCTGGGCCCTACAAGACTATAAAGATAAAGCTAAAATGGCACTTGTCCTCAAGTAATTTGCATTTTACAATTCAGATTCCATGGCAAATTTCTGTGAGAATGATGATGAGGGCTTTAATTATGGTGATGTCTGAGTGATTACAGAAGGGCACACATATGGAAAGTATGGTGGATGTAGAATCAACAAAACTTCTAAGTAGTGTTCAGGGTAAGTGAAGCGTAAAGTTTAACTGTGAAGTTGTGAACCTGGATGAATCCTGGGTAAAGGGTAGAAATGGAATTCAAATGGCAGAAAAAAAATAAAAAATCAATAGAACAAATCAAAATAGCATGAGATAAGAAAATGGAATTTATCTGAAGAGACTGATGTGAAAACAACAGATGAAGCATGTATGAGTGTTTTTTTTAAAATGTTCTTCTCTTTGTCTTTTACTTTATGCTTCCACTACCCTTTTATTTTATTCAGTACCCCTCTAATTGCACCTGAGGCTACTACAACCCTTCCCCCATCATTCCCTTGCCCCCCAGGAGGTAGTATCGCACACTGAGGGAACCTCTGAAGCACTAGGTTAAATCTAACAAGAGGAAATTCAATGGGAATAAATGTAAAACTTGCTTCTTTGTACAAAATTTCAGCTGAATAAGTAAATAGTAGGTGCTAAGTAATTCTTGTTGGCAATAAATGCTTATTCAATAAAATATTCAATTGACCAATCAGTCAGTAAGCATTTATTAAAGAATTGCTTTGTGCTAGGTACTATACTGTACGCTGGTAATACAAATGTAAAAATCAAATTATTTCCTGTTCTCAAGGGTAATACATTTTGAGTAAAAAACAAAAACAGATACACACACAAGAATAAATATGCAATGGTCCTCCGCTTCACATGCCTAATTCATCAATTCATCCATGATGGAGGCAGTCATGTGGGAGATAGTAAGGATCTGCTTTCAGCAAAAGAAATCCTGTTTCTCTCTAACACATGGATGTGAACAGCTTCTTTTTCTTTGCCTTTCTAGTCATAACAGCCTGTATTGTTAAAACAATCAAATTGAAGCTTTCCCCTCCCTCTACCTCTCTGCCTCTCTCCCTCTCTGTCCCTCCCTCTCTATCTCTCTTCTCTCTTTGTCTCTCTGTCTCTGCCTTTCAGTCTCTGTCTCTGTCTCTATCTCTGTCTCTGTCTCTGTCTTTCTCTCTCTCTCTCTTTCTGTCTCTCTCTCTCTCTGTCTCTGTCTCTTTGTCTCTGTCTCTCTCTCTGTCTCTCTCTCAGCAGGGTGACTGAACATAAGTCCACGGTTCTTTGGTGCTGCTACATTTTAAAAGAACTGAAGAAAGCTGTGGACTGAATACTCCTCCAGACACTGAGTTCATATGAGAGAGGATTATGCCTCCTGTTTATGGGCTGGTTGAATTTGTATATGCCCATTCTTGCTATACTTTTAATGTAAATATTTAGTTGTAAAAGGTTATCTAAGCAATTCAGTGAGAAAAGGGCACATATGACTCCTAAAATTAAAACCAAACAGTGGCAGTTTGAGCCAACAATAGAGGCTGGACACCTCCTTCCAGTTTTAAGGGTACTGAAAAACCTTGGAGGATGGGTGTCAGTTAAAATACTTGGAATTTAGACATTGAGGTTCCAAGATAAGGAATGATTACTATTATATACAAATCACATTAAAAAATAGATACAAGGTAACCTTGGAAGGCAGACAAAAGTTACAACTGAGGAAAGAAGGAAAGACTTTCTTGGGACTACAGTTCATGCATCAATAGCGTTAAGTAAAATTGAGTAAATTAAAATAAAATAAAATAAAATAAAATTGAGTAAATTAAAATAAAATAACTTTTTTCCTTCATTCTTTTTTCCTTATTTTCTCTTCTATTTTCTCAATCTCCAAAAGTCTTTCCTTCTTATTTTTATCATTTTTCATGTACTTCCCATGCTTAATAAGTCTTTAAAATAAGGAGAAATTCAGATGAGTTACACTATAAAATGTGAAATGACAAACACGTTTCAGGAAAGAGGAATGGAAACTATCATTCTCATATGAAACAATAATGAGTACTGTACACAGGGGCTTGAAAAGAATCAGTAATTAAAGGGTATATGTTTTCTTTGAGCTACTGCTTTCCTTGTTGAAACTAGGCCAAATCTTTTGTTCTCATTTTGTTTAACTGTCACTTCCTTTTACTTGCACTACTGGTGCAGATATAACTTAATAAGGCAAGAAAACATAGCCAAATGTTTCTTTACAACATTCACTCTGTACTTTATATAGTCAGGTAGTGTGAATAACGGAATAAGCATGCGTGACCTCACCTACCCAGGACAGGTGTTCTACCTGCTAGAAATTTAACTGTGATTAACAAAAAAGATAGTTGAATTTGGCTTCCTTCAAAGACATTATTTTTTTTGTCTCATTTTAAGAGACATCATTTGAGGGAGCAAAAAAAATTAGTTAATACTAAATCTGTGAGGCTAACAAAAATTATTCAGTAATCCAGTTCTTCATGTATTTTCTTAACTTTTTCATAAACAATTTATATATCAAAAAATTCAATTAAAATACCTAAAGATCAAATTATATTTTGACCACATTTTAGTGTTAATATATATTGAATTTACACTAAAACACCCAAAATATTTTGAGATTTGCAACCAAGTCATGCCTCCTTTATCTTACATTCAAGAAACTGAATTTTTTGAACCTGACTGCAAAACTTTATGTTTTATATTGAACTCCAATGCCTTTCATTTATTATATTCAAACAACTTTCTAGACACTGGATAATTTTTAAGATGTTAATTCTATCAATCAAAATGCTTTGTGTCCACCAAACTTTGTATTTTCTGAAGTTTTATAGGTACAGTATAAAGGCACAACATTACTCAAGTCATTGATAAGAATGTTAAATATCATAGATTCTAGGACAGACCCTAGAGGGACTTTAGTAAAGACTTTCCTTCAAATTGATATCTATTTAGTGTTTACTTTTTTTTCATCCATCCATCCAAACTGTTCAAGCCACCAGCTCTTATCAACTCACCTTCTGATTAAGAGACACTTGACAGGTTTCATAAATAGTGTCTATTGCAAAAGAGCTTTGGGAAAATAAACACAATTTTCTTACAAGGATGAATTAACTCTTTTCAGTTTTTCCTTATATTAAAGATAAAATCTCAATTAGCAGCTATCCATTTGATAATAATTTAGAATTGTAAGAGATATTAGAGGCCATTTAGTCACCACATGACTAAATTGAATTAATGGATAAGAAAACACAGTCAATGAAGTTAAGTAATTGGTTTACAATCATACAGACCACAAGTAGCATGAGGATTTTCATCTCAGTACATATGAATCCAAACCTAGTTTTCTTTAAGCTAAAAATATAGTGTCTCTATCTTTTAAACTTCTCTGTTAAGAACTTAAAGCTTATGACCACCTACAATCAAACAGCTCGACTCTTTTTTTCTTTCATAAGGAAAATGCACTTGAAGATCTCAGACCATCTATAGAAGATAGTGATAATTGAGAAACAAGGGACTTGATGGTACTATTCAGGAGGAATTAGTTCAAACCATAATACATTATTTTAGAAATGTTTCTTACCTTTGCTATTATAATATACTCCTTATTGACTTGCTTTTTGCAATCTTTTACCCGTCCAGTCTATCTTTCACATGGTAGTTCGATTGATATTCCTAAAACACTGTGCTATCTATGTCTCTCTCGTTAAGAAAATTTAGGTGGTTCCCTATTGGCACAAGAAGTAAAATATGTATGACTTTTTCTTTGTTTCCATGTGCATTCCATGTGTCAAATGGCCTTACTTGTTGTTTTCAATATGCAACATTCTATCTTCTTCCTTCACACATTTGTCAAGGTTTTCTTCAATCTTCAATACTCTCTCTGTTGATATTTGCTCCTTGGAAATCCGAATTTCCTTCAAGTATCAGACCAGCCTTTCCCAATATTTCCATTTTTTAGAATTCTCCTTTTCCCAATAAACCACTTTGAATATTCTATGTTTTACTTATCTCTGTACATCCTATATATCCCCTCTTTACCAATAGAATGAAATTTCTAGGAGGTTAGGTATTGTTTTTTCTGTTGTTTTAGTATCTTGTACATAGTAGTAAATCAACCAATCTCACACATTTATTGAGCCCTCAATATGTGCCTGGAATCAAGTTTCTTACTATAAATAAAAATGTAAAAACAAATTCTCATTCTCAAGAGATTTTCATTGATGGAAGATATAAGGACACTGATGAACTAGGAAGATATTTTTGAAGTAGGTGACAATTGAATTGAACTTTTAAAAGGATCTAGGTTTTCTAAGACCAAGAGTAAGGAAGGAAAGAGTCCAGGTATGGAGGACAAGCTATAAAATAAACCCACAGATGGAAGATTGAACATTATGTTTAACAAAGAGCAAGTAGACCCTTTGACCAGAAAACATAGAAAATATGAGAATATATACTATCACCAAGGTTTTAGATCAGGTTTAAGATTTAATAGCTTAAACCTGCTGTAAAGTTTAAGAATGACCAGTTTGGAAATACAGACTACAGTCAGGTTGTGAAAGGCTTTTCATGTGAAAAGAAAAAGAAAAATTTTGATTTTATCTTTAGGTCATTGGAAAAACTACTGAATCTTCTGTGGTAAAAAGATGCTTAGAGGAGGCATCAACTTTTACCATTTTAGTTTGGTAGCAATGTGGAGGATAGATTAGAAAAAGGATGATAACTGTTACAAGTAAATCAATAAGGAGCATACTGAAGTCATCCAGATGACAGGTGAAGAGAGCTTCAACTAAAGCTCTTGCAATATGAGCAGGAATAAGATGAGTGGAAGAGATTTTGTGCAAGTAGAATCAATAAAGCCTGGCAACTGAATAGATATGGGAGGCAGTAGATTCATGTGTCAAGGATGGCTCCTTGACTGCAAAATTGAATGACTAATAAAATGGCAGTACAATCCATAAAATGATGGAATGTAGGAGGAATTGTTTTAGAACTGGCACTTGGGAGAGAGATTGATTTAAGGTGGAATATGTAGCACTGGAAGTCATTTGCATAAAGTTGATAGTTAAATCACTCCCCAATAGATAAGTAGATCAAGAGAAAGAATGTAGAATTAAGAAAACATGCCTTAGAACAGAAACCTGAGATACACTGAAATGAAAGGAATAAAACAGAGATAATAAATCTGCAGAGGAGTCCAAGAAATATAGATTTTCCATGGGTGGAGAAATTGTAGTAGAAAGTTCCAAGTAGATAAAATGTCTGAAGCCAAGATATCAAGTCTCATTTAAAGAACAGAAAGATGATCAGTCACTGAATGGAATACTTTATAGGTAGTAAGGTGTAAACTAGTCACCAAAGAAAGGGTTTTGTATTTGATCCTGAAGTGATAGAAAGCAATCAGAATTTACTGAATAGTGGTGGAAAGTGGTGATATGGTTAGACATGCATTTTAGGAAAATCATTTTGACAGCTAAATGGAGAATGGGTTGGACTGGAGAGAGAAGTGAGGCAGGTAGACCTACCAGCAGGCTATGATAGTCATCCAAATGTGAGATAATGAGCACCTACACCAAAGTGGTGCACATATAAAAGAAAAGAGGTGCATTCAAGCAGTGTTGTGGTGAAGGGAGAAGACAGAATTTTAAAAGTGCTTATTGCATTGTTGGATGCAGTGAGCTTACTTTACATGGACAAAAGTTTATCTAGGCCCTAATTTCCTGTACACAATTCTACCCAATGACATCTATCCATTTACTAATACTTTTTGTAATTGAGGAGATACATGCGGGTGAGGTAATGTCTGGCAACAATAGAATTAAATGGATGTTTACCATAGTTTTTAAAACTTAATTTAATAACAGCTACTCAATGAGAGTGATGATACAGAAGGCTTGATGAATCATGCTAAGATAATATCTATATAAAAGAAAACCTGCCTACCATAAGGTGATGCATCTTATTAAGAGGATGTCAAAGGAGAAATATGGAACAAGAGAAGAGGGTGAGATTAGTGTTACATGGAACTATTCCATATAGAAAACATGAATTTACAGGAATGAGTTGGAAGATGAAGAGTAGGTTGAGTAAAAGCATTAGAAAAATATAATTTTGCGCTGGAAGACATTTCAGAGATGCTCATCTCAGATCCTTCATGAAATAGGAAAATGAATGACAATAATTACTCAAGGGACCAGGAAAAGACTTTTGTAGGAGGTGAGTCCTTGTGAAGTGAAGACGTAAGTTAGGCAGAAGTGAGGTGTATGACTATAAACTGGGATAAAGGCAAAAAGAGGAAAGTCTTGTACAGGAAACAGAAGTAGTCCACTAAAACTATCACAATGAATTTAATCTTTTCTTAAACTCACTGTACTGTATTATTGCATGATTGTAACTGAAGGAAGAATTTTCTCAATGGTATCCCTCGTAATCTGTAGGCATTTCTCATATGCATTTAAAGATTCTCATTACTGCAAGTCCCTTGTGATAATTATCTTCAGGATCAATGGTTAGGGTTTAGATTCCATTCTCCAGTTGTGTAACTGGATCAAATAGGAAACTGAACTAATCATCGTCGTACCCGGTCAGTTTTTCTAAAACTTGAAACTAGTACTAGAAATCTTTGTAGCTTCCTTGGCCTTCCCCATTAAAATTTCACGGATGGAAAATTCTAAGAACTAAGAAAACATTGGCTATCATGAATCCCAGATTTTGGTTATTACAGAATTTGGAACAAATGAAATATATTTGCAATATAGCATAGAAGATCCAGTCAATGATTTAGCAAACATTATTCTTTCATCTCCTAATTGCTACCAAGAAAAGTTGTAATAGCTTTTGCATTTATAAATTTTGAAAAACTTTCTTGGAATAAGAAAAGTTCCCATTAATAGCAAGAGAGACAAGCTTGATAAAAATCCATGGAAGGTCCCTCCCAGGACTGAAACTTCTATTTTTCTGTTCCAATGATAAAGCTGCCAAATCAATGTCATCAAACTGAAGACAAAATTAGAAATTTTCTCTGCTCATCAAAATGAAACAATTAATATTTATGTTTCCATAATAGCATAATTTCCAAATGTATTTGATGGTATCACTTCAATGAATTATCCTTGTCAATTTTATTCAGACCATAAATGTAATGTGATTTTTTTACATATTTAAATTTCCTCTGTTCCTGACAATTACTTTAAAAACTTTGCTTTTTGTTGAAATTACATAGTTTAGTACTTTCTTGAACTCATCAAATTAACTAGAGAACTAAAATCAAATTTTCGATATTTCTCAATAAGTCTCAGTGCAAGAGTTTTATATACTGAATAAATGTCATTTGCCATAATGTCTTTTCTATTTAAATTCTCACAGATTAAAAATGCTAATACTATTCTTTTGTGGAATAATTCTCAGAAATTTGAGAAATAGTCATACTAAAAGATAGTTGTAGTGAAGAAGGTTGGATTATTTACTCATTATTTTATCTTTCCCATTAGGCACTTGTAGGAAATTTCCCAGACTATTGTATCTCAAGTAATACTCAAGTCAGACAATCAGGAGGGAAAAGAGTTCTGAACACGAAAAAAATAACTTTTTTAAAGTAATATTGTCATCAATTTGCTACCCTCATTCTCTATGTTACCTAATATGAGCAAGAAAAGTTGAGGCTAAAATTTCTTTGAAATTCTTCCTCCAAAAATTTTAATTTCCTATGTGTGAGGTTCAAAATTGTCCAATCTGCAAGAAAAATGACAGATGCAGAATTCCAAGCCAATAAAACTTTATTAAAGGATCTATCATTTCCTCTAATGAAGTGGACCTCAGATCTTCCTCATGATCTGAGATGCTTCCTGGTCCCCAGGATCTTATTTTTATAGTGTTTGATACCCAGAAACTCAGGAGAGTCAACGTAAAACGCAAAATCTCATTGGTTGATAGACCTTTTTTTGAGGGCCAAAAATGATGTATCAGCTGGGAGTCCTAGGTTGATACATCACTACTGACAAAGTGGTCATAAAAAGGTCATCTGCTCATGTTGGGAAATAGAAGGAGGTCAGGAGGTCAGGAGGTATAAAAATAAGTCGAAAGAGCTTACATATCACATTAGGACATCCCACCCACCCTGAGTTTTATCCTCAGCATTCTTGGGGTCGCAAAAATGAGCTTTATAACTTTAAAACAAGTGGTTAACATTGAATTAAAGTTTGAGACCTACTCTAAAGGTCTACTACAAAATCTCTCTTATCTAATTATCTTTATATGATTTATGCAAATTATGCATTAATACATGTTTATTCTTTGAATATTCTTAGGTGATTGACTGTATATATGTATGTGTATATATATATATATATATATATATATATATATATATTACTATGTGAGTATATCACTAACAACTAATAATTATCATTAGCACTTATTGCATCGCACTGAACTGATTAATATGACTGGAATGGACTAAGGGTTCAAATGACCCATTTATCACATGTAATGGGACATAGTATAACAAATATCGATAGAAAAGAAGATAGATAGATAAGAAGATAGACAGATACATAGGTAGATAGATAGATAGATAGATAGATCGATAGATGGATCAAATAATTTTAAAAGGTCACCATCCCAGTAAAACATTTGTTGATCTTTCCCAATTTCCTCAAATCACTATAAATTTACCGTCTTTCTACTGCTTCTTTCATTAACGGGCTAAAGATTGACCTGTACTAAATTACATTCTGCCACACAGCTTCCATTGAAAGAAATGAAGTGAGATCAGGAAAATAAAAAAGAAACAAGAGTAGATTATTTTCCTTTCACACTTCCTTCACTGACTTTCTAATTCTGGAAACAAGGAATTTTCACTTGGTTCTATGCTTTATTTTATCCTTGCATTTGTATATCGCTTATCTCTTTAACTATTATATAAATTTTTGGTCAAAGGAACAAAAGAAGTACTAGCATAATATCTTGAAATTAACATCAGTACTTTGTTACAATCAGCAAATACTGAACCAAAATCAATAATATAAATCTAGAATTGTTCCTTAGAATGCTCTTTATTTTCTTACGTTAGCATACATAAATCCCTTTATTTCACAGCATTTTTATCATGTAAAATCAGCACATCATTTAGATTTTAATGTTAAGAAAACTGGATCTACATGGAACTTATATTGAGAATATGCTGAGGAAAAATACTAAACATTACTCTCAAAAAACTTGTTTTTAGTAACAGTGGGAAAAACTAAAAATTCTAGGAATGTCAGATTGAGTTGCTTTGCCCAGGTGACCTCTTACATCCATTGCAATATTTAAGCTATGGACGTATTCATACGTATAATGTCTGAAAACCTTTATATTATGTGTCTAATTTTAAATAATTTGATTCTAATCCATTAACATTTTTCTTTATTGAAATTTCTCTTTATTTGATAGCTCTTTATAGTTCACTTGACTCATGAACATGTAGCATGTAGCATCTATAAACTTTCAAATCATCTCAAATTGCATGGAAATCCTGACTCTAATTCCTTCAAAAGACATATCTAAGTTATTCTTAAACATCTGGATAAATAAGTGAAATTTTCAATTTTCATAATTTAAATGAAATTAAAGACTCATCGTCATAATTCTCACTATGGACTAAGGAAAAGAAAATAAATCTCAAATATCTATTTTTTGCAAAGGTAAGATATATGTGTGTGTTTCATATATATATTTAGACACATACACACACACATACTTTTCTGCATTGCATTATACTTCTCAAAACACTTCCTATATAAATTCAAAGGAAAAAACTTTGTGAACCCTACTGGAATACACAAATGTACATATAACTAAAGCTATGACTAACAGGAAGGTCATTGTCACCATTTAATGAAAACAAAAGCAGAGAAATTGGCGGAATTGCTACATAATTACAACAAAAGGAGGGCTAGAATCAAGTCTTATGATTCCATAATGGTGTTCCACTTATATTCTATTGAATTTCCTCCTGGAAGTCATGATATTACCCTCACTTTTTAAAGCACCATATGCTTGAGCCCTTATCAGTTTAGAAATAGCTCACTTTCTATATATGATGGCATATATCTCTGTTACTCCCCTGGGGTTTATATTTCTAAAATGAAGATATTCTTCTTGATGAATAATGAAGTCTCCCTCAATCTGGAAAATAAGCTTACCCTAAACCTTTCACAATCTCAAAACCAACCATGGCTCAATTCAGTTCAATACATAAATAAGCGATGAAGTAACATTGAGCAGCAACTATGTATTGGGCTATATTAAGAAGATACAATGAGGGAAAATGTCACTGAAAAACAGGATTTTGTAAGTGTATATCACATGTATACATATCATTGTAATAACATGTCATAATGTAATTGATATATAAGTGGACCAAACATAGAGATGAAAGAATAGTGATTAAAGAGAGAATAGGCCAAACTGGAAGCTGATCTGCATCTTAAAGTAAGAGGAAGGTAACATTACCATCCATATTTATTCCATTTAAAATCCAAATGACTTGCTGACTGTACATGATAGAGATGTTATCAAATGAATAGGGATTTGCATATATAAATGTGTAAGAAATTAAGAAAATTCTAAGGAATACCTCCTTGATTTATTATGTTTATTTCAGTATATAACTTGTTAATTATAGCAAGTACTAATGTTAACTGCAAGGGCACTAGTTTCTTTTTTGGTCTTGTGGCTAAAAATTTACATTATCCTTGAGGAGATAAGAGATGTAACTCATGAAAGGATAGAAAGTAGCAAGGAATGAGGTGGAGACATTTCTTATTTCCAAAATCAAAAAGTGGAAGAGGGCGTGATATGTCTAGAGATTAATTGATAATTCAGTTATCATGGAATGAAAAATGTTGTAAGGGGATTAAGATAGAGTAATTGAGTAATAAATCTAGGTAACTGGAAGGGTGGTGTTGGCATAAAATCAGGGAGTACAGAGGTGGTGATAAACAACCCAGTGCAGGAAAGCATAACAGTCCAAAATGATTTTGATAATTAAGAATATTTGGATATATTTAACAAAGTAAT
This sequence comes from Potorous gilbertii, assembly GCA_028658325.1. Taxonomy (NCBI): domain Eukaryota; kingdom Metazoa; phylum Chordata; class Mammalia; order Diprotodontia; family Potoroidae; genus Potorous; species Potorous gilbertii. The sequence continues at coordinate 181,025,652 of CM053772.1, read as the reverse complement.
AGGCAATAAGAATTAATATTAATTAATATTTGGACACATTTTAGTTCAAACATGGGCTTTGCAAGTGCAAAATATGGGAATCATGGTTAGACAGCAGGTGTTCCGAAAAATGTCTGCAATTTTTGTTTACTATAAACTCAGCATGAATCAACAGTGCAATATATGAACCACAAAACTAATTAAAAAACAGCATTTTGGAATAAAGAGATGTGCTCTTCTATCATCAGACATCACTTAGAATATTGTAAATCAATTATAACTACCATAACTTTTGAAGGAAGTTGATAGCCCATAGAATAGCTAAAAGAAGTCAACCAGCATGTTTAGGGACCTTGAATTCATTCAATATGAGTAAGTTGAATTACATAGTATGAAGAAGAAAAGACCCAGAAATTAAATGACAGATGTGAATAAGAATGTGAAGGATTGTTATGCTGCGGAGGAAAAGGAGGATACAACAGGTCTCTTTCAGGAGGTGATTGGCAGATTTTTTCAACATTATTTTGTCCTCTGGTTCTAGAATATGAGGGCAGTTTTCCTTGATAATTTCATGAAAAACAATGTCTCAGCTCTGTTTTTCATCATGGCTTTCTGGTAGTCCCATAATTTTGAAATTGTCTCCTGGATTTATTTTCCAGGTCAGTTGTTTTTTTCCAATGAGATATTTCACATTATCTGCTATTTTTTCAAATTTTTGGTTTTGTTTTTTAACTGCCTGGTTTATCTCACAATCATTCGTTTTCCTGAACCCAATTCTCTCTTTCAAAGAACTATTTTGCTCAGTGAGCTTTTGAACCTTCCCCTCCATTTGGCTAATATTGCTTTTTAAAATCTCATTTTCCTGATTGGCTTTTTGGACCTTTTTCCAATTGAGTTAGCCTCTTTTTAAAGGTGTTATTTTCCTCAGTATTTTTTGGTTGTCCTTTAGCAAGATGCTACCTCACTTTTCAAGCTCTTCTATTGCCTGAGCTCATTTAAGTTCACTTTGGAGGCACTGGAGGCAGGGGCCCTGACTTCCCATGACAGTGTGCCTTGTTCTTTCTCATCCAAAATGATGGGAGGAGACATTTGTTCACCAAGAAAGTAACCTTCTATGGTCTTATTTTTTTCGCCTCTTTTTAGGGCATTTTTTCAGGTAGTTACTTGACTTCTGAAACATTTGTCAGGAAGATGGTCCTATTGCCAATCCTCTCCCCAAGGCTATGATTAGACCAGATGCTCTATTCCCCAAGGCTTGAGGTGGAGGTGAAGCAGTCACTCAGGGCTGAGGTTTAGATCAGCTGCTCCCTATCTCCAAATGCTTTAAGCTGGCCTGCATGGACTATGAACCTAGGTTGCTTCCTGGCTACAGTAGCTGCCTGCAGTCTCCTGCTGCTATTGCTGCTGTCACCTGGGGCTATTGCTGGAGGAACCCCTTTCCCCTCTTGCCCACCTGGGAAAGACTTTCACACTGATCTTTGGAGCTTTCTTTGTCATTTGTGGGTTGAGGTATCTGGCACCTTCCCTGCTGGGAACTCTGCCCTGGAGGTCTGTTCAGGTCCTTGTTCCTCCCAGTGCCCAATGACCAGGACTGGACTCTGCTCACCTCAGTGTCCCATGAGATAGACCTTTCCTGTTGGCCTTCCAGGTTAACTTTGGCTGGAAATCTCTTTCCCTCTGTTGTTCTGTGGCTTCTGCTACTCTAGAATTTGTTGAGTCATTTTTACAGGTATTTTGTAGGCTCTGGGGGAAGTGCTAGAGTATATGTAGCTTTCTACTCCACCATCTTGGCTCCATCCCCTAATTCCATGATTTTTACTTAAAAAATTCTTAAATATAATCACATTTAAGCTGCCTCAAAACAAATATTAGGTCAAACATTCATTAACTATCAACTTTATCCAACACTATCTTAATTGTGACATAAATCTATACATAAATTTATGAATCCTTCCTAGCTGCCATTGAGTATAATGATAAGACTAACTTCTTCTTCATTCCTTTCTTTTTACATCTAGGGGATGATTTTGAGGGCAAATAGATACTCATTTTTGCCAGAACTGAAAACACGATTTGCTCCATGATATTAAGAGAGGTATTAAGAATCAGATCCTACAGTGTCTTAGGTCAGTTACACAGATCTTATTTGCTTCCACCTGGCCCTAGATTTCACTACTCAAACTTCAAAAGAGAAATCAACTCTGAGTTTGAACTTCTCCTCCTTTTCTCATATTTATTTCCCAATATTCTACTTCAACTCTACATGCATGTCACTTGGTCTCTCTCTCTCTCTCTCTCTCTCTCTCTCTCTCTCTGTTTCTTTGTCTCTGTTTCCCCTTCTCTCCCTCCCTCTTCTTTCTTCCCTCTCTCACATAATCACTTAATCAGTGATCACTCTCCAGTTCATCAAAAATTTATCTGATTATCCTGATTTGTATAATCTCTCTCTGTCTGTCTGTCTCTCTCTGTATATGTATGTGTGTGTATTTCTCTCTTTGATGTTGAAACTCATCCTTAGGATCCTTTCTATAGTCTTCCAGGTCATATTTGCTTGAATACCAAAAAGTATTCTGCATTTTGTCTATTTCTGTCTTTGGTCAGCTTCCTATCTTAAAAGTCTCAATAAAGCAATTGATAAACTATACAAATAAGATTACTTTCCCTACTCTATATTTTGAATGTCTAGATCACTACAATTTTTATCCAAATTCACTCAAATTTGACCTTTTTCAGTGAAGCACTTTGACAGCAAATCTTTCTGACTTTCTGGCTTAATAGTTACTCAGTTTCACATATCTCTTTGGTGGTAGTAAACTTTTCCAAATAAACGGTAGGTCCAGATCTATTTAAAATGAAAATCCCTAGTTTTAGGATTCCTGATATGAATTTATTAAAGGAGACATGTCTGCTAGAGTAAATAAAAATACTTTATTTGTCCAACAAAAACTGAAAATTTGCTCTTGGATTTTGGTGATGATAGTTTAAACAGTTTTTCTTGCAAAGCAGAATTGTCAGATGGCTTTCATTGTTTAAGGATCATGGTTAAATCCTGACTTGAAATACTTTTCTTAGAGAAATAGTGAAAAGAGCACAAAATTGAAGGATATTTCTTGTTAGAATTGACAAATGTATGTCACACTTCTATATTCTCAGCTACTCAAAAGGATGAGAGAGAATTCTATGTAGCAGGTACTGTGCTAGTCACTAGGAATACAAAGGAAAAATATGACATAGTCACTATCCTCAAGATGCTTATATTCGTTAGGAAGGAAATAACACAAATGCAGAAAGAATTATACAAAAATATATATATATGGCAATTACAAATTAATTTTAGGACAGAGAGCATTTACTTTGAAGACTTAGGAAAAGCTTAATATGATATGTGTTATTTGCCCATTGTTTAGCAAAAAACTATAGATCTATAGATTCTATGAGGTGGAGGTAAGAACAAAGAGCAAATCAGGTATGAAGGTAATCTGGTGTAAATGAAAAGAGGTAGGAAATGGAAAGTTGCATAAAAGAAATAGGAGGTTTTTCATTTGCTGAACCTAAGTCTTCAAATAAAATAAAGCTAATACATTTGGCTCACAGTCCTCACTTTGTTAGAGGTTAAATCAGAAATGCTACTAACATACAACATAATTTCAGAAAGCAGTTGGATGAGGCCAAATAAACACAGAGTTATCATTCCTACTTCACTGACCATACACCAGGGACTGTTGTGTTATTGTTCAAATGTAATGGATCAAAGGATTCTTTAAGAAATGTTTGTTAAAATATTTTTCCTGTTTATTTATTGCATTGAAATAAATCTAACTTAATTGACTCTTCTAACCAATTTGCTACAATTTTTTTTCTTCCTTCAATGTTTCTAGTCCTTTTATGAGATGATATTTTTCATAATCTTGTGCGATCTTCTTTCATAAAAATCCAAGACACAACTTATATTTTAAGTTACTGTTGCTCTTAGCCCTCATATTTCTTTATTTGGCAAGGTGATCAAATGTTTGCTAGCTTCAATGGTTTCTAGGATTTTATACTTTGATTCAAATTCCTTGGAAAAGGTGCTAATCTAAGTCAATGACTGTTTATTCATTTCCCACTATTTTTGACATTAGCAGTTTAATCAAATAGCTCATGTTGGAGTTTCTTTAATTGTGAGCTACACATCATCATTTTTATTTCTTCTTCTGATTTTCATCTTTGCTCAAATAGTAGCTCAGGTTAAAGATCCTCAGTTGTTGAATAGACAGTCTCTATTTTATTTCTCCTTCTGACTTTGAACTCTGCTCTAATAAGTAACTGATTTGAGTATACACAAAAACTGATTTGAAAATAGCTTCCCCATGGCTTCCTTGTTGTTTCCTGAACAAGACACTTCCTCTCCCAAGTCTTGACATTTGTACTGGTATATGCCTGGGATGCGCTACCCTCTCATATCTACTTCCTGACCTCCATGCCTTCCTTTAAATGCCAATCACAATTTTACCTTCTATAGGAAGGTTTTCTAGATTACTCTTAAATTTAATGACCTTCTTCTAGTGATTAGTACTCATTTAGCTTGCATTTACCTTGATTCTACTTTTGTGTGTATTGTCTCTCTCCCCTCCCCCATTAGACTATAAACTCAAGAGTAGGGGATTTTTTACCTTTATTTGTATCACCAGTGCTTACTTCATAGTAGATGCTTGATAAATATATGTTGCCGATGACGGTAGTAATTAGCTATTTCCTTTTAAAATTGTCAAACTAATTTTTTTGAGGCTATCTGGTGCTTGTCATTTCTTGTGTCCCCTTCAACCAATTTCTTTTAGAAAAAAATCATAAAATGTAGAAGTTCATAAAAGGTATATTCATCAACTACCATGAAATAAAGTGAATGCCTAATTGTTTGTCTTGACTAACAAACAAGAAATGTTGGATGGTTTGGGAACAGTTTGATTATACTTTCTTTACCACAGACTAAATAATTTCATATAAAAACACTGTCTAGAAGCCAGATTTCCCATAGCTAAAACTACCATGTACCTTGTCAAATCAATTCTGAACTGGTATATAAAATGAAAAACGCAGTATCTTCTTCAAACTATGGAATAATTTTGAAGGTATAGGTAGATAGGTAAGTGTTAGTATTATCAAAGGTGAGCTTGTTATATAATAGAGACCATGAGAGTCAAGACTTTAATGGTAAAATAATTCCTTTTCTGCCAACTACAAATAAATTTTCCAGTTCTATTCCCATTAAAAATTAAAAATTAAAAAATTAAATCAAAGCAGGAGCAAAACCATTTCCTGCAAATAACAAATAACAAGATTTTAACTATAAGATTATGAAACTTCAGACCTTAACACTCCAATAATTTACTCTAGAATAATTAAAATAAAGAATTGTAACACATGCATTTATACAAATAATACTAAAAGGGATCTATATAAATTTAATTGCTGGTGCTAGTGATATTCTCGTTCATTTATATGAATCAATTCACTAATGAAGAAACTGTGGTAAATCAAAGTATCAATGAGGATATTAAAGAAACCAGAAGACACAGGGAATAGCAGCTAAATGGAATGATGAAGCTACATTATTTTTGGTGAAAGAAATAACGTCAGTGATAGATTTGATTTCACTGCATTTTATAAGAGAGCAAGAAATATTTCATGGGTTTCTTAGTAATAGCACCTTATATTATTAGTGATGGGCATGGTCAAGATTAAAACAAGGATTTTTTTATACTTTGCTTACATGCGAGGCAGTGCATAAAATGCTTGAGATACTAAAAATCAAATAGTGTCTGGTCTCAAGAAGCTTACATACAAACAGTCACGTACATTTGAGATGATTAAATTAGAGATAGCTTCACAGTGAAAGTATTAGTAATGGAATGATTTGGAAAAGGCCTCTTACAGTAGGTGAGATTTGAATGGAGACTTAAAGGACATCAGGAGATGGAAGTGAGAAGGGAGAGCATTCCAAGAAGGAGAGCAACTAATGGAAAGGCAGAGTCTGGTGATGCAGTGGCAAGTTGACAGAATGAAGAGTAAGACAGTATTACTGTATCCTATAGTATGTTATCTTGGTGTTCCTGACCCCTTTAATGTTTTGAATACCAAACTCACAGTAAACTCTGTATGAGCAGGGACCCAACTTATTTAAATTTGTCTTCTTCCATTTAGCATATTTTTTTACACAGAATAAGCACTTTAAATGCATCCATTGAATATAGAATGAATAAAACAATAAATTAAGGAAGAAATAGGCATATGTGTTATACTTAGTGATATCATTTGGAGACTTGAGTGGCAGTTAGCTTAATTAGAGTTTTAGGGACCCAGGAGAAAAAACACTTCTGAAGTCTTTGTCTGAGATAATTTCAAAGTAATGCTAGGTGACAGTACTATTACTAAGAAAAGAAAAAGGAGCATCAACCCTAAAATATTTCTAATCGAAATACATTAATGAGTCAAAAAAATATAAAGTCCTAGTGAATAGTTTTTATACCAGAATATTTGATCCTAAGAGGATAAAACATGAAGAGATTCATTTCAGACTTAACCTTAGCAGATAATTCTGAACAGGGTAAGTAATTAATAAATCTCCAAAAAAAGCCTGAAATTGATTTACAATTTCTTACCAAAGAGAAGCTAGAAAACTTTTGAGCAACATAATGAAAATCATGTGGAGACACTAATTATGGCATTTAATTTGGCTAAAATTTAATATAAATTCAAAAAGTTCTATATGAATTATGTATATGTGTTTGACTCTTGGGAGTATTAAGTTCAGTTTTGGAATAAAAATAACTAACTAGAAAGGAAAAAGGGAAAGCCCAGACTTGGAATCCAGTGCATCATTAAAGTTTAGTATTATTTCTGCTTTGAATGCTCCACTGAGTTGTTTGAAGTCCCTACTCCATTTACTTTTTTATATTTCTGTGCCTTAGCTGCAATATCAGAACAAGAAAGGGACCCCGAGGGATCATCTGGTCAAGACACTGCCTTCTGGGCAGGTAAATGTATAAACTTTCCAATAACCCTATATAAAATTGTCTTCTGAGAAGAATAAGGGATGTGTTTGTTTTTGCCCCCAAAGTGTTACTTAAATAAGAGGAATATTGACAAAGAAATTTTCACATATTGCCTCATTATATTTTATTTATGACTTTACATTGAATTTGTTGACAAAAACTTGAATAACATTATTGTACAGCTTTTGAATTTCTTGTATGACTGTTTCTTTTTATGTATGCTGGCTATTTTACAAAAACAACTTTCACTTCTTTCCCACCTTTTTATTACCTTTCTTCAATTCTAATTCTTGCTTTTAATGAGTAAAGAATGTGCCAAGATTTTCCCACTTTTAATACAATTGCTTATTTCTACTATCCTTTAGAATTTTTAATTATATTTTAAATGTGAACTTCTTACCTTTTTTCTTTTTAAAAAATCATCTATTATTTTTTCTTAATAGATGTGAATACTGAATGGCTTTGTTTTCATAGATGACCATAATATGTGTTGATACTTGTTCATTTTGTGATTATGCGTATATAGATACAAACACAAAAATATGTATATATGTATGTATATTTCTAATGTGCTTATGGGTAAGATTTTTTCATGTCATATTATTTGGGTTTTCCTAAAGTTATCTTCCAAATAGACTATTAGTTCATTGAACACAAAAATAATACATCTTACATATCTTTATATCACTCCACTGTTGTCACCATCCAATACACACAGAGGGTGAAAGATAATTTTCTTGTTGAATAAATATGTAATGTTTCAACAGACTATGTTCTGTCTTGCTCTTCTGGTTGCCCCAAGTCAAAATGGTGTTTAAGTTGAGACATGTGTTGTAGTCAGGATCACGATTTTGAACAAGTTATCTAAGAGTTCTCCCTAAGGAAAGTTTTTAAAAAACTTGCTTTGCTCTGCATACCAATTCTTTCATATTTTTGTATATATGTGTCATTTTCCTTTAAAAAAATCTCTTTGGGTTACAGAGCTAGTAGTCTTATTTGCTGTTTCAAAGCGTATGGACGGTTTTATAGCCCTTTGGAAATAGTTCCAAATTTCTCTCTAGAATATTTGGATCATTTCACAATTGCACCAGCTGTCCATTAGTATCCTGATTTTTCCATATTCCCTCTAAAATTTGTCATTTTCCTTTCATTGCATATTATATTGTCATTTTAGTTTTTATATTAACCTGATTTTATCATATACTAACCTTCGAAATATTTCAAAAAATTTTCCTCCCACATGTCTATTGTCTACTTCACAGTTTTCTTGCCAGGTGGAGTAGACTATGGATTGTATATATTTTGCCCTAAAACTAATGCATATAAATTTAGTTTGACCTACGATCATGTAGACCACAGAGTGATAGATTTTTTTCTTGAATTTTGATTTGATTCTTGAAGACCATTTATGAAGTCAGAGGGTGAAGATAAAAGATACTGAGAGTCAGTACACACTCTCATACAATGCAACTCCTTTAAATATTCAAGTTCTCTTACGATATGTCTATGCTCATCATATTTTCTTGTTCTTTTGCTGTTGCTGCTGCTGTTGTGTTGTGGGGAGTAAGCAAGATAATATTTGTAAAGTGCTTAATGCAATGCTGGCAAATATTTGCCACTGAATAAACACTTTTCCCCTTCCTGTTTCCTTCCTTCTTTTAACATGTTCTTTCCTTACTTTCTATTTTTTCAAATACTTTCTTTTAATATGTGATGTTCTAAGCTAAGCCTTATTCACATCATTCCCTTCTAACCAAAAGAGACATTATGAAGTCATTCAATAATTATCATTGGAGATTTAATTACCTATAGCAAAAGGATGCTAAACAACGTTAGGCATTGAGGACACATTGAGAAGATTCAGTTGAGAAAATCTCACTTGCCTGTATTACCCACCGTGATCCACCAACCATAAATATCTTAGAGGTCACATCATCACCCCAGGTCCTCCTGGAAGATTTTGCATTTAGGCATGAGGAAGAAACATCAACAGACTGAACCCTTTGTCTCCTTGTGCAAATCTCTGTCTCTGTCTCTATCTGTCTCTCTCTGTCTCTGTCTCTCTTTGTCTGTCTCTGTCTCTCTGTCTCTGTCTCTGTCTCTCTCTCTCTCTCTCTCTCTCTCTCTCTCTCTCTGTCTGTCTGTCTGTCTCTCTTCCCCTTTGCCTAACGTGCATAGGAGAAGGAAGAGAAAATGCAGTTCCTAATACATAGGAGCACTGAACTTCCTAATATCCTTGTAGTATAAAAATATGCTATGTTTTAACCACGTTTTGTTGTTTAAGGAAATCAATATTTCGCCCTAAGAGATCTCTAATCTTTAGCTACAGATCACTTTATTAAAGTTAACAGCAGTTTACAAATGGATAAGGAAGTGAATGCTGGGCACTGAACCATCAGTACAACACAAGACAGATCAATTTTCAAGGCATTTGCAAGTTGACTGAGCTTCTGAAGTATCAGATCAATTCCCCTGATAGGATCTCCACACACATCTGTAAATATATGGGTCATAATGCAATTAAAGTAAATTGTATACTAAGGTACTTAGATTCAGGTAATATATATTAATCAGCTATACATTAAAATTCACAGATGTTATGAAGCATTTTATATCAGAATTTTCATTGTGACATACAGTAAAACTCAAATTATTATGGATTAAATTCATTTTAATATTGTTACCATTTAAATTTGCCTATCCTAATTTTAGTAATTTTCATCCATTTGCTTAACATTAATGACCTGTTTGCTATGCTGCTCACCATAAAAATAAACATGTATATACAGTACATCATGTGATAATTAAGCACTCCTTTTTATCCTTTATGCAAGGGCTATATTTTCTGATTTTTTTAACTAAATTACTTTTATTCCCTTAAGCATGATACTTTTCAAATGTCAAATGCTATCTGAAATTTCTGGTAGAATATTTTTATTCCCATAAAGCACATGGGGTATTTTAGTTTAAAATTCAGCTTTAATACATGAAACCTTGTGATTTAAAAATAATGTTTGGGAAATTTGGAAGGGGGCGATACTAACGAAATCTCCTAAAGAAATTATGTATCAAATGGTAAAAAAAAAAGGATCTGAAGAAGATTATTCATTTCATAAAGGAATCAGTCATTCTATTGAAAGTATATCATGGCAAAAGTTTCTTTTCTTGAAGTAAATGTATTTAAATATTTAATTGCAATTAAAAATTTGCTGGGGAGGAAAGAGAAGAGCTTTTCCTGCTATACACTTTCAACATGTTTTCATTCAATTATGACATCTGATGTCTCCAAAATAAATCATTTTAGTGAATTAGGAAAGTTTGCATCTTTTGAGGTGCCTATATCTTTTAAACTGCACGGGATGTATGACTGAGAATCATAGAATACTACATTCACTGAAGAATTAGAAATTAATAGCACTTGCAGGGTAATATGGAGTGGTAATATGGTTATGATTAGGTGACAGGAAAACACAAACAACAATCTACAAGAGAGAACTCAAATAAAGAATATCTTCACCAAAAAAAAATGTATGACTGTAAAAAATGCTGCTCTCATCATGTGGTGATGAGTACAGTTTATGTAACTTATTGGCATACTCATGATGTCAAGAGAAAGCAAAGACGGTTACCAGAATGTTGCACAGATTTCTGATGAACATGTAAAAAGGTTTAGCAAGAGTATCAGAGGATGGTCAGCAATGAAGATTTGTGGAGTTAGAAGAAAAATTTGCATCAATGATATTCTAGAACTGTTTGAATACTTAAGTTATTATAAAGATATCCTTGAAACTTATATGGTATCACAGTTAGCATTCATTAATTGGTTTCATAGACATTTGTGAGACACATTCCATATATACTGATAAATGCTATGAAGTACAGAGAGCTGTATTTGTGATTTAATTATTTGGAATTGAAAATTAAAAATGTCTATCTTTTTCATAAAATGGAGAGTTAGGATAGATGATAATTAGATATAATTCATCAAGTGCTTATAATGTCAGTTTTAATGGTGGAATGTAATGTACAAAAGGGTTATAGAAAGTGAGAGGAGTGGAGGTATGTGCCAAGGAACATGGTATGAAAATTGTCTGAACCCTGGCAAGGTAAAAAATTTCACATATCAGAGCTAAGGGATCTAGAGAACTCCAGGGTGGTGTTCAAGGTCCTAGTAGGAGACAGGTAAGGATAATAGACAGTAATTGAGTCTATAAATATTTATTGCCTACTCTCTTCCAGGCAGTCTACCAACTGATAGGGATACACAGAACAGGACAAAGACAATCCTTGCCCCGAAGAAGTTCCCAGTCTAATGGGACAGATACATATGCAATAAGGGTAAAAGCAAACTAAGCTCTGCTACAAAGATCAATAGTACAAAAATATAGCAGAAAGTGAAGAGGAAAGGATTGAGAAACTTCAAATAAATATACTAATGGCATGTTTTAAGTAATCATTTTCATCGATGAAGAAAAGTTTTCAATTTAACAGGAATTTCCTAGGTTGAATATAAAGTCATTCCTTTATGTCTTTGGCCCCACAGAGACAGACCTACTATCCACACAACTGAATGCCTATGTTTTTAATCACTATTGTGAATGTTCAGTAGTATTTGATCACTATTTCATTTTGTAAATACCTATAGAAACTATTCTTTACAGTTTTATATCTTTGGAGGTTAATGCGCCCACCCAAAAAAACAAAACAAAACAAAGCAAAAACAATAGAACTGGGACACCACTAATACTTAGAAGACAGGTAAGAAGAACGAAGGGATTTAGTAAGAGCACCAATAAGGGATACCAAGGTGCTGAAGTTGATAGCGCACCAGCCCTAGACTCAGGAGAACATGAGTTGAAATGGGATGAATAGGAAAAAAATAGAAAAAAAATATATAGCACCTACTATGATCTAGTGCTTTACTATGCTAAGTGCTTTACATATGTGATAACATTTGATCCTCATATCTCATAGGTACTGTTTTTATCCTTATTTTGCAACTGAGAAAAATAGAGGTTCAGTGACCTGCCCAATGTAACAGAATTAATAAGTGTCTGAGGTTGGATTTGAACCTAGGTCTTACTATAGTTCCAGTGCTCCATCCACTGAGCCACTTATATGCCCTAAAGGAAAGAGGGTAAACTTCTTTTATTTTAATGTTCATGATAAAGTTCAAGGATGTTAAAAATAGAGAGCTAAAAATAAGATGAACTCATGTGGACACAACTGTCAGGAGGTATTATCAAGCAAGGGTTATTCATTCCCAGGAGTCGGGGAAAAATATGAAACTAAATAATAGATCAGGACATTTGTCATTCAAAAATAGAAGCTCTGAAGAAGGCTAATATTTAGTCACATCAATCTACCAAAAGAACCAAAACCCATCCAACAAATAAAATTCCACCAACTACATGTTTTCTGTCATTAAAAATAGCTCCAAGCAGACCCTAAAGTGCTTTTATTTGTAGGAATTTCTCAAACGATTCTGACTGCCCTCTGAATAAATATCTACAAAAATCTTGTGAAGAAACAATGGGAATGCCCATTTAAACCCCATCATTAGATTAAGCAACTAATAGGGAAATGATAATTCCCTAGGAGTGGTTCACTTTGTTCTCAGCCCTTTAAGATAATGAAGGTACAGAATCTAAACCAATATATCACAGAACAAACAAGAAATGAGGCAGTTGGCTAGAACTAATATCTATTTATTGATAGTTTGGTAGTGATTAAAAATAAAAGAAGTGTGATTTCTTAATTTGCCAATTAGGTTATTAAACACAATAGATACCAGATATAAACCCATTTGAATGGGAATGAATTCCTAACAAAAATATATTTTAAAATAAAACAATTCAAATGTTAAGAGCAGATTTGCTAATGAGTGACATCAAAGAGGGTATACCTTCAAAAATTTGAGCTTGAAGTGATATCAGGTAACCTCTTAATATGTCAGATGCTTTCATCAGAAATTTTAGCACAAGGCAATAAATATATATATATCCATATATAAAATATCTGTAAGTATCTCAAATATACAGTAAAGGTGCAATATATTTATATATTTCTGTGTAATGAGAGAAATCAGATCTCCTCATATATGGTACTGGAATCTGTGGGGTCTCTACTCTGTGGAGAATGAATCATAAAAGCACAATTACTATATTATCTTTAAATACCATCTACGCAAACTTACACTTCAAGATCAACCGACTTCTTTATTAAATGCCCATATTTATATTTTTGGACTCCACTTTCTTTTTTTAATTTAAAAAAAATTTATTTTAGTTTTCATCATTCACTTCTATAAGATTTTGAATTGTACATTTTCTCTCCTTCCCTTTTAGGCTATATACATGTACAATCATATTAAACATATTTCCACACTAGTCATGTTGTAAAGAAGAATTCAAGCCAAATGGAAAAAACCACAAGAAAGAAAGACAGAGAGAGAGAGAGAGAGAGAGAGAGAGAGAGAGAGAGAGAGAGAATGAAATGCTTTGCTCTGCATTCAGACTCCATAGTCCTTTCTCTAGATATCATAACAAACAGAATCAAAAGAATGAAGAAAACAGAAGAAAATGTGAAACACCTCACTAGAAAAAAATAACTGACCTAGAAAATAGATCCAGAAGAGACAATTCAAGAATTATTGGCCTACCTGAAAGCCATGATCAAAAAAAAAAAAAAAGAGCCTGGACAGCATTCCCCCAGAAATTATTGAGAGGAATTGAGTCCTGGGGCAATCATTTGTTTTTTTTTTTTTTATTTTTCATTTTTAACACCGTTTATAACAGATAAAACAATTCAAACTTTTTGTTAGGTGATATTTCTTTTTAAATCATTTACAATATGAACCACAAAATAATTCTTTTAAACATTAACCAAATGAGACTCAAATAATATTTATATTTGATAACTTCACAAGCTCTTGACCTAATTGTCTCCAGAGTGTTACTAAGAATTAAAGGAAAATAACTTACTGTTGTTGGTCTAAAGTCCTAAGCTTAATAGCTTAATTTTAGACTTAACCTCAGATGTTCCCCTGCCAATAATCTATAATTTAATAGACCTGATATTAACTTTACAAACCTTTTGACTATAGGAAATTGTCACCAAGAGTAGGGAAATTGCAGGGAAACAATAACTCCCCAACTTCATGTCAGTTCCAGGCAGGAGTAGGTTGTCAACTTGCATTCAGTCAGGCTTAAAGTCTGCCAGGTGTCATTGGGAAAATCAGTCAGGAAAATCCTACCTCAGCCCATGCTGAACAGCCTCTCTCCCACCCTTCACATGATATCACCTTTTGCAGTTCATACCAGCATCTCACAGGTTTACTGGCATCATGTATTGGAGTATTGGATACCTTTCTTGTTATCCATATCTGGAGTTAGACTCAGAAGAACAGTCACTTAGTAGTCCCATAACATCTAAAAATATCAGTTTCCAATAAGCAAGTTTCAAATATGATTATAATTTCACTTTGGCTAAGGAATACCTTTTGAGGCAAGTCTTAAGTGGTTTCTGTGCTTTTCTATGCATGTTCTAGTTCCTGATTAAATAGAAATCATAAAATCAAATTTACCATTAAAACCTTAACTTTTCCATCAATGCCAAATTTTACCCAAGGTTAGATTCCTCTAGGAAATTTAGACTAAAATTCTTTTCCCCAAACTAAAGGTGTCATTGATTTATTCTCAATAATTAATTCAGTCAATTGTTTTAATACTAATTGCTTTTACCTCACTTTGTAACATGTAAAATTTTTCTCCCCATCACTCCCCTCCCTCTGCTTTTTAATACCTTGCATTCTGATTACTCCTTCCCTCAATGTACCATCCCTTCTATCCTATCCCACCCTTCCCTTATCCCTATCTTCTCTCTTTTCTTGTAGGGCAAAATAAATTTCTATATCCCATTCCTTGTATTTCTTATTTCCTGATTATATGCAATAAAAATTCTCAACATTCATTGCTAATACTCTGAATTCCAACTTTTCTCCCTCATCCCCTCCTCTCCAACTCCACTGAGAAGTCAAGCAATTTAATACAGAATTAATGTGTCATTTTTCAAAAGACTTCCATAATAATCATTTGTGTGGTACTAACTGTATTGTCCTCTGTCCTACTGTACCCCCCTTTTTTGTTTTTCCCCCAAAAGCAATCTTGTCCCTTCTTGAAAGTGTTTATTTCTAATAACTCTCTTCTCTCATTTACCCACTCTTCTATAATTCCTCTCAACCCACTTGTTGCCTCCTCCCCTATTTCACTGTGGCGTAAAATAGATTTTCATATCATATTTACTGAGCATGTTATTCCCTCCTTCAGCCATATGTGGAGGGAATAGCTTTACCTTTCCCCTCTCCCCTTCTCCCTTTTCTCCTCCATTGAACAAGATTTTTCTTATCTCTTTTATGAGTTATAGCCTGCACCATTCCATTTCTCCCTTTCTCCTCTCAGTATTTTCCTCCCTCAACCCTTAATTTTTATTTTATTTTATTTGTGTGTGTGTGTATGTGTGTGTGTGTGTGTGTGTGTGTGTGTGGATATCATCTCTTCTGATTCAACACACCTTGTTCTCTCTGTGTATATATGTGCATGTGTGTGTGTGCGTGTGTGTGTGCAATCTCTCCATCTACCCAGATACTGAGAAAATATTCAAGTTACAAATATTTTCTTTCCATGTAGTAATACAAACAGTAAAACAGAGAACTCTGAAATTTGGCCACAATATTCCTAGGAGTTTCTCTGTTCAGGTCTCTTTTAGAAGGTGTTTGGTGGATTCTTTCAATAATTAGTTTGCCCTCTGATTCTAGAATATCAGGGCAGTTTTCCTTGACAACCTCATGGAAGATAATGTCCTACAGGATCTTTTGATCATGACTTTCAGGCAGTCCCAAAATTCCCAAACTGTTTCTCCTGGGTCCATTTTCCAGGTCACTTGTTTTTCTAAAGAGATGTTTCACATTATTTTCTATTTTTTTCAAATTTTTGGTTTTGTTTACTAACTGTTTGGTTTAACTCAAAATCATTCATTTACCTGAACTCAATTCTCGCTTTCAATGAATTATTTTCTTCAGTGAGCTTTTCAACCTTCTCTTCCATTTGGCTAATTCTGCTTTTCAAAGCTTCCTTCTCCTCATTGGCTTTTCGGACCTCTTTTTTCCAATTTTGTTAGCCTCCTTTGAAAGCCGTTATTTTCCTTTATTAAGATGCTAACTTGTTTTTCAAGCTCTTCTATTACCTGAGCCTCATTTAAGTTCCCTTTGGAGGCCCTGCAGCCAGGGGTCTTGACTTTCTCTGACAGTGTGCTTTGTTCTTCAGCATCTGAAATGATGGGGGGAGACACCTGTTCCCCAAGAAAGTAACTTTCTATGGACTTAATTTTTTTCCCTTTTTTATTATCCAGTGCGTAACAGACCTTACCTGTCGGTTTTTCAGGTCTCTCTAGAACAGAAATCTACTCCACTCCATTGTTCTGTGGCTTCTACTGCTCTAGAATTTGTTGAGAGTTCTTCTTTGCAGGTATTTTATGGGCTGTGGGGTAAGATCTAAGTGTATGTATATCTTTCTATTTTGTTATCTTGGTTCCTTCCCCACAGTTTGATTTTCAACTGGAGTTATGATTCATTCTACATCACATTTTCCTGAAAATATAGAAATGTGAATTAGAGTTGGGGATATATTTTCAATCAATTTTATATATTTATTGATAGCACACAATTGAAAGAAACAATTTTTATTTGTTTCTGAATCTTAATTGATTTAATAAAATGTTTTCTTATCATTTGGACATAAATATTAACCACATCATTAACTATACACAAATAGTATCCATTTAATACATTATATTAATAATTAAATAGAGGCATAATGCCTACAGATGTTGATAGAAGGGATTGCTTATAAAGGCCTAGTGTCATTAAAGAATACTCCCATCTGAAAGTGGGATGTATTTACTATTCCCAAAAAGTTTAAAATCTCTAAATAACAAGTAGCAATTACACAAATATATAACATGTTATTTATAAATAACTTAAGTTGAATGATTGATTTTTGTTCTTGTTTTTGCCCTGGATCACAGGATACTTAGACTCAATGCTATAAGGGATTCATTGAAAGTTTTGTTCCTTCCTCTTATTTTGAAAGTAAGCAAAGATAGCTGAAATGACTCTTCTAATGTTATACAGGAAATTACTGTAAAATCTAAGATTTGCCCCCAAGGTCTCTGGATCCTAACAGGGCAATTCTATCTTCATTTTATTATATTATGGTATCTTTGCTAAAATAAACATTCTATCTATCTAAAAACCAACTATCATTAATTGATCCTACAAATACTAATTAAATCCTTTCTAGGTGCAAATCACTATACTAAATTTCTGGTGTTGTAAAGACAAATTGAAACAGCCCCTTCCCTTGAGTACCATGTACATTCCTGGAGAGTTGCAACATGAATTTAGATAAGTAAATAAAGGCTTTATGTAAGAATAAAAGTGGAGAATCTGCCCTACAGGTGGAGAGAAGCCTGTAATTGTGTAGCTTACAGAAAGATAGAAGAGATATCTCTAGCCTCTTCTCTCCCCATCATTCTCAAAGAAATTTTTATTCTTATGTGGAGGGGAAATAAAAATTTAGAGAACAGAGAGAGGAGGTGCTGGGCTGGAAGTACCTCAAATTGCTACCTTAAATATTATCAGTGTATCTAATATCATTGGGTTTGAATTGCCTTTTAACCACTTTATCATTTTGGGGGACAAATGGACCCCAAGTTCTATATCCAAGGCTTGACCTCTTTCCCAGCTAATACAAGTTCTGCAGTGAACACATATAGTAGCAAAGAAATCCATTTGTCCAAATAATACAAAATAGAAATAAGAAGGAGCATACATGAAAAAATATATGCCCAATAACACAGAGTGGAGGAGTTCTCACATTGGGAGTGAGGTGACTTGGTTCAACTAAGATAAAAAGTCTTGGATTTCACTCAAGGGGAAACCCACCAGTCTCTAAATTAGCAAACTGGGAATAGCTACACAATGAAGGTTATCCAGTCTTATATTGTCCAGATGATTTTCTTTCAGCAATCTGAAGGGGTTGACCTCTTCCATCTTCTTGCTAGAAGCTGGAAACTGGTTTTATACTAAACTTGAAGGAGCTTGAAGAAGACTCTTACTTGAAGATTGTCAAAGAGAATTCCCTCTTAAGAGTCCCCGAAGGGGGAACTAGTTGAAAACTGAAGCTCTCTCTACTTGTGAAGTTCACCCCAATTCTCATGCAATGCAGGGCCTTGACTTCAAAAAAATCGAGTCCCATACTAATGGACTCTAGGACAGAGGTTACATATTTGGAGTGTGTGTGTGTGTGTCTGTGTGTGTGTGTTGATGTGTGTATGTATGTGTGAGAGAGAGAGACAGAAAAAGAGAGAAACAGAGACAGAGAGACAGTAAGTCTGAGAGTTGGAGAGACAGACATGGAGACATACACAGATACAGAGAGAGAAAGAGAAAGAGAGAGAAAGAGAGAGAGAGAGAGAGAGAGAGAGAGAGAGAGAGAGAGAGAGAGAGAGAGAAAGAGAGACAGAGAGAGAGAGGTGGGAGAGAATGAGAGAGAAAACTGTAATAAACAGATTCAGAGACACACATTCACAGAACCTAAGATTTTTTTAAAAGACTAGCCAAGATAACAGATTAAGAAGAAACCATATAACCCAATTTCCTCAACAGGTTACCTGTCCCCAACCCAAAAAATTTTTTTTCAGAAGACTCACAAATTAAATAATGATAAGAAATCTACAGGAGAAATCACCATGGGTCATTTTTTCCAGCACAAGACCATACACTACAATGACTGACAAGTGAATGTGTCAGGAACTGTGAAAGAACAGTTGGCAAGATAGTGAAATCAGATTATGGGAGCCACAATACTACTGCGCTAATTTCAGAGAGGACATCCTGGACTCAGTAGAGAGCAAAGAGCAGAGCTGAGAGCTCCTTTTCTCTTGTAAAATGTATGATATGAGTCACAGTGTCTGATCTCAGCAGCCATGGTGTTGCTGACCATATAATTCAGTTGAGAAGAACAAAGTCCCAGACCTCTGGATCAAAAGTGTGTCAATCTACCCCAAGGGAGGTAATCTCAAAGTCAGGTGGCTAGAACTGAACAGAGCTTCTATAAAATAAGAAAATCCATGAACATACAAAAATATAACAATATTACCCCAAAAGTTCATAGTGTATTTTTAAGACAAAGTCTTAGTCCAGGAAGTAAGGCTAGGAGAATAAATAAACAAACAAACAAAAATATATAATGGGCAGTTGCTATTTCAGAGATGCATAAGACATACAACCAGAAGAATGACTTCAAAGTACCTAGAAATGAAGCTGAATCAAAGAGTGGGCAGAGTTTGGGTGGCCTTTAGGCATATTTCAAAATTACTCTCCAGATTGGATGAGTCAATTCTCAACTCTGCCAAGAATGCATTTGTGTCACAATGTTCTCATATCCTCTCCGACATTTATAATTTTTATTTTTTTGTCATATTAACCAATAATCTGATTGATGTGAAATGTTATTTCATGGTTGTTTGAATTTGCATTTTGTAATCAAAAGTGACTTGAAGCACTTCTTTATATGTCTCTAGATATATCTGATTTCTTTATCTGAAAACTGAATGCTCATATCCTTTGCTCATTTGTCAGTTGGGGAATATCTTCTCATGAATTTGACTCAGTTCTCTGTATTTTTAAGAAATAATGCCTTTGTCAGAGACACTGGCTATATAGATAGTTTCCCAGCTTTCTGCTTTGCTTCTAAACATGGTCGCATTGCTTTTATCTGTACAAAAGCTTCTCAATTTGATATGATCCAAACAATTTATTCTACATTTCATAGTTTTCTCTTTCTCTTGTTCAGTTGTAAATTCTTCCCCTCCCCATAGATTTGACAGCTACACTATTCCTTGCCCTTTTAATTCTTTCATTGTCTATTATACTTCTTAATATAAGATATAATTTCTTTATCTCTTTTAATTAGGTCTGTTTTTGCTTTTACTTTGTCTAAGATAAGAATTGCTATACCTCTTATGTTTTTAATTCAGCTGAAGTATAATAGATTCTGCTAAAGCCCTTACCTTTAATCTGTGTATGCCTCTCTGCTTCAAGTAAGATTTTGTACGCAATATATTGTAGGATTCT
This sequence comes from Potorous gilbertii, assembly GCA_028658325.1. NCBI lineage: Eukaryota > Metazoa > Chordata > Mammalia > Diprotodontia > Potoroidae > Potorous > Potorous gilbertii. Next base: position 181,005,447 of record CM053772.1, on the reverse strand, counting down.
GGTTTTTTATCTACCTCACTCTCCATTTCTGTTTAATGGGAGAGTTCATCCCATTGACATTCACCATTATGACTATTACCTGTGTATTTCACTCCATCCTATTCTTCCGTTTGTCCTCTATTCACCCTTTCCTATTTCAGCAGTGTTTTGCTTCTGTCTATGACCTACCCTGATCTCCTCTCCCTTCTGTTAGTCACTGCCTCCTTTACTTAATCTCTTCCCCTCCTACTCCCCTATTGAGTAAAATAGATTACAGTATCTGAATAATTGTGTATATTATTCCCTCTTTGAGCCAGTATTGATGAGACCCATTTTCTCATCCTCCCATCTTCCCAACTACTGTAGTAGGTTTTTTGGTCCTCGTCATGTGAGATGATTTATTCCATTCTACTTCTCCTTCCTTTTGCATTCATTTTATTCCTCTTTCTCATGCCTTAATTTTTTTTGTGTCATTCCCCCAAATTCCCCTTATACCCATCTACAATCCTTCTATCTGTACTATTAGTTACACAATTTTTAAGAATTTATAAGTAACGTCTTCTACTGTAGGGATGGATGTAAATAGTTTAGCTCTATTGAATCCTTTATGTCTTCTCTTCCCTTTTTACTTGTTTATGATTCTTTTGGTTCTTGATATTAGGGGACAAATTTTAATTTAGTTCTGGACTTCTCCTTACAAAGGTTTGAAATCCTTATATTTCATTGAATGATCATTTTTCCCTGGATATGTTATGATTAATTTTGACCATTAAGTATTTATTTGTTTGTAATCCTACTTCTTTTTCCCTCTGTAACATCACGTTCCATGACTTCTAATCCTTCAATGTTGTAGCTGCCAATTCCTGTATATTCCTGATTATGACTTCCTGATATTGAATTATATCTTTCTGAACTTATAGTAGTTTTCCTTGACCTGAGAGTTCTGAAATTTGTCTATAATATTCGTTGGTGTCTTTGTTTTGGGATATCATTCCTGAGGTGATCAGCGGATTTTTCAATGTCTATTTTGTCCCTGGTTCCAGAACATCAGCACAGTTTTCTGTGATAATCACTTGATAGAGGTTGTCCAGATCTTCCTTTGGATCATGACTGTTAGGTAATCCAATGATTCTGACTCTGTCTCTCCTAGATCTATTTTCCAAGTCAGTTGTTTTTCAAAGAAGGAATTTCATATTTTCTTCTATTTTTAATTTTTTTGAATTTATTTGATTGATTCTTGATGTCTTGTAAAGTCATCATCTTCCACTTGCTCAATTCTAAATTTAAGGGGTTGTTTTCCTCAATTTGCTTTTGTACTTTTTTCCCATTTGGCCCATTGTACTCTTTAAGGAGTCATTTTCTTCAGTGGATCTTGTATCTCCTCTTCCATTTGGCCAATTCTGCTTTTTAAGCAATTATCTATGATGTTGCCTCTGTTTTATTTTCATAATTCTCTTGCACTACTCTCATTTCTTTTCCCAATTTTTTTCTACTTTTAAAGCTCCTTTTTGTGCTCTTCCATGAATTATTTCTAGGCTGGAGACCACTTGCCATTTTCTCTGGGGTTTTGTTCAAAGATCTTTTGAAATTTTTGTCCTCTTCTGAGATTATGTCTTAGTTTTCCCTGTCATCTTTTTTTTGTTGTTGTAGGTTTTACTCATCTTTTAAAATGTTTTGGCCTTTGCCTCTTATTTTAAATTTGATCTGTGCTGCAAAAGTAGAAGTGGAAGTCTTCAACTCTTTCTTCTAGTGCCTGGAGACCCTGAGTGTTTATCTGGTGCTACACTGAAGGAGTCTGATAGAGGTTGACTGGTGCTGCTGGAGGCCACAGGCATCTGGAAGCTAACCTGATGCTGAGTTAAAGTCCAAGTGGTGGTGTCTTTTATGAACTGAGATCTGGTGGGGTGTTTCTGTGTTTCCACATGGTTACATCAAAGTACTTGGCAGTATGGCTTCTGGACACTGTGTGCATGCCTGAAACTACATTGAAGCAATATGATGGTTCTTGGAGCTAGAGTCCGCCAGGTTCTCTGACTATGCAAAGGCACATAGAGATCCTGATGTTTCCATTTGTCTGCTCCACCTGAAGTGGGGCTCAAGCTTCCCATCCTAGTATACCCTCCCCTTTCACTCAAGTGAGTTCGACCTTTCTTGCCAGTCCTCTAAGTTTCTTGAGACTTTCATCTCATCTTTTTGTTTGTTCACTTATTCCAGGATTTTGGGGGGTATTCTATTTTATGGTTATTTGGAGTTGAGTATGGAAGACTTTCACCATCTTGGCTCTGCCATTTTAATACTTTAAAAAAAATGCTGAACAAAATCAAAAAATATATATACATATATATATATGAGTGTGTGTTTGTGTGTGTACATATACACACATATATGCAAATACATACATATATACACGTGTTTTTATATGTGTGTATATATACATATACATGCATACAACTGTGGATATCGGATATCTATATCTATCTATCTATATATCTACACACATACATAAAGTGGAGGATCTTAATGTACCTTTTTCAGAGCTAGGGAGCCTTAATTAAAGACAAATAAGAAAAAAGTTTAATATCTGAATATTTTTTAAAATGACATCTGGTAATAGGAAAATTTAGCAACAGGAACAGAAATAAAACAGAAATAGTAAATATATATGGCACCATTGCAAAATTGACCAAATCCTAAGGCATTAATACCCAATAAATAAATGAAAAAATGCAAATTTGAATATATCTCTTAATTAATAAAATGTAATCTAATTCATTTTTAATAAAGTGCCATTGAAAATAGGATTCAGGGCGGAGACAAGATGGTGGAGTAGAAAGACTCACATTTGCTAGCTCCGAACACACAGCCCATGGATTCCCTCTAAAAAGAACTCCTGACAAATTCTGGAACAGGGGAAGCTGCGCAGAAACACAGTGAATGAGATTTCTGTTGCAGAGAGCCCTGAAAAACCCACCACAAAGGTGCCCCGGATGGGAGCTGAGTCCTCCCCTACCCCGTCCCAGCCACGCGGAACTGAGAGGAGCCAGCAGACCCAAGCAGGCGTCAGGGACCTGAATCTCGGGCAGCTGCGAAGGTCCCTCCACCCACAGACGCACAGGTCAGTGAGAGAGACGGGCTGAGAGGGGAGCAGGGTATCTCCGGGACTCGGACCCCCTCGGGAGGCAGCGGCCGCAGCAGAGGCGGAGGCAGCTCTGCCTGAGACTCCCGGGGCGAGCAGGGGCTCCTCCGCCTCTCCATTGCAAGAGATCTCTGCATAAACCCCCTGAAGGAACTGAGGCTGGGAGGCAAACCTGCCGCCACCTGAGAACCAGCAGATAAGCTCCCATTGAAGAGCAGTCAGGCCTGCCGCCAAAAACCCTGAGGCTGGGGAGCAGCATTTGAATCTCAGACCCCAAGCACTAGTTTGGGCAGACCTAGGCTGGGGTGGAGAGGACTCTCAGAAGTCAAGTAACTGGCTGGGAAAATGCCGAGAAAAGGGAAAAAATCTAAGACCATAGAAGGTTATTTTCTTGGTAATCAGAGGATTGCGCCATTCCTCTCTGAGGACGAAGAGATATGCTCACCATCAGGTAAAGACATATGAGTCAAGGCCTCTGTTTCCCAAATATCTGAAATAGATACCCCATGGGCTCAGGCCATGGAGGAGCTCAAAAAGGATTTTGAAAATCAAGTTAGACAGGTGGAGAAAAAACTGGGA
>CM053772.1:180976473-181001253 GCA_028658325.1 Potorous gilbertii | reverse complement strand
GTCCTTAGCCTCCATCTGTTCCATTCTAATTTTGAAAGAACTATTTACTTCAGTGAGCTTTTGAACCTCCTTTTCCATTTGGCTAACTCTGCTTTGTAAAGCATTCTTCTCCTCATTGGCTTTTTGAACCTCTTTTGCCAATTGAGTTAGCCTATTTTTCAAGGTGTTATTTTCTTCAGCATTTTCTTGGGTCTCCTTTAGCAAGGTGTTGACCTGCTTTTCATGCTTTTCTTGCATCTCTCTCATTTCTCTTCCCCGTTTTTCCTCCACCTGTCTAACTTGATTTTCAAAATCCTTTTTGAGCTCTTCCATGGCCTGAGCCCATTGGATATTTATTTTGGATGTTTGGGATACAGAAGCCTGGACATCTATGTCATTCCTTGATGGTAAACATTTTTCTTCCTCATCTGAAAGGATGGGAGGAGATATCTGTTCAAGAGAAAGTAACTTTCTATGATCTTATTTTTTTTGTCCCTTTTCTGGGCATTTTCCCAGCCAGTAACTTTTGACTTCTGAGTTTCCACTCTACACCCATCTCACCTCCAGTTCTACTCAGCTAGTGCTTGGGGTCTGAGATTCAAATGCTGCTCCCCAGCCTCCTGGCTTTCAGTGGGGGTGGGGCTGCTATTTAGTGTGAGAATAAGTTCAGATTTTTGGGTGGGGGCAGGGCCCACTCCCCCCTGCCCACTGCACAGGGCTCAGTTTCCTCTGGGGGTTTATGCAGAGACCTTCAACATTGGATCTGAGCTCCTGCCCACTTTGGAAGCCCCTGTCCACTGCTGTCTCCACTGCTACCTCCAGAGTTATGGAGACACTCCACTCCCCTCTCAGCAAGCAGAAAAGCCCCTCTCACTGATCTTTGGCACCTGTGGGTGGAGGGACTTGTTTGGTCACTGGAGATTCCATCCCTGAAGCCTGCTCGGATCTGCTCCCCTCAGTGCCCTCCTGGTCTGTTTTGCGATGGACCTTTCATGTCAGTTTTTCAGGTCTCTCTGGTCCAGATATCTCCTCCACTCCATTGTTCTGTGGCTTGTGCTCCTCCAGAATTTGTTGGGAGTTCTTCTTTACAGGTGTTTTATGGGATGTGGGTTAGGAGCTAGCATATGTGTATCTTTTTACACTGCCATCTTAGCTCCTCCCCCCCATCCATAAGTTTTTAATTCATCAGCTACACATTGCACTTAATACCTTGCTCAAACTCTTCTAATATATCATGAGTTTCAGGACAGCTTTCATGCTGCGCATCTGTTGATATTTCCTTTGCCCAACATGAGATCATCCCCTTTTCTGGTCATATATATTCTGAATCATATCCTTTATACCAATTCCTATTATCACTGTTAATAGAAATCTATAACCTATTTATGCTAAACATGTATGTTAGCACAGCCCTTGAATAAAACTTGACTGTGTCTCTTTGGAGATTGTGATGCACTATGATTTTTGGGTGCCATCAGAATGTGTAGAGAAACTTGAAGGGTTTGAAAGAGGCTCTTATCAAGAGTTCCCCTCCTCCAAGGAAGAATAATAGCTGATTTGAGAAATTAAGTGATATATTGTTCTCAGGTGAATGTCCTTGAATTCAGGTGTTGAAGTTCCAGGAATCGCCCCTGCTATACAGTATAATATTCCGAGAAAAGAGGCCCCCCCTTACTACTTATCACAATCTGTTCTGTTCTTATGCATCAATCACTACCGTTATGGTTTTTTTTACTATATAAGCACCCCAACCCCCTGATTTGTTAGCTCAGTATGTCTAGAATAAACTCATTTTGTTCAAACGGTTGTGTCCCACCTGTCTTTTCGTCCTTACTCTGTGAGCCCCACGTTGGGTGACATGGGCCGAGGCCAGCACAATATGGCAGGTCCTGGATGGTAATGGGGCTCATTATTTTTTAACCCAGTAATATAGTTTGTGACATTCTTTGATATATCTGGACAATAATTCCTATATCACTTTTCAAATTATGTCATCTCCAACAGAAGCTTCTGTTTTCATGTGATACAATCATATCCTCTAATTATATTTTTAATTTCATTTAATTTAAATTCATTTAATTTCATCCACTGATTTAAAGCTAGATCACTTCTCTGAATAATTGTGATGTCTTTCTTATCTCTGGTCTTTCTGGTTCCAATCTATCTGAAATCTGAGCATGAAAAGAATCATTCTACAGTTCCACTTCAATTGTGTCATACCCTTCTCTAAATTTTTGATGGATCATATTCTATTTCATACCAAATTCCTAAACATAGAATTAAAAACCCTACACTATATGTACCTTTATGTCCAGCTTTCTATCACTTTTTAATTTTTTTCTCAGGTAGACCTCTATTTCTCAGTTCTGATTTCCATGAGCTCCATTGACTTCTATGCCTTTTTATAAACCATCTAACGTGCATGGATCTTTTTTCCATTATCCTACCCCACCCTCTGAAAAAACTTTCACTAACTTAACACGGTCCAGAACTTTGATTTTATCAGCATGGAACACTTTCTTCATTAATGGACATTAGCAATATTTCTGTCACCTTTAGTGTGAGGTACTTAGGGAAGAATTTACATGTAAGTTGTATGCACATGATCACACAGCAAATTTGTCCTAAAGACAGACTAAAATCCAGGTTTTGTGACTACATGGCCTACATTCTAGCCTCTACACCACCCTGGCTATTTCTCCTGTTACAGTCTTCCTTATCTTGAAACACCATCATAGCATTTTGATGACTAGCTCTGTGGGTTTCTATATACCTGGCAATACATCTTAACCTATACATTAGAATGTAAGTGACTCAAAGGAAGTGATCCAGGTTAATACTCTTCTTCCAGCAAGTGAATACTTGATGAGGAAGAGGATGATTGGGATAGCTGGACATGCAAGATTTATGACTTGTGATTATAGTGACCATATTAATTGTTACAGTATTTGAAAGTCAATCAATAAAAAATTTAGAACCTAGTATCCTAGAGGCAAAATATTTTTTCTTAAATTTTAAAATTTGATCAGTCCATTAACTTCAAAGAAAGAATATCAGATACCAAATAGTAGCATAAGTTCTGAAAGTTTGCTATTGATCACACAAGGGAATTTGTGCCATAAACTTTGCTAACCAAAATTAAATTCTGTCAGATTCGAATTTTATGTTAATAACTGACAGATGTTTCTCAGCTCTCTGCAACAAAAAATAGTAATTTATGGCCTGTATTTTGGGATTATGAATTAATTACAAGCAGTGCAAGCTTTGTACATAATACTAAAGGATGGTATCCAATAATGACACAATGATCTCCTTCAATTCAGGATAGTTTTTACAGAAAGTATGACTTATTTTGAGATGAGGATCTCCATTCAGTCACAAACCATACTCTACAAATGTCCAACAGAGAGTTAGAAATGATTGTTTGTCATGAATGTATTCATGAAATGAATGAAAATAAGCTAGTCAGGGTAAAAGCTTGTGAGAGAAGTAAAAGTACTTCACTATGAAATTGGAAGTTATATTTATAACAATATGCCCCAATCAGGTACTTAATGGAATAATTTTCAAATCACCTAACCATTGAATCTGAAAGAAAAAAATATTATAATGAAAAATTATTTCAAAGAACCTAGTTTGCCTTTATTCCAGAAGTCAGTTCACTGAAACGCAAAAGGAAACTAGATAGTTCTTTTTTAAATCAATATTTAGTTGAATCTCAGAAACAGATGTTGCATATATTCATGTTCAAAAAGATGTTTCTTTTACCTTAACTGCTTTGTTGCTTTAATTATTTGATATGTACGTGTATATATTGGTGTATGCATGTGTATCTGTGCATGTTCTCATAAGTTTATCATCTATTTACTGACTAGAAAATCTTTTCTTGATGATCAGATTTAATGACCTTTTCTCAATAATCATCCTCCATGACTTCTATTCACTTTGAAATATTATCATTCTCTCTCTCTTCCTGGGTACTCTCTCCTTTCTAGGCCTTTATTACAGAGCTCTACCCTTCTATTTCTGCCTATCTGACCATTCCTTCTTAGTCTCCTCTGCTGGATCTCCATTGACATCATAGCCCATAACTGTAGGTATCCCCCACCAGTCTGTCTTGTGTCTCCTTCTTGTGTCCCCTTAACTTTTCTCTGTACATAATTTCACTTAGTGATCTAATGAATTCCCTTGGGTTCAACTCTCATTTATATGCAGATGATTTCCAGATACAGAAATGGAGGCGTTGATATATGTATACATAAATACATACATTTATGTATACATAAATACATACATACACATATATGTATACATACATATATTAATGGGTATATGCACGATACATGTATGTGTATATACATACATATTTATTTTATCCAGTCTACTCTTTTGAATTCTAGGCTTGCATCTTTTGTTCATTTTTACAATTAAAATTGGTTATCCTGCAGAACTCATTATCTTTCCCATAAACTTTTCCTATCTTCCAAATAGTAATATTAATTTTAAAGGTAGCTCTTTCATCCTAGTTACATGAGCTCTCAAAAGGCTCTCATAATCTAAGTCTCATACTTAGCCCTTCACTCAAAGTTGTCACACATATACCTTTCCTTTCACTTGGATTATTTCAATATTACATGCACACACACAGACACACACTCACATATGCCAACCTTAATATATCTTTTATTGCTAAATGATGATGATCTTTCTAAAGTTCATCTCTTACCATCACACAAGTGCATTCATGTGTGCACACACACACACACACACACACACACACACACACACACAGAGTTTCCTGCACTCAAAACTCCAGGGACTCCTTTTTACCTCCAAGATCAAATATAAAATCCTCCAGTATTAAATCCATTCACAGCCTGGACACTCCCTGTCTTCCCAATCTTTTTATACTTTTCTGCCCTTCAAGTAGGTTTGTCAATTTACTATTCCTCAAAAACAACATTCCATCTTCCTTCTCTTCTGCTTTTCCCTTGTTGTCCTCTGTGCCTGTCATGTTTTCCCTCCTTGTCTCTGTCTTCCTTCAAGACTCACTTCAAATCCTAATTCTAGCAGGATTCTTTTCCCAGCTTCCCCACTTACCTCCCTACTGCTAGGTGTTTTTTCCCCTTTGAGACTACCTTTAATTTACACTGAATACATCATATAAGCACTAACTTATTTACATATCGTCTCCCTCATTTGAATATGAGCTCCTCTGCAACAGGCACCATATGTCTGCCTTTCTTTGTATCTTCAGTCCTCAGCACAGTGTCAAACAAGGAGTAAACACTTAAGAAAGGCTTGTTGATTGCTTGTTGGAGTATTCTTATCTTGGTATAGTCCCATAATGTTCTATTTATTGTTACTTTGATATTCATCAAAATGATTCATTTACTTATACAAGAGAAAATATATTTGTGATATATGTTACCCTGATATCCATTTTATCCTTCAAATTCAAAGTGTCCCTTCCATTGTTATATTCAGATTATGAGTCCCAATAGAGATATAAATATAGATGGGTAGACAGATAGATGGATAGATGGAAAAATAGATAGAGCAATTATTAAGCCTTTCATGTGAGCCAGGCAGTCTGCTAAGTAATGGGGATACAAATAAATGCACAGAGGAAAAAAGTTCCCTAACATAGGAACTGAGTAAAGACTAAATAGTTATATGTATGTGATATTATAGATGGGATTCTTCTTCAGGCAGATGATTTTTGAAGTGCTTATAATCAGAGATTCCATAAAACTAGCCTTTAAATTTTGTTCTTTTATGTAAGATGCAATTAATTTACTTTTAATCTCCATTGTTCTGGGCTCAAATTAATTAAATAAGCATTTTGGCAAAAAATCATGAGAAGGGTGGAGTCAAGACGGTGGAGTAACAACACACATTTTCTAGAGAGCTGCCCCTAAATCCAGCCAACTACCTTTAAAAATGGCTCTAAACAAATGGAAGAACCCACAGAATGAGAGAGTGAAGTAATTCTCCAACCCAAGACAGCCTGGAAGGTCATCAGGAAATATCTATTGTACCACTCCAGCATGGGCCATGCCAGCAAAGACATGAACTGAGAAGGCCTCAGGGAGACCAAATCTCTCCCACCAGTGGCAGTTCCCAGATTTTAGGACCCCAAAACACCAATAACAAATTGTAAGATCAGTGGAAAAAACCTGTATGAACAGTGTGGTAAAGTGGAGTGGTTCAGCTAAAGCCCCAGGGTGACAGAAGAGGAAGGGGGTGGGGGTAGAGGAACCTGCAAGAGCCACAATAGCAGCAGGGGCAGAGAGAGTGACTGTTTTGTGAGCTCCTACAGATCGGGGGAAAATCTACTTGCTGACAGCACACCACCCATCACCACTGAAAGCAGACATCTACCTTGGCAAAGAGCTCAAAAACCAAGTAATGTCTGGGGAAATGAGCAAAAACTGAAAAAACAATCAGACTATAGAATCTTACTCTGGTAACAAGGAAGATCAAAACATGCAAACAGAAGACAACAAAGTCAAAGCTCCTCCATCCAAATCCTCCAGGAAAAAGATGAATTGGTCTCAGACCATGCATTTGTTCAAAAAGGATTTTGAAAATCATGTAAGAAATGTAGAGCAAAAATTTGGAAAAGAAATGAAAGTGATGCAAGAAAATTATGAAAAATGAGTCAACTGTTTGTTAAAGGAGATCAAAAAAGTGCTGAAGAAAATAACACTATAAAAAATAGCCTAGTCCAAATGATAAAAGAGTTCCAAAAGGCCAATGAAGAGACGAATGACCTAAAAAACAAAATTGGTCAGATGGAAAAGGAGTTCCAATAGCTCAGTGAAGAATAAAATTCCTTAAAGATTAGAATGGATCAGATGAAAGCTAATGACTTCATAAAAAATCTAGAAATTATAAAATAAACCCAAAGGAATGAAAAAATAGAAGACAATATTAAATATCTGATTTGAAAAACAACTGATCTGGAAAATAGATCCAGGAGCAACAATTTAAAAATTATCAGACTAACTGAAAAGTATGATCAATAAAAAAGCCCAGATATCATCTTTCAAGAAAATATCAAGGAAAACTGCCATGATATTCTAGAACCCAATGGTAAAATAAATATTGACAGAATCTACCTATGGCCTTCTGAAAGAGACCACCAAAGGAAAACTCCTAGGAATATTGTAGCCAAATTCCACAGCTCCCAACTCAAGGAGAAAATATTGCAAGCAGTCAGAAAGAAACGATTCAAGTATTGTAGTAATACAATCAGGATAACATCAGTTGTACCAACTTCTACTTTAAGGGATCAAAAGGGCTTGGAATATGATATTCCAGAAGACAAAGGAACTATGATTAAAACCAAGAATCACCTACCCAGCAAAACTGAGTATAATACTTCAGGAGGAAAAATTGTCATTTAATGAAATAGAGGACTTTCAAGCACTCTTGATGAAAAGACCAGTGCTGAATAGAAAATTTGACTTCTATACACAAGAATAAAGAGAATCATGAAAAGGTAAGTAGGAAAAAGAAATCATAAGGGATTTACTAAAGTTGCACTGTTTACATTCCTACATGGAAAGATAATATTTATAATTCTCGAGACTTTTCTTAGTATTAGGATAGTTGGAGGAATTATATCCATATAGACGGAGGGGACAGGGTGAGTTGAATAAGAAGGGATAATATGCAAAAAATAAAATTAAGGGATGTCGGAGGAATATATTGAGAGGAGAAAGAAAAAAAGTAGAATGGAGCAAATTATCTCTCACTTAAAAGAGACAAGATAAAGCTTTGTCAATGGAAGAGAAGAGAGGGGAAGTGAGAGGGAAAAAGTGAACCTTACTCTCTTCACATTTACCTTCAGGAGGGAATAACATGCATTCTCAATTTACTATGAAAATCTTTCTTATACTACAGGAAAGTAGGGGAGAAGGGGACAAAGGAGGGTGGAGAGATGATAGAAGGGAGGACAAATGGGAGGAAGGCTTAATTAGGAGTTAATACTTTTGAGAAGAGATAAGGTCAAAAGAGAGAATAGAATAAATGGGGCCCAGGATAGGATGGAGGGAAATAATCTTCCACAACATGACTTTTATGGAAGTCTTTTGCATAACTATATATATATATATATAGATAGATAGATAGATAGATAGATAGATAGATAGATATAGATAGATATAAAACATATATCTACTTGCTTGCCTTCTCAGTGGGGATGGGTGGGGGGAGGGAGGAAGGGAGAGAAGTTGCAACTCAAAGTTTTAAAAATAAATGTTAAAAATTGTTTTTACATGCAACTGGGAAACAAGATATACAAGCAATAGGGTATAGAAATCCATGTTGTCCTCTGAAATAAAGGGGATGGAGATAAAAGAAGGGAGGGATGTGATAGAAGGAAGGGAATATTGGGGAAAGGGTTAATCAGAATGCACTCTCTCTTGGAATGGGCAGAGGGGAGAGATGGGGAGAAAATTTGGAACTAAAAATCTTGTGGAAATGAATGCTAAAAACTAAAACTAAATAATTTAGAATTAAGAAAAAACGAATGACAGAATAATCTTTACCTTCATCCTTTTCTGCCTAATATGATTTGTCAAATAGAGATAGGTTTAATGATCCATTGTGTGTATGTAAATGTATATTTATGTGTGTGTGTGTGTGTGTGTGTGTGTGTGAAATGTAATCTATCTACAAATATTTAAGCATCAATATACTTCATATTGCTAGTTGAATCCTAGGAGGAATCAGAGGTCCAAGGCACCATATTTGTCTTCAATAAATTAATAATTGAGCATGAAATATATCATAGAAGTAGGAAAAGTTCAATATGAAACCACAAGACAGATCAGATAAAATTCCATTCTAATCTATAAGCACTTATTAAAAACAACTACTACATAGTAAAGTTAATAGTAGGGACTGGAGGTATAAAAGCAAATACCCTCAAAATATGAGTTTCTACACCTAAGGAACTTGCATTATACTAAGGAAATAATAATCATTTAAATCACAGCATCATACAATCATAAATTTAGAGATGTAACTCTATATTGTCCAACCATCTTATTTTATAGATGAAAAAACTTAGCTCCAGATATATTTGTTGAAGAAAAGTGTTGTTAACTAAATGGGATGGTTAAGCAAAATCCAAATTTATTTCTCACAGGAAGTATACTATAGTAGATAAAGAACCTATCTTAGAATCAGGAAAATCTGTCTCTGGTGGGAATAATATCTGTGTAATTATGGACACATCACTCCAACTTTCTATAGGCACTGTAAGATTGTGGGTTAATTCAGACATTCGTAAGTTATGACAGCTGCAATACATTGTACCTGAACTGATATATCCATTTGTAAATGTAATTCTGTATCCTAGCCCAAAGCATGGACAATGAATCAAATTTGATCCTCTTAGATTTCAAGATATAGGCAATAGCATTTCCACTTTTAACTGTGGAATGTATGTTATATCCTTGAATGTAAATGCTGTGAATACATTTTGCCTTATGATATATCGAAATCAATATGAAATAATTTTGATTCAGTGGATGGAATATCTGGTTCAGTTGAAGATATTGCTGGTTCAAGAGGTGATGCATTTAGCTCAGCAGATGATATATCTCCTTCAGTAGTCAATGCATCTGAATTAGTAGGTAATATATCTGACCCAGTGGGTGACATATCTAATTCAACAGTTGACATGTTTAATTCATTCTGTGATATATCTTGTTCAGTACGTAATCAATATTTTTAGTTGGTGATTTATTTTATTTCCTGATATATTCTATCATATTTCACTTGGATAATATCTGCATTTCCTGATGATGATACATTGTCTCTTGCATTTATCTCAGGAAACTAAACAAAACAAAAATCTGATTAATTGTTTCTGGAAATATTTCTTCTTCCTCCTCCATTTAGTCTCCTCCACCCAAAAAAGGAAAGGGAATGTGTTTCCTATTCATTTTTTAATAGGCAAATATGCACATCTTCCTATGATATCTCCTTCATTATTTAACTCCTTGTTTTAAAACCTCCAACAATTGTTCATTGCCTATAGGGTAAAATTCCAAATTATTCTTTCATTAAAGGCCATTGATAATGTTCATTTACATTCATTTTATGCTACTTTCTACTACATTTTACATGAACTCCAAACTCAAGGCCAAATGATTCACACCATGCTTCATGAGTATGTTTCAACTATGATTTCTTTTATAACACCTCCTCCCCTCCATTGCCTGGAATATCCCTTCTTCTCTGCTTATATAAATCTTCACTGCTAATCTAAAATTATTCTAGAATCCACCCAAATCCTTAGTCATTTATGAAGTCTTCTTTATTCATCCAATCCCATCATGATCAAAAGGATTTTTACCTTTCACTTATGATATTTAGGCAGGAACTTTTCCATTTTTTTTCTAAATTTTAGAAATTCCTTTGTAGCCCAACAAGACATCAAGCATTATGCCAAAGACAGAGGTGCCTTGGTTCTGTCGCTTTATTTCAACCTTTTATTCTTTTAAGTACCAGTGAAAAAATGGAAAGCAGGGATCACTGAACTGTATGTCGTAGAATGCAAATCCATTTGGTTTGCCTGGAACTAGATCAGCCTTCGCAATTTTGTAATTCAAATGAGTCTTTCAAGTTACTTTATAATAGTAAGTCATTCAAGCTGATGAGGAAATTGATTTTACTTTTTTGGCAACTGTACATTTTTTCATTCTTTGAAAACAAAACCAGAACTCAGAGTTGATTTATCTTTTTTTAAAGTTATCCTAATCGCATTTAGTTACCCTTTTTCATGGTGCCACTTACAATTCAGGAAAAATAAGCCAAGATAGAAGTAAGTAGGTTAACAAATATACTTTGGTTTGTTCATTATCATCTGATTCCTTTGTACTACTCAATTGTTCTCTACTTAAAGGTGATCATATAATAATATTTTTGTTCCAACCACTGCTAGATATGACTATAACAATTATGAGTCTTGTGGAATTCATTACATGGTGGGCCTATTTTAAACTTCACCTATGTATACTGAATTGTTTAAATACAATATGCAAAATGCTTTGTTTATAGAGGACTCATCTATAAGTCAGAACATTCCATGCAGTCAGAAGCCAACTTTATAGTAACACCTTAACATTGCTATGTGAAGTATATTGGAGTACTTGAAGAAATAATTATCTAATATGTTGTCAGTTCTCATCTGAGTATTATGACGATAAGAATTATATATCAGACTAATGCTGTAACGTGAACTTCCATACAATTGAACTCATATAACCTTGTGATTATAGAGGCATTAATTTCTAATGTCTCAGGGGTCAAAGGTGATTAGTAGAAGAAAGGATTAAAATGGAACTGTGTCATCTTGCAGTAGAGTAAGAATCTTTTGAAGCTTGAAGTTTTAGTTGTTGCTGAAAAGAAGTATGGCTTGTATTCCTGGTAGGCATATTGAGTTCCATGAAAAATAATGACAATTTTTATCTCAGGACATCAAACATCTGTGATTTTCTTCAGAGTAATTCAATTATTCGTATGTATATTAAATATTTACTTTGTCCTATTCACATTGCTGATATAAAGACAAAAATGAAGTAGGCCTTACCTTCAAGCCATTTACCTTCAAATGGATAGAAACAGCAGTATACTGATAAGTTGTTGTTCAGTCCTTTCATTCATATCTGACTCTTTATGTCTCCATTGGTCTTTTCTTGGTAAAGATACTAGCATGGTTTGCTATTTCCTTCTCCAGCTCATTTTGTAGATGAGGAAATTGGGGCAAACAAGGTCAAGTGAATTGCCCAGGGTCATACAGCTAGTAAGTGTCTAAGGTCAGATTTGAACTCAGAATGAGTCTTCCTGGCTCTAGGCCTGACACTTCTATCTTCTGTGCCACCTAGCCCCCAGTTACACTGATAGGAAAATGCAAAATGTATATGAAAGTACTTAGAATTTTAATTTCTATGAGGATGTGGGCAATGATTTTTTTCTATTTCTGCAAGTCCAGTCCTTTCTCTTTATTAAAGCAGTGTACACATTAATTCGGCACTTCCACTTCAACTCCAGTAGCTCCCTATTGCCACCAAAAAAAAATGAGGTTTTCCATTTAGTTCTTAAAGTCCTTTGTACATTGGTCGAATTTTATCTTTCAGATACATTGTACATTACTCCTTTTTCTACAATCCAACCAAACTAGGCTTGTCTGTTACCCATATACCACATTCCACATTCCATTTCTATGTCTTTGTATTGACCATCTCCACTCCTGAAATGCACTTTCTCTTTACATTTGTCTCAGAGAGGTTCTCTTCCTTGAAGACTTAGCTAAAGCATCTCCTTCTTTATGAAGTCTTTCTTGGTTCTCCTACCTTCTAGCTCCTCTTTTCATATTATCTTGTAATTGATTACTTTGTATTTAAATACATTATATTTATTATGTATTGTTGTTTAGTTCTTTCAGTCCTGTCAAATTCTTTGTGAGCCCATGTGAGGTTTTCAATACAAGAAATGATTTGCCATTTCCTTCTCCAGTTCATTTTATAGATCATGAAGCTGAGAAAAACAGGGTTAAGTGACTCATTCAGTGTCACACAGCTAATAAAGGCCTGATACTGGATTTGAACTCAGGTCATCCCAGCCTCAGGCCCAGTATTCTATCCACTGAGTATATACTATCTTTTATATGTATATGTTGTCATATATACACATATGTCTTTATATATATGTATATATATATATATATATATATATAGATAATATGTGTGTATACATATATATACATACCTTTTATATGTATGTGTTGTCTTTCTACTAGCATTTAAGGTCCTTGAGAATAAGGAATACTTCATTTTTTCTTTGTATTTGCATCCCCAGGATACAGCACAATGTTTGACACATAGTAGGCCCTCAGTAGATGTTTCCTTTTGTTATTATTACAGGTACATTTAAATGCTTCTTTATGGGAAAATGAAGCAGCATATTCTACACATTTTTCCTAATATATTTTGTGCAAAATTATAGAATGTGCTCTTACAGACATGCAAAATAGAATTGCCCATAGGCTGTGAGCTCAGATGAAATTTGGCTAAGACTAAAAAGAATTATGCTCTGGGAAAGGAAGAATTTTAATAAAAATGTAAATGATGACCTACCCCATTACTAAATTCCTTCAGGCTAGTGTTCAAACTGCCACTGAGCACATCACTACAGGGCCATATGCCAAAAGAAGCAAGGCAAAGGAGCATTTTTAAGCAGTTTACTCTTCTGAAGGCTCAAGAAGTTGATTGAACTTATCTGTTTTAAATCTCTATATTATTTGTCTAGGAGGCAACTATACAAACATTACTACATTTGAGTCCAGAGAGAATCCATTCATTTACTCACAGTTAAAGCAGAAACATTCCTAAACAAAAGGACTAAACTTGCTGCAAGATTCAAATTCAACTTCTTTGAAAAGTGAAAATGAATTTGAATGCAAAATGGATTAATAAGTTATATAATAATTGTCTTCTTTTTTAGTTAACTAAAAAAAAGCATGCTTAATGAGTCATCCTCTTTTAATAACTGAATTATATACCTAGAGATATTTTTCCTTCTTTCTTTCTTTATAGTTTTTTTTACCAAATGATGGTTTTTCAATTAGATATTTAGAAAGTTAAAACTTAAGTTTTTTTTCTTCTAAAAATATGATAAAATCTTGGACAACTTGGTCCTGGAGAAATGTTGGATTGATTAGCCCCAAATTCTGATTAAGTTAAAATTAAAGTTCAGAGTAAATGTGCTTATCACTATTGATATCATAAAAACTGAAGTATTCAAATGTTATTTGTTTCTGTTTTGTCTACTAAAGAAGAATTTTTTTAATGAACAGGATAGAAATAATAGTGTTTCGAAGAGAATCAAGAGAAGAGGAGAGGCAGATAGTAAGAGAATGCTATACTTAATGATTTCAAGCAACTAAATAAAGATGAACTACTATCTAGTATATAAAATAAATGTCAGAGGGTTGCTAAGCTACTATTTGTCACCTTGAAAAAACTGTGCAGAAGAGGAAAGATGCTGCAGAGACCTGGAGAAGGGCAGACATTTAGATATCAGAAAAAAAAGTTTTCAAAATATTGGACAGCAAACTTGACTTTGACACCTTGCAACATCCTAGAACAACTTTCAACAGAAATTATTTGGTGAATACCTAGAAATGGAATCAATGGTCACTAAATAAAGGTCATGCTAAACTGATTTCTTCTTTGAAAAGGTAACAAGACTACTGTGACTGCTACTACTACTACTACTACTACTACTACTACTACTACTACTACTACCACCACCACCACCTAGCATTTACACAGAGATTTAAGGTTTGCAAATAATTTTAAATATGTTATCTCATTTTACCTTTACAACAATACTCTGTGATAGGTGCTATCATAATCCTTATTGTATACTTGAGGGATCTGTGGTTGAGACACCACAGACTTGCTTAGTATCACACAATCTGCTTTGGATTTTTAATCTTGGTCTTCCTGTTTCCAGTTTCAGCACTCTTTATATACCATACCAGCTAGCTATTTAGGCCAGGATGATGTTGTAGATGTGCTTTATTTAGTACATTAACAAATTGTAAACAAATCATAAATTATTGACAACACTTGATTTGATAAGATCTTTCATGCTATTCCTATTGAAAAAATATTGATTCAAAATTAGTTGAGGAACTAGGCCCATTAATGATCTGAAATCAATTTGGCAATGTATATCTAGTGGAGTGTCACAGGAATATGTATATGCTATTGAAAATAAAGTTATAAATAGCATCATTATTAAACAAAAATCAATGCTAGTGTATGGAGTGTTAACATGGACTTTGTTAGAGTTTCACAACAAGTTAGCCAATGAGAAAGGCTTCTGTGTCAAAAACTGTTTGACATACCAGTAATCAAAGTGAACTGCAGTTGAACTTGGAGATGCCTTCAGAGAGCAGACCAGCTTTGAATGTCTCAAAATTGGCCTGAACAGCAGCTGCAGACTCAGTAGTTTCCAAATACCTTACTCCCTGGCTTATTATATCTATAGATGTCTTTTCCATTAACTCTCCTCTTCCCCAGATGTAATGGGAAAGGGATTTGAAGATCTTCCCTGCCCCTTGTTGGTGGGAAGAGCTTGACAAAAGAGTGGAAAATGAAGAGATAGAGTAAGGCAGAGCTGGGAGAGACAGGGGTAGAGTTGAAACAGAGCAGCCAAAGTGAGTGAGAGAAGGTGCAATTTTGCCTAGTATAGCTTGTTTGTGGGGAGGCCTAAAGGAGGAAAGCTTGAGGATGGTAGTGCTCCCTTTATTGATAATATGTACAAACTTTGTTGTTACCATAGTGGAACTGACTTTCTGGTATCTGAATAAATATCTTGGTTTGATGTTTGAGGAAGAAGGTTTATATTTTGCACATTTATCCTGTAAACACATAGAGACTGCTGTGGATAGATATCCACAGGTGTTACACCACCTGAAAGCCTTTACAAACTATGGTATCTCACCTTTTTTCCACTCTCGTTTGAGTCAGTGAGAATACTCTCCCTCTCTGCTCCCTTGGAGGGCCTTCTATTTCCTTCAAACTTCTTTTTCTCAGGCAATAAATGCTTTTAATTGGTGTAACAGACCCTGTTTAATTTCAGGACACTTTATAGGGTTGGGGGTCTTTTGTTAACAGGAGTTGTTGATTAGTTAAAAATTCTTAAAATGATTTGGGAGTTCTGGGAGATTGCTGATTAAAAGTCAGTGGTGTCGCATGGAAGACTCAAAAACTTTAATTCAGTCTTATGCTACACAGAGTAACCAAGACAAGAATGGTGGTGAACAAATGTCACTCTGTACTTTTCAGACCAAAGCTGAAGTCTTGTGTAGAATTCTGGGTGCTGCATTTTTGGGCTAACTTTGCAAAAGAGGAGAGTACCCAAAGGAGGACAATGAGAATGGTGGAGGATTTTGAGATCACATCCTCTAAAGATAAAATAAAATAATTGTGGACATTTAAATTGGAGAAGTTTGGGAGGGACCTGAAAAATCTTCTTTAATTTTGTGAAAAGCTCTCATTTGGCAGAACAATTGTCTGCTGGGACCTTTTAGATTCATGAGCAATGGCATGGAAGTTGTAATGAAAATTAATTCCTTCTGATCAAGGACATGATAATACTTGGGAATACAGAATGGGCTATCTTGGAAGGTGGCAGATACCTCATGTGTGAGCCTGCATGCACACACACACACACACACACACACACACAAAGTCAAATGACAAGCATGCATTAACACTATATTGCAGATGCTGTTGAATGACCACATGTTAATTGCATTGTCGAGGTAATACTTATTTAGATAACACAGCAGAGGAGTGACAAGATTGGATACGAAAACAAACCTCATAATCTTTTGCTTATAGGGAACAAAGTTTAACAAAAGTGGCAAAAAAGAATAAAAAAGAAGTGGTCCTGTAAAAAAAAGATACTATGTATCAGGTAAATATAGAAAAGGAGGATGTGCTATAATGGTATCAGACAAAGCAAAAGCATTCACAATGACAACAACAAAAAGGTATAATAAAGGAAATGACACTAAACTGAAAGGCAATATAATGTCATCAAACAAATACCAACATTAAATTGAACTATGAGAAGACAAAGATAATTATAAAATAATGGCAGAATATTTCAACATCACTCTCTTGGTTTGGGACTAGAGCTGATAGAATAATAGTAACTTCTAGGTAGAGATTCTAAGGAATATATATTTCTCATCACCATGTAAAACTTGTAAAACATCCATTTATAAGGCCAAAGAAACAGTGTAAACAAATGTAAAAAGGCTGAAAGTATAAGCACATCCTTTATAAATGATAATACAATAAAGACAACAATCAGTTCACGGAATACAAACAAAAAACACAGGGCCAAAGGGAGACAGCAACGAAATACTGAACGAGTTCATCAAAGAAACTTAACAAAAATAATTATCTAAAAGAAAATGTAAAAGATGAAACAGCGTACCAAAATTTCTGGGAAGAGGCTAATATAATCTTTAGGGGAAAAATCATATGTTTATAAACATAAAGTAGAAAAATTATTAATTAAATGAATATGCATTTTAAAAATTAAAAGCGAGCAATTAAGCAAAACAGTGAAATAAGTACAAAAGAGATAATATTTAAAATTAGATAAGAAAAAGGTAAAATGAAAATATTTCAAAAATAACAAATGAAATAAAAATCTAGTTATTGAAAGACTAATTCAATTGATAAATTTAGCTAGCTTGCTTAAAAAGAAAATCAAAGATATCAAAACAGCAAATAATAAGTAAAGTGAAATTATGATAAAACTAAAAGAAAATAAAGGCTTATCAAATTTTACTATGTTCAATTATATGCTAACAAAATTGAAAACATGAAAGAAATAAAGAAATGTATTTTAAATAAATAATATCCAAATTAACAGAAGGCCAAATAGAGAGTTTAAATAGTAAAATATTAGAAAAAGAAATAGAATTTTCAAAGCAATTAACAGGAGGAAAGATGTTTAGTCCTGATGGTTTAACAGGAGAATTTAAACAAATTTTAAACAACTATTTTTAACAATACTACCTAAATTATTCTTAAAAATTAAGGTAAAACCACTCTACTTGATTCTTTTTATGAGACAAATATAGTTTTATTAACTAAAGGAAAAATAAACCACAACCATGGGGGAAGAAACAAACTAAAGACTAATTTAAAAAATGAATTTTAACTAAAAATATAATTCATCCAATTAAACACTCCTCATAACCAAGTTGAACTTACATCAAATATGTAAGGAAAACTCAATATTAGGAAAGAAATCAACAGATTCTTTATATACAACCTCTTTGTTTTATCACAAAAATTCAGTGGGTTTGCTGTCAGTATTATCCTAAATTTCATATGTGAAAATTGAGTAAAAGAGAAATTAAGTGACTTACCCAGTAACTGTCATCATCAAACAATACGGAGGCCTTTGACCATTTACATTGGGTAAATGTTAGTCCCTCCTAGTTGAAGTTCCAACTGAAGAGCTTCTGAATACCATGAGGTTCCTTTCACGTGGCAAAGCACCTGGTGCTGATTCTATTTCAGCTGAGATTTGCAAAGTAGGGGGTACATTGCTCAAACAAAAGCTGACTAAATTTTCCAAGTTATATGGCAAGAGGAGGTTATCACACAGGACTTCAAGGATGCCTCCATTGTCCATCTGTATAAATGTAAAAGAAATAGATTTTCTTGTGACAATCACAAAGGGTTTGATTTCTTAGGCCTTGCTGGCAATACTTTTGCCAGAGTCCTCTTTAATAAACTGATCCTTCACCTGTAAAATTGTGATCTATCCGAGAGTCAATGTAGCTTTAGAAAAGGGCAAGGAATAATTGACATGATGTTTGTTGCCCAACAACTCCAGAAGAAATGCCAGGAGTAGAACAGAAGTGTGTACACGGTGTTTGTAGATCTGACCAAAACCTTTGATACAGTCAGTCACAAAGGTTTATGGAAAATTATGCCAAAATTTGGTTTCCTAGAAAAGTTCATCAATAACGTACATCAGTTTCATGATGGCATGCTTGCTCAGGTTCTGGATAATGCTCTTATACTTTCCCAGTCATTAGTGGAGTGAAACAAAGCTATAGGTTTGCTCATATGCTTTTTAGCATGATGCTTTCGGTCATGTTGTCAAAAGCTTTCAATGGGAAGGCCTCACTAAGGAATGTGTCAAGTCCCAAGACCTACTACTCGACTATAACAACATCAAAATGACCACAAAAGAATTTGAGACTCTCCCTGTGGGAGCTGACGAAAAGAGCGTTGTGTGGGTTCAGACAATGAGGAGGAGAAATTAGGCAAAGGACACTGACATCAGTCAGCCACTGCACTGATGGTAAATTTTTCAAGTTGAAAAGACTACAAGCCAAGACGTTCTGCTTGCCAATGATCCTCAATGCAGCCTCTGAAGTTGAGATGCAACGTAGTATAGACCAATTCTCTGCTGCTTATGGTAATTTTGATCTAACAATTAGCACCAAGAAAACAGACTCTCTGCCATTCAGTACTGCACCATTCATATGTGGAACCACTGGTTACAACAAATGGAGAAGTTTTGAATGCTGTGGATAAGTTCACTTAATTTGGCAGTGTGTTTCGCAGGGATGTACATATTGATAATGAAGTAGACACATACATTGCCAGAGTTTAGTTCAATGGTTGGGAGGTTCGGAAAGAAATGATGAGAAAGAAGGCATATTAGACTGACTACCAAACTGAAAGTTTAAAGAGATATTGTGCTGACTTCATTGTTGTATACCTGTGAAACTCGAACAGTAAACCAGCAGCATGCTAGGAAACTGAATCCCTTCCATTTGAATTGTCTTTGAAAGATTCTGAAGATTAGCTAGCAGGCAAAGATACCAGACACTGAGGTCTTTTCTCAAACTAAACTGCCAATAATTCAATCTCTGCTTTAGAGGGTGAAACCCCAATGGGCTGGTGATGTAATGCAACATGTAAATTTGCTAAAAAGACTATTTTATGGAGAACATACACAGGGCAAGTGCTCACATGGCGATCAGAAGAAGTGATACAAAGACACCTTCAAGGTCTCTCAAGACTTTTGGAATTGATTGTGTGACATGAGAGAGACACTGGCACAGAACCTCCCAGCATGGCATACTCTCATTAAAGAAGGCACTGTGCTCTATGAACAAAGCAGAACTGAAGTAGTTCAAAAGAAATGAGATGCACCAATTTAAAGAATCCACCTCAAATGTGCACACGAATTTTTTATGCCTCTGGTACAGTATTCCAAGTTCATATTGTTCTGATCAGCCTCAGTTGGACACTCTAAAACTTGACTCTAGATATCATTTTGACTGTCTTCCAGAACAATGGACAACAATTAAACATCTGAGGCAGGATTAAAACTCAGGTCTTCCTGACTCCCAGTCCTGAATTTTAACCACAACTGAGCTGCTAAGGGAGATTTATTCAGGGGTATTCTCTTTAAAGCTATACAAGATCTCAATGCACAGGAGTGTGATGCTGCAGTCCTCCAAATACACATCTAAATTGGAGTAGAGGGAAGATAACTCACAAAATGTTTCCTGAGCTTTCGCTTTTTCTCTAAGAGAAGCTTCATTTTTGTTGTATGTCAAAGATTTTGTCTCCTTTTGTCAGGTTTCCAGGATTAATAGTTGATGGAGCAAAGTGTTATCTGCTACCTCTACTTTCAGATATATTTTTTGGGATCTGTGAGTCAATTAGTTGTTCCAGAGGAATAAAAGTCTGGTTCTGTAATGTTGTCTGATTATTAGAGATTAGCAAATAATGTGAGAATGGAGGATCTTACATACCATACATAGGCAATAGGGAGCTCAAGGTGAAGGTTTACATTTTCTGTAATTCTTATGAAAAGGAAAGAAGACTTTTTAGTTTGGTTTTCAAAAAGAACAAGGGGCAATTAATATTTACAGTCTATTTGGGAACTATATGGTTACCAGAAAATAATCTTTGGTTGTGCTTTCAAGCGAGAAATCAAAGAAATCATAGAAGACTATGGCTAACTGCTTCAGATTCTATATGTGAAATATTAATTTAGATTTTATACAGGAAGAATGTTAAACTTCTTTTATTCAAAAGGCCAAAGAATGGAATAAAGGCCTTATTATTTGTCAATATTTGTAAAGGAATGGATTTATTTTGTAATATTAATAACAAATCTTTAAGAATGATTTAGGAATTATTACTTTGCAATCATTTCATTTGATCTTCACAAGTTCACTGTGAATTAAGTATCAATATTATTTCTATTTCACAGATGAATTAACAGGATGGAGGAGGTTAAGTAACTTCCCTAGGGACACACAGCTAGTGTCTGAGGCAGAGTTTATGCCAATGTGATTCTTATTCCAAGACCTAACTACTGTCTCAAACAAATTTTAGCTCCTTCACATTCCTCAGAATGAGGACAAATAGGACTTGCAGTTACAAAATTCTAAGAACTCAAATCCAATCTTTATAAACATAATAAAATCACTGTGGAGAACTATAGAAATTAGACATTATAGGAAAGTATAATAGAAGTTAAAGCTTTTTAAATCCTATCACACAGTAACAAAGGCACCACTTATAAATAACAGAATTGTCGATCTGAATTGGTAAAGAATGTTTTCACCCTGGGATGCCCCAATATCAATGAAATCACATCTTGAAAACAACGTAAAAATTTTAAAATATCAAGTTTAATAATTTATAGCATGTAAGATAATATATTCTTTCTGTCTCTCTTTCTCTCTCACTTTTAGAAAGATAAATTTAGATTTATAAACTTTCTCCTAAGAGGCCAACAAACATCATGATCTCCAGAATGGAAAGGGAATGAAAGCTAGTACAATGAAAAGAGAACAAGTTTTAGAAAAAGAACTTCTTGGTTTAAATTCAAACTCTCTCTGTCTCTGTCTCTGTCTCTCTCTGTCTCTCTGTCTCTCTCTCTATCGTATGCATGTGAGAGAGAGAGAGAGTGTGTGTGTGTGTGTGTGTGTGCGTGTGTGCGTGTGTGTGTGTGTGTGTGTGTGTGTGTGTGTGTGTGTGTGTGTGTGTGAGAGAGAGAGAGAGAGAGAGGGAGAGAGAGAGAGAATCCAGAACTATAACTTCATTAAAGGTAGGAACACAAGGTATGGAAACTCCCTTTATCAGAAGCAACCAGTCCATATCAATTATATATAACTGATTTGCCCTTGTAGGAAAATCAATACAAGTTATTCCTTAAATGGAGTTACATTTTTCCTACATAGCCACTTTTGAGATCATTTGATCTTCTTGCACATGTTAAGAAATTAGTGTTTACTTATCCTATATAAAAAATGCAAACTTAATTTATTTTAAACATTCAAAATAATGGGACTGGAGTAAAGTCATGCATCTATATGCTGTACAATTAGAACTTAAACCCAGGTCTTCTTATTCTAAACATATTTCTTTTTTCACTATACTACTTGTCTTTGATTTCCTTTCCATTCTGGACATGATGATGATGTCTCTTGGCCTCTTAGGATAAAGTTTATAAGAAGTGTTAGTTTACATTTCTAAAAGTGATTTTTATTTTCCTAAGACAAGAGGAAATAACAAAGAAGGACAATCTATTAGATTTTCGACTATTACTTTCAAAAACAGCATTAATTAATTTTCATGTGGGACAGTGGCTTCCTAAACACTAAAGTCCAAATGTTTAAGAGAATCATAATTTTCCATTAAGAAACAAGACCAGATAGTTATGTTAAATTGACCTTAGTTATTATCTTTGAGAATACAAAGATAATGTGAACCTGTTATAAGTACGAACTATTTAATGTCTTTAGAAAAAAAAGATCATTTTCAAGGGTATATAGTAATTCAAATTTAACTATCAAAGTATTTGACCTTAATAAGAAATTATATTTAGCATATCAGTTAAGTGTAAATTTGCTAGAACCTGTTTGTTCTCCTGAGGCTTTAATTATCACTGTCTTTCCCAAGTCACTTGTTTACAATGTTAAATTTCAATGAAAAGGCAGAATTCTCAACAATAATCAGTATTCGGTATTTTAGGACTATTTCTGTTGCACAAATTCATGTCTTCCTTTCCATTTCTACTATAATCATGCTATTTCAGTCTCACATGGTTCATAACTGATTTAAAAAATAATGTCCTATTAACTGGTCTTCCTGCCTGATATCTCTGCTATCTTCTATATATCGTTTCCCTAATAAAAGCATGCTGATCCATTGTGCAAAAAAACAAACAAACAAAAAGCTGCTTACATTATTTATTCTCTTTCAACTAAATAAAATAAAAAACTGCTTTTCCTGACATTCAGGTCCTTTGTGATTCAGCTCCAATCTTTCTCTTTTTCCAATCCTTAATTTTGACTGTTTCACTTACTCTATATACTGGCCCCATGCCTATGAGGGAAAGGGATTACACACAATGTTTTGTGTTTCTCTCATACACCTATCATAATGTGTCCTATATTGTAGCAATTGTAAAATTTCTCTATAATTTTTTAGATAACTATGTCTTACAGGTATTACCTGTAGAAAGTTCATGATCTCAGAAGATGTCATCATGAA
Organism: Potorous gilbertii; assembly: GCA_028658325.1. Classification (NCBI taxonomy): domain Eukaryota; kingdom Metazoa; phylum Chordata; class Mammalia; order Diprotodontia; family Potoroidae; genus Potorous; species Potorous gilbertii. Next base: position 180,978,118 of record CM053772.1, on the reverse strand, counting down.
AATGAATTTTGCTTATCCTGGCACAAAACATCCACAATCCGAAATAGTAAGAAATTATGGAAAAGATAGAAAATGATATGAAAATTCAAGGGAGAGAAGGTTCATGTGAAAAGGGGAATAAAACAAAAATACTCAAGGAATTATTGTTGGCAAAATAAAAGTGCATAAAATTTGCTATGATTTTTTAAAATTGTGTATGAAAGAAAAAGAAACCCTTGATCAATGTTTCATTTTAATACAGAAGTCAACTGAGTAAAATGAGAAAAAAATGGAAAAAGAAAATCTGATGAATACTGTCATCAGTAATTTCTCATTCTTCACTTAAGACTAGTGCCCTGATGGAATGTAAACTATTTGAAAGTTAGGTTTATTTAATTATTTTCTGTGTATATCTTTCTATCACAGTATCCGACACAACAAAGGCTCTTATTCAATATTTATTGATTAAATAATTGTTTAGCACTGTCTATATTTGCTCTCCACCTCTTGATTCCAAATCAACTTTTCAGTTTATACTATAAAACTCCTATCTTCTTCTCTCCAGTAAATTATACCCTGCTAATCAGATACAATGCACAGTATTCACGATTATATTTCATTTTCTTGCAGGATCCGGAGATCCAGTTTTATTAATAAAAAAAATTAATGTGGTGAAATTCAGGATGCTGCAAAGAGAAATTTTTAGATAGACAGATAGGCCTGTTATCATACCCCAAGATCGTAAGCCCCTCTTCATTGAAGCCCATTATTCTCATTCTCTTACCTTGACCTAAAGCACTGATCCCTTGGAAAAGTGAGATTTTATTTTATCATGGCATGTATCAGGGCTCTATGGCACATCCTGTCCATCTTCATGAGGGTATATTTCCCCTCTGCCTTCCATATGGGAGAATATATAAACTATAAATTTGATTTTGCTTTTTAAGTTAAAAGGGAAAAGGCAGGGGAGGAGCCAAGATGGTGGAGTAGAAAGATTCACATATGCTAGCTCCAAACCCACAGCCCGTGAATTTCCTGTAAAAAGAACTCCCAACAAATTCTCGAGAAGTGGAAGCCATGCAGCAATGGACAGAAGGAGATTTCCGTTCCAGAGAGCCCTGAAAACCGACCCAAAGAGTCCATTGCACAAAGGACCAGAGTAGAGCCCAGCACTTCCCTGGCTGCGGGACACCGCAAGGAGTAGATCCAACAGGCTTCAGGAATGGAATCTACAGCAGCAGGAAAGGTCCCTCGGCCCACTGGTGCACAGGTCAGTCAGAGAGACTTCTGGGCTGCCTGAGAGGTGAGCAGGGTGTCTCCATAACTCAGGCCCCCTTGGGAGGCAGTGGCAGAGACAGTGGGATGTCAGAGCCTCCCAGAAAAGGCAGGACCTCAGCAGGAGCTCAGATCCATTATTGAAAATCTCCACATAAAACCCCTGAGGGAACTGAGCCTGGGAGGTGGCACTGTCCCCCGCTGAGCACCAGAATTTAAGCTCATATTGAATAGCAGCTGGGCTGATGCTGAAAGCCTTGTTTCTGGGAAGAAGCATTTGAATCTCAGACTCCAAGCACTAGCTGGACAGATCTAGGTGAGGGTGGGGAGGACTCTCAGAAGTCAAGTAACTCACTGGGAAAATGCCCAGAAAAGGGAAAAAAAAAAAGAC
>CM053772.1:180962016-180976373 GCA_028658325.1 Potorous gilbertii | reverse complement strand
GCTTACCATCAGGGAAGGACATAGGAGTCAAGGCCTCTGTATCCCAAACATCTGAAATAGATATCCAATGGGATCAGGCCATGGAAGAGCTCAAAAAGCATTTTGAAAATCAAGTTAGACAGGTGGAGAAAAAACTGGGAAGAGAAATGAGAGAGATGCAAGAAAAGCATGAAAAACGGGTCAATGCCTTGATAAAGGAGACCCAAAAAAATGCTGAAGAAAATAACACCTTGAAAAATAGGCTAACTCAATTGTCAAAAGAGGTTCAAAAAACCAATGAGGAGGAGTATGCTTTCAAAAACAGAATTGGCCAAATGGAAAAAAGAGGTTCAAAATCTCACTGAAGAAAATTGTTCTTTCAAAATTAGAAGGGAACACATGGAGGCTAATGACTTTCTGAGAAACCAAGAAATCACAAAAAAATCCCAAAAGAATGAAAAAATGGAACATAATATGAAATATCTCATTGGAAAAACAACTGACCAGGAAAATAGATGCAGGAGAGACAATTTAAAAATTATGGGACTACCTGAAAGCCGTGATCAAAAAAAGAGCCTAGACATCATCCCTCATGAAATTATCAAGGAAAACTGCCCTGATATTCTAGAACCAGAGCGTAAAATAAGTATTCAAGGAATCCACCAATCACCACCTGAAAGAGATCCAAAAAGAGAAACGCCTAGAAACGTTATGGCCAAATTCCAGAGTTCCCAGGTCAAGGAGAAAATATTTCAAGCAGCTAGAAAGAAACAACTCCAGTATTGTGGAAATACAATCAGGATAACACAAGATCTAGCAGCTTTTACATTAAGGGACCGAAAGGCATGGAATAGGATATTCCAGAATTCAAAGGAACTAGATCTAAAATGAAGAATCATCTACCCAGCAAAACTGAGTATAATACTTCAGGGGAAAATGTGGTCTTTCAATGAAATAGAGGACTTTCAAGCATTCTTGATGAAAAGACCAGAGCTGAAAAAGAAAATTTGACTTTCAAACACAAGAATGAGAAGAAGCATGAAAAAGTAAACAGCAAAGAGAAGTCATAAGGGACTTACCAAGGTTGAACTGTTTATATTCCGACATGGAAAGACAATATTTGAAACTCTTTAAACTTTTCAGTATGTGGGTAGTTGGTGGAATTACACACACACCCACCCCACACACATGTGCACACACATGTACACGTGTGCGCGCACACACACACATACACACATGCACACACACACAGAGACAGAGAGAACAGAGTGAATTGAATAGGATAGGATCATATCTTAAAAGAAATCAAAGTAAATGGTGAGAGAGAAATGTGGTGGGAGGAGAGAAGGTGAAATATAATGGGGTAAATTATCTCTCATAGAAGAGGAAAGCCGGAAACTATTTAGTGGAAGGAAAAAGAGGAGAGCTGAGAAAAAAACACATGAAGTTTGCTCTCATCACATTCGAGTAAAGGAAGGAACAAAATGCACATGCATTTTTGTATGAAAATCTATCTTACAATACAGGAAAGTGGGGGAGAAGGAGATAAGCAGGGTGGGGCTTATGATGGAAGGGAGGGCAATGGAGGGAGGGATCAATTTGAAGTCAACACTCTTGGGGAGGGACAGGATCAAAAGAGAGAATAGCAACTATGGGGGGCAGGATAGGGTGGAGGAAAATAGACTTAGTCTTACACAACACGGCTATTATGGAAGTCATTTGCAAAACTACACATATATGGCCTATATTGAATTGCCTGCCTTCCCAAATAGAATGGGTGGGGAGGGATGGATGGGGAAAAGTTGGAACTCAAAGTTTTAGGAACAACAGTCAAGTACTGTTCTTGCTACTGGGAAATAAGAAATACAGGTAATGGGGTGAAAAGATTATCTGGCCCTACAGGACAAAATAGAAGATGGGGACAAGGGAAAGGAGGGACGATAGAAGAGAGAGCAGATTGGTGATAGGGGAAATTAGAATACTCGTTGTATTGGGGTGGAGGGAGGGGACAAATGGGGAGAAAATTTGGAACCCAAAATTTTGTGAAAATGAATGTAAAAAGTTAAATAAATTTATATTTAAAAAATTGAAAAGACAAATAAACTAATGTGAAATAATGGGAAGTTTTAGTAATGTATGTACAAATGGACCTCATCCAAATCTAATTTGAATTATTGAAACTTGGAAAGATAAATGAAATGGATATTTTAGGGAAGGAAGGAGAGTCACTTTGACTCTAGATTCAATTAAATGAAAATGTCATCTAATTAATAATTTAGGTAAAGAATTTTAGATTGGAAGTGACCACAGAGTCTTTTAAAAAATTAATTAGTATATTTGTTTTCAATTTTCAACAAGCACTTCCATAAGTCATACATTTTCACCCTCTTTCTCTCACCTTCCTCCCCTATGTGCCTTGAAATCTTATATTGTTTTACATATAATATTTCTACAAATACATATAATATTCTACAAATAAATTTTTACATTAGTCATGTTGCATGGAAGACTTAAAACTAATAGGTGAAATCATGAGGAAAAATCAAACCAAAACAATCCATAACACAAGAGAAAATCTGGATTCAGATTCCATAGTTCTTTCTCTGGATGTAGAAAGCATTTTACCTTGAGTCCTTTGGGAATGTTTTAGATCATAACATTGCTGTGAAGGGGTTAGTCTATCAGAAACAGTCCTTGCACATTGTGATTGTTACTATGTATAATATTCTCCTGATTCTTCTTATTTCACTCCTCATCAATTTATATAAGTCTTTCCAGGGTTTTCTGAAGTCCAATTGTTTGTCATATTTTATAGTACAAACATACTCCATTGCACTCATATACCACAACTTGTTCAAACTATTTCCCAATTGAAGGGCATTCTCTCAATTTCCAGCTCTTGGCCTCCACAAAAAGAACTACTATAAGTATTTTTGTACATGTGGAACCTTTTCACATTTTTATGATCTCTTTGGAAGCCATATTGTTGGGTCAAAGTTTACATTTTTGTAGCCCTTTGGACGTAGTTCCAAACTGCTCGGCAGAATGGTTTGATCTGAACACAGCTCCACCAACAATGAATTAGTGTTCCAACTCTTCTATTTTCCTAACATTTATCATCTTCCTGTTTTGTTATCTTAGACAATCTGATAGGTGTGATGTAGTATTTCAGAATTGTTTTGATTTGTATCTCTATAATCGATAATTATTGAGAGCATTAAAATGACTATTGATAGCCTTAAATTCTTCCTCTGCAAACAGCCTGTGCATGTTATCTGACCATTTATCAGTTGGGGAATAATTTGTATTCTTGTAAATTTGACCGAGATTCGCTCTACATATTTTACAAATGAGACCTTTATCACAGACACTAGCTATAAAAATTCTTTCTCAGTTTCTGCTTCCTTCCTAATCTTAGTTACTTTGGGTTTTTCATGCAAAACTTTTCAATTTAATGTAATCAAAATTATCCATTTTGCAGTTCATATTGGTCTTGTTTCATCATAAATTTCTTCATTCTCCATAAATCAGACAAATACACTCTCCCTTGTTAAACTAATTTGTTCATAGTATCAGCATTTATACCTAGATCATGTACCCATATGGACTTTACTTTTGTGTATCGTACAAGGGATTGGTCTATGCCCCATTCCTACCACACTATTATCCAGTTTCCCAGCAGTTTTTGTCGATCAGTGAGTTCTTATTCCAAAACTCGGGTCCTTGGATTTATAAAACAGTAGACTGCTGCGTTCATTGATTACAGTGTCTTGAGTATCTAGCATATTCCACTGATCTATTCCTCTATTCCTTAGCCAGTACCAAGTGGTTTTGATGATTACTGCTTTGTCATGCAATTTGAGATCTGGTATGACACCTTCCCTAGTCTTTCTTGTCATTAATTCCCCTGATATTCTGGAACTTTGGTTCTTCCAGATGAATTTTTGTATAATTTTTTCTAGTTCTAGAAAATAATTTCTGGTAGTTTCGTTGGTTTGTCACTTAATAAGTAAATTAATTTAGGTAGAGTACCATTTTTATAATATTAGCTTGGCCTACCCATGAACAATTGATGTTTTTCTAATTACTTAGTTTTGATTTTATTTGCTTGAAAACTGTTTTGCAATTGTGTTCATGCAATCCTTGGGTTTGCTTTGGCAGGTAGATTCCCAAATATTTTATAGTGTCTACCATAGAATTAAATGGAATTTCTCTTTCTCTCTCTTTCTGTTGGGTTTTGTTGGTAATACATAGGAATGCAGATGATTTATGTGGTTTATTTTGTAACCTGCAACTTTGCCAAGGTTGTTTATTATTTCAGGTATTGATTGTTCAGGATTGTCTAAGTAAATCATCATATCATCTGCAAAGAATGATGACTTAGTTTCTTCTTTGTCTATTCTATTACTTCAAATTCTGTTTCTTCTCTTACTACTAAATCTAACAATTCTAGTACCATATTGAATAATAGCAGTGATAATGGTCATCCTGGTTTCAACCCTGATCTTATCGGAAGTGCATCTAGTCATTACATGTAAGGTAATGCTTGCTGATTGTGTTAGGTATATGTTAAGGAAGGCTCCATTTATTTCTATGCTCTCGAGTGTTTTCCATCTGGATTAGTGCTGTGTTTTGTCCAAAGCTTTTTGTGCATCTGTTGAGGTGGTCATATGGTTTCTGTTAGTTTTGCTGTTGATATGATCAATAAAGCTGATAGCTTTCCTAATATTGAACCAGCCCTGCATTTCTGGTGTAAATCCTACCTGATCATAATATATTATTCTTGTGATAAGCTGCTATGTTTTTGCTAAATCTTGTTTAAAATTTGTGCATCTATATTCATTAGGGAAATTGGACTATAATTTTCCTTCTCTGTATTGGCTCTTCCTGGTTTAGGTCTCAAAACCATATTTGTATCATAAAAAGCATTTAGTAGATCTCCTTCTTTGCTTATTTACCCAAATAGTCTATATAGTATTGAAATTAACTGGTACTTAAATGTGTCATAGAATTCACTTGTAAATCCATTTGCTCCTGGAGATTTTTTTTCCTAGGAGGCTAATTGATAGCTTGTTCAACTTCTTTTTTCTGAGATGGGGTTATATAAGTATTTAATTTAATCTTTTGTTAATTTGAACAATTTATATTTTTTAAATATTCATCCATCTCATTTAGATTGTCAACTCTATGGACGTATATTTGGACAAAATAATTTCTAAATTTTGTTTTAATTTCCTCCTCTTTGGAGATGAGTTCATCATTTTCATTTTTGATATTGGTAACGTGGTTTTATTTTTTCTTTATTTGATCAAATTGGCCTAAGGCTTATTAATTTTATTGTTTTTTCATAAAACCAGCTTTTAGTTTTATTTCTTAGTTCAGTAGTTTTCTTAATTTCAATTCTATTGCTCTCTAGTTTGCAGTGTTTCTTAGTATTCATTTGGGGATTTTCAATTCATTTTTTTTCTAACTTTCTCAGGTGCATGCCCAATTCATTGATATCTTCTTTCTCTATTTTAGTTTCATAGGCATACAATGATATAAAACTCCTAACAACTGTTTTCACACCAACTTATGGGATTTGGTAAGTTGTCTCATATGATTTGTGATTTAACCCACATTCTATAATATTAAATTATTTAGTTTACAATTACTTTTTGTCCATCTTTCCATGGCCTTTTTTTGCATATAATTTTGTTCCATCATGATCTGAGAAGGATGCATTGACTATCTCTGCCTTTCTGTACTTCATTTTGAGGATTTTATGCCCTAATACATAGTCAGGTTTTGTGTATGTACCAGGTACTGCTGAGAAAAATCTATATTCCTTTTTGTCCCCATTCAGTTTTCTCCAGAGATCCATCATATCTACCTTATCCAGAGCTCTATTGACTTCCTTACCTTGTTTATTGTTTATTTTGAGGTTGGATTTATAAAGTTCAAACAGGAGTAGTTTGAGGTACCTTACTAGTAGAGTTCTGCTGTCCATTTCTTCCTGTAACTACCTTAATTTCTCCTCTAAGAATTTGAATGCTATACCACTTAGTGCATATATGTTTAGTAATGACACTGCTTCATTTTCTTTGGTGCCTTTTAGCAGGATATAGTTTTCTTCCATATCTCTTTTGATTAGATTTACTTCTGCTTTTGCTTTGTCTGAGATTAGGGTTGCTACCTATGCTTTTTGTACATAAGATGAAGCATAATATATTCTGCTTCATCCTTTTACCTTTATCCTGTGTGTACAACCCCCTGCCCATTTCAAATGTAATTTTTGTAAACAACCTATTATTAGGCTATGGTTTTTTATTATTTATTTTTTTAACACAGTTTATAATAGATAAAGCAATTCAAACCTTTGGTCAGGTGATACTTCTTTTTAAAGCACCTACAATATGAACCACAACAGAATTTTTTTTTAAATATTAACCAACTGAGACACAAATAATATTTATGTTGCTAACTTCACAAGCTCTTGACCTAATTGTCTTCACAGTATTATTAAGAATTAAAGGACCGTAACTTACTGTTGTTGGTCTAAAGTCCTATCCCTAATAGCTTAATTTTAGACAACTTCAGATGTTCCTCTCCCCATAATCTATAATTGAATAGATCTGGTATTAAGCTTACAAACCTTTTGACTATAGGAAATTGCCACTAATAGTAAGGTTATGTCTTTTAATTCACTATGATGTGGGGGAGGAATGGTCTGGCCACTGGAGGTCTCCTCCTTCCCTGAGTTAGAGGACAAGCAGGCTCAGCAGATGCACTGGAGTCTGCCTCATTTCCCTGGCTGTGCTAAAGCCCTCCTGGAGTCCTGTTGTCGATGCTTATGGCTCCACTCCCCTGGGTTTCAAAGTCTCCTTCTAGTTTGCTGAGGAGGGGCTGTCTGGGACAGCTGTGATCCTGTACAGGTCTCCTTCAGCCATAACAAGAAGGACTCTTTTTGATGATCTCCCTAGCCTCCTGAGCTGAGCAGTTATTTGCCACTTTGGCTGATCCCAGTATTTCAACATTTTCCTGGGGCAACATTCTCTGGGTTTTTCAAAGTCAATAAGGAGATGGTGAGAGCACTTAGAGTTTGCTCCACTATATTGGCTCCTGCAATTTCAAGTAGTTGACTTTCAAATTTCCAATCTATGGGCTGATAGTCTTAGGGTTAGTGAAGGTCCTTCATTTCTCTCTCACTCAGTTCCCCTGGGCTCCCATTCTGTGCTGATATGTTTGGGAATCTGAACTGTTGCTTTTGCTTCAGTCCCAGCAGATCCTTCTCAGCTCTGCTATGAGTGGATCTGCACTGGTGCAGCCTGTGCACTCTGTGTACAGCCCTGTGTAATAGATTCTTCCCATCCACATTTCAGGCTGCCCTGGGCTGGAAATCTGCCACACTCTATGTCCCAGTGGATTCTGCCACTCTCACATCTGTTCCGATTGTCTTTTTAGAGGTATCTGATAGAATTTGTGGCAGAGCTAAGGTGAGTCCATACTATCACTCTACCATCTTGGATAGGCCCCCAACAGTCTTTCAGGTTCAATATGTGTGTGACTAAAAGGCATCATGGTACAGTGCAAAGAGCCTTGGATATGATATCAAAGGAATTGGGCTGAATCCTTTTTCTTGCTACTTAAATCTTGTGAAAGTGGTAAATTTCAACCTCTCTGAGTCTCAGTTTCCTCCTATTTGCAATGAGAGCATTAGACTAGATAGCCTATAAGTCTTTTCTGGTTCAAAATCTGTGACTCTGTCATGGTCTTACAATCTGTCCAACAAGTGATCATCTAGAGTCATTTGAAGATCTATATTGAGGGGAGAGTCTATTACTTGTCATGGAAATTAGATTATATATATACTAGTATATATAAAAATCTGGTATGATATATATATATTATACTATATATATATATATATATATATATATATATATATATACATATATATATATATGCCATACCAGACATTTTAAAAAACATCATTTGGTCTGAACAAAATAAAGAAATGGCCTTAGGTACATGGGGGATTTATTAATTTTAGCTGAAGGACATACAACAATATTCTGGCCAGGTCAGGTTAAGGCTGTTCTGGTTGTTCAGGTTGAGACTGGAATGAGATACCTCACTAACCATCAAATATTGAACTGTTGGAGGTTTAATTTTAATGTGGCTTTGCTAGATTCCTTTAAGACTCAGCTCAAGTCTTATCTTCAAAGTGCTTTTAGGATCCTCTAAATTCTGTTGTTTTTTCCCCTCTCATATTACTTTCTACTTGTCCACATTATGTGTTGCTTGTACCTGGTTATTTACATGTTTTCTTCCCCATTCAATTTTATGGCCCTGGAAGTCAAGAACTATTTTTGCTTTTCTTTGTAATCCCAGGACTTAACATATTGCCTTGATCAAAAAAAGCCCTAAATAAATGTTTGTTGACTGGGTGAAAAGATATTCTACTAAGATATCCCAGGTATCAATTTGAGTATAGCTGCCTTGCCTCTACTTTTGCATGGTGACATGTTCTAGACAGAAGCATAAGTAAAACCTGAGGACACCTGAGTCCTTAAGAGTCCATATTCTATTCCTGGTTTGCCAAGAAGCTGTATCAATAAACTGAGTCTCAGGCCTCTGGAGCAATTAAGTCTTAGGGTTGCTCTTAATACCTTTAGATAGTTCCATGTACAGATGGTGTGGTGGTGGCTGGTGGAGCACCTGGGTTTTTTTATTGTTAATTATTAGGCCAAAATTAGTACAGGCAGCAGAGAAATTGATCCATACTTTGCTGCATCTCAGCTTCAGAAGCTGCACTGAGTGCACAATCGTCTGCAAATAGAAAATCATGCACCAACACTCCCTCCACTTTGGTCTTGGCTTGTAACCTTTCCAAATTCAAGAACTTACCATCAGTACGGAAGTTGACTTTGATGCCATGTTCATCCTCTTTGAAAGCATTTGTCAGCATGACTGAAAACATTATGATCAAAACCACGGGAGCAAGCACACAGCCCTGTTTCACTCCATTGGTGACTGGGAAGGCACGATTGCTTTGTCCATTATCCAGAACCCGGGAAAACCTGCCATCATGAAATTGACATAAAATATTGATGAACTTCTCTGAGAAGTCAAATTTTGACATAATTTTCCATAAGCCCTCATGACTAACAGTGTCAAAGGCCTTGATAAGATCCACACAGGTTGTGTACAGACCTCTATTCTGTTCCTGTCATTTCTCCTGGAGTTGTAGGACAGCAAACACCATATCTACCTCAGCCCTTTCTGAAGCCACTCTGGCTCTCGGGTATATGCCCATCTTCCAGGTGAAGAATTAGTCTATTAAGGAGGACTTTAGCAAGAATTTTGCCAGCAATGACTAAGAGAGTGATCTTTCTATGATTGTTGCAGGACAATCTATTCGCTTTACCCTTATAGAGAAGGAAAATGGAGGCAACCACAACAAATGCAGAAGTTTAAAATGCTGTGGATAAGTTCACTTACCTTGGAAGTGTACTTTCCATGGATGTACACATTGCCAATGAGATTGATGCACACATTGCCAGAGCTAGTTCAGTATTTGAGAGGCTCTGAGAAAAGGTTTGGGAGAGAGGAGGTATTAGACTGACTACCATACTTAAGGTCTATAGAGTTGTTGTGCTGACTCCATCATTATATGTTTGTGAAACATGGACAGTCTACCAGCACAATGCCAGGAAACTGAATTGCTTCAACTTGAACTGTCTTAGGAAGATTCTGAGGATCACCTGGCATGATAAGGTAACAGACACTGAAGTCCTTACTCAAGCTGAACTGCCAAACATTAGAACTATGCTTCAGAGAGCGCAACTCCGATGGGATGGCCACATTGTCTGAATGCAAAATGTAGGCTCGCCTAAAAGACTATTTTATGGAGGACTAGCATGGGGAAGGCAATTACATGGTGGCCAGAAGAAATGATACAAGGACACTGTCATGGTCTCTCTCGAGAACTTTGTATTTGACTGAGAGCTGAGAGACATTAGCACAGGACTGCTCAGCATGGCATGCCCCTATAAGAAAAGGTACTGTGCTCTTTGAGCAAAGCAGAATTGAGACAGCAGAAAGTAAACACAAGATATGCAAGTTTGGGATATCCACCCCAATTACTCAAATGGAATACCTGTGCCCAACCTATGACAGAGCATTCTGAGCTCATATTTGGCTGTTCAACCACAGTCAGACACACTCAAATTTCATTTTACAATGTTGATGTCATTTTGGTCCAGTTTGAAGATGAAATCCAACAACCAACCAATACCTTTATATTTATGGGGTTGGAAAAAAGAGTAGAAACTACCCTACTACCATGGTACAGAACTTAATAGATGATACCCTTATCAAAAATAGAGATATTTCTTTTCATATTCTTTATAGGTAAATGAACATATTTGGAAAATAACAGTTTCTTTCTTTATATAACACCTTTGGGTTATTTACACCCGATTTTTTCAATCTAGATTTTGCAGCTACGTAAAACAATAATATTACATTTTAATAGAATAAAAATCACAGTTTCAGCAACTATGTAGAAAAACTCTTCCTATTCATATACTCCAAAGAGAATGCACTTTGCTGGAGATATGTTATTTGACATAATCTTATCACACTTTTCTTTGACAGCTGTATTTTTGATCTGTAACATCCAATAAAATGATGACACAGTATTCAGACTGTGAGCAAAAGTAAGGGTACACCTTCTGAGCCACTTGCAAAATTTTGTTCCTGATTTTGAACATATTAACATTAATTTCAGGGAATGTAGTCAAGCATGCTCTTCTTCCACAGAAAAAATTAATAAAGATAGAAAAGAATTGTGAAAGATAAAATAATGATAAAGACAATACAGTGAATCTTAACACCTGTTTAATCATGTTAGTTGCTATCAATTTGAAGATAACAAACATATACTGATGAACATGTGTCAATACTTCCTAACAAATTATGCTAATTTTCTATGCAATTTCACACTATCCTTAGTACCCTTTGGCTAAGAGTTTTTTTTACATGTTCAAATACAATAAAACTTTATTTTGGTTTCTTATTATTTTTTAAACAAATTTATATATTTCACTTTTTACAATCATTTTTACAAAATTTGGGGTTCCAAATTTTCTCCCCATTTGTCCCATCCCCCCATCCCAATACACTGAGCATTCTAATTAACCCTATCACCAATCTGCCCTCTCTTCTGGCATGCCTCCCTTCCCTTACCCCATCTTCTCTTTTGTCCTGTAGGGCCAGATAACTTTCTATTCTCCATTACCTGCATTTCTTATTTCCTAGTAGCAAGAACAATACTCAGTGGTTGTTCCTAAAACTTTGAGATCCAGCTTCTCCCCATTCCTCCCTCTCCACCCATTCCCTTGGGAAGGCAGGAAATTCAATAAAGGTCTTATCTGTGTAGTTTGCAAATGAATTCCATAATAGTTGTGTTGGGTAAGACTACCTGTATTTCCCTCCATCCCATCCTACCCCCCATTACTTCTATTCTCTCTTTGGATCCTGTCCCTCCCCAAGAATGTTGACTTCAAATTGCTCCCTCCTTCCATTGCCCTCCCTTCCATCATCCCCCCACCCTGCTTACCTCCTTCTCCGCCACTTTCCTGCATTGTAAGATAGGTTTTCATACCAAAATGAGTGTGCATTTTTTTCCTTCCTTTGGTCAAATGTGATGAGAGTAAACTTTATGTTTTTCTCTCAGCTCCCTCTTTTCCCCTCCACTACAAAGTGTCTTGCCTGCCTCTTCTGTGAGAGATAATTTGTCCCATTCCATTTCTCCCTCTGTCCTCCCAATACATTTCTCTCCCACTGCTTAACTTCATTTTTTTAAGATATGATCCGATCCTACATAATTCACTCTGCACTCTCTGTCTCTGTGTGTGTATGCATGTGTGTGTGTGTGTGTGTGTGTGCATGTGTGTGTGTGCAATCCCACCAACTACCCAGATACTGAAAAGTTTCAAGAGTTACAAATATTGTCTTTCCATGTAGGAATGTAAACAGTTCAACTTTGGTAAGTCCCTTATGACTTCTCTTTGCCATTTACTATTTCATGCTTCTCTTCATTCTTGTGCTTGAAAATCATATTTTCGACGATTGTTGGGGGGTGGAGCCAAGATGGCAGAGTAGAAAGACTCACATATGCTAGCTCTGAACCCAGAGCCCATGGACCTCATGTAAAAAGAACTCCCAACAAATTCTGGAGAAGGGGAAGTCTCGCAGAAACAGAGTGAAGTAGATTTCTGTTCCAGAGTGCCCTGAAAAACCGATCCCAAAGATCTGTCGCGCACCAGACGGGAGCAGAGCCCAGCCCTGCCCTTGCTGCCCGGCAAAGAGAGGAGTGAGCAGATCTGAACAGGCTTCAGGGACGGAATCTCCAGTGACCGGGAAGGTCCCTCCACCCACAGACACACAGGACAGAGAGAGAGATGTCTGGATAGGCTGAGAGGGGAGCAGGGTGTCTCCATAAATCAGGCCCCCTCAGGAGGCCACAACAGAGGCAGCAGGTGGCCAGAGGCTCCCAGAGCAGGCAGAAGCTCTGCAGCAGCTCCATTACAGAAGGTCTCTCCATAAAGCCCCTGAGGGAACTGAGCCTGGGAGGAGGGCCTGCCCCAACCTGAGAACCTGATTTAATCTTACCCTGAATAGCAGCCAAGCCAGCCACTGAAAGCCCTGAGGCTGAGGAACAGCATTTGAATCTCAGACCCCAAGGATTAGCTGGGTGGATCTAGGCGAGGGTGGAGAGGAATCTCAGAAGTCAAGTAAATGGCTGGGAAAATGCCCAGAAAAGGGAAAAAAAAATAAGACTATAGAAGGTGACTTTCTTGGGGACCAGATGATTCCGCCCTTCCTCTCTGATGAGGAATAAAACTGCTTACCATCAGGGAAAGACACAGGAGTCAAGGGTTCTGTATCCCAAACATCTGAAATAGATATGCAATGGGCTCAGGCCATGGAAGAGCTCAAAAAGAATTTTGAAAATCAAGTTAGAAAGATGGAGGAAAAATTGGGAAATAGAAATGAGAGAGATGCAAGAAAAGCATGAAAAAAGGTCAATACCTTGCTAAAGGAGACTCCAAAAAATGCTGAAGAAAATAACACCTTGAAAAATGGACTAACTCAATTGGCAAAAGAGGTTCAAAAAACCAACGAGGAGAAGAAGAATGCTTTCTAAAGCACAATTAGCCAAGTGGAAAAAGAGGTTCAAAAGCTCACTGAAGAAAATACTTCTCTCAAAATTAGAATGCAACAGATGGAGGCTAATGACTTTCTGAGAAACCAAGAAATCACAAAACAAAACCAGAAGAATGACAAAACGGAACATAATGTGAAATATCTCATTAGAAAAACAACTGACTTGGAAAATAGATCCAGGAGAGACAATTTAAAAATTAGAGGACTACCTGAAAACCATGATCAAAAAGAGAGCCTAGACATCATCCTTCATGAAATTGTCAAGGAAAGCTGCCCTGATAGTCTACAACCAGAGGGCAAAATAAGTATTCAAGGAATCCACCAATCACCACCTGAAAGAGATCCAAAAAGAGAAATGCCTAGAAACATTGTGGTCCAATTCCAGAGGTCCCAGGTCAAGGAGAAAATGTTGCAAGCAGCTAGAAAGAAACAATTCCAGTATTGTGGAAATACAATCAGGATAACACAAGATCTCGCAGCTTCTACGTGAAGGGATCAAAGGGTGGGAAACAGAATATTCCAGAAGTTAAAGGAACTAGGTCTAAAACCAAGAATCACCTACCCAGCAAAACTGAATATAATACTTCAGGGGAAAATGTGGTCTTTCAATGAAATAGAGGACTTTCAAGCATTCTTGATGAAAAGACCAGAGCTGAAAAGAAAATTTGACTTTGAAACACAAGAATGAGAAGAAGCATGAAAAAATAAATAGGAAAGAGAAGTCATAAGAGACTTACCAAATTTGAACTGTTTATATTCCTACATGGAAATATTTGTAACTCTTGAAACTTTTCAGTATGTGGGTAGTTGGTGGAATTACACATACACACACATGCACACACACATGTACAAGTGTGTGTGTACACACACATACACACATGCACGCACACACAGAGACAGAGTGAATTGAATAGGATGGGATCATATCTTAAAAGAAATCAAGGTAAATGGTGAGAGAGAAATGTAGTGGTAGGGAGAGGGTGAAATGCAATGGGGTAAATTGTCTCTCATAGACGAGGCAAGCAGGAGACTTTTTAGTGGAGGGAAAAAGAGGAGAGCTGAGAAAAAAAAACCTGAAGTTTACTCTCATCACATTCAACTAAAGGAAGGAATAAAATGCACACACATTTTGGTATGAAAACCTATCTTACAATACAGGAAAG
>CM053772.1:180938122-180961516 GCA_028658325.1 Potorous gilbertii | reverse complement strand
GGGTGGGGGGGGATGATAGAAGGGAGGGCAATGGGAGGATGGAGCATTTTGAAGTCAGCACTCAGGGAAGGACAGGATCAAAAGATAGAATAGCAACAATTGGGGGCAGGATAGGATGGAGGGAAATATAGCTAGTCTTACACAACATGACTATTATGGAAGTCATTTGAAAAACTTCACAGATATGGCCTGTATTGAATTGGCTTCCTTCCCAAAGGGAATGGGTGGGGAGGGAGGGATGGGGAGAAGTTGGAACTCAAAGTTTTAGGAACAACTGTCGAGTATTGTTCTTGCTACTAGGAAATAAGAAATACAGGTAATGTTGAATAGAAAGTTATCTGGCCCTACAGGACAAAAGAGAAGAAGGGGACAGGAGAAGGGAGGGATGATAGAAGAGAGGGCAAATTGGTGATAAGGAAAATTAGAATGCTCAGTGTGCTGGAGTGGGGGGAGGGGACAAATGGGAAGAAAATTTTAGGTACCAAAATTTTGTGACAATCAATGTAAAAAGTTAAATAAATAAATTTGTATTAAAAAAAGAAAAGAAAATCATATTTTCTTTTCAGCTGTGGTCTTTTCATTAAGAATCCTTGAAAGTCCCCTATTTCATTGAAAATCCATATTTTCCCCGGAAGTATTGTCCTCAGTTTTGCTCTGTAGGTGATTCTTGGTGTTAGTCCTAGTTCCTTTAACTTCTGGAATATTCTATTCCATGCCCTTTGATCCCTTGATGTAGAAGCTGCTACATCTTGTGTTATCCTGATTGTATTTCCTCAATACTGGAATTGTTTCTTTCCAGCTGCTTGCAATATTTTTTCCTTGACCTGGGATCTCTGGAATTTGGGCACAATATTCCTAGGAGTTTCTCTTTTTGGATCTCTTTCAGGTAGTGATCAGTGAATTCCTTGAATACTTATTTTGCCCTCTGGATCTAGAATATCAGGGCAGTTTTCCTTGATAATTTCATGAAGGGTCATGTCTAGGCTCTTTTTTTAATGGTGGCTTTCAGGTAGTCCAATAATTTTTAAGTTGTCTCTCCTGGATCTATTTTCCAAGTCAGTTGTTTTTCACATTATCATCCACTTTTTCCATTCTTTTGGGATTTTTTTGTGATTTTTTGTTTTCTTGGTTTCTCAAAAAGTCATTAGCCTCCATCTGTTCCATTCTAATTTTGAAAGAACAATTTTCTTCAGTGAGCATTTGAACCTCCTTTTCCATTTGGCTAATTGTGCTTTAGAAAGCATTCTTCTCCTCATTGGCTTTTTGAAACTTTTCTGCCAGTTGAATTAGTCTATTTTTCAAGGTGTTACTTTCTTCAGCATTTTTTTGGGGTCTCCTTTGGCAAGGTATTGACCTGTATATCATACTTTTCTTCATCTCTCTCATTTCTCTTCCCAATTTTTCCTCCATCTTTCTAACTTGATTTTCAAAATTCTTTTTGAGCTCTTCCATGGCCAGAGCCCATTAGATATCTATTTCAGATGTTTGGGATACATAGGCCTTGACTCCTATGTCTTCCCCTGATGGCAAGTATTGTTCTTCCTCATCAGAAAGGAAAGGAAGAAACATCTGATCCCCAAGAATGTAACCTTCTATGACCTTATTTTTTCCCTTTTCTGGGCATTTTCCCAACCTGTTACTTGACTTCTGAGATTCCTCTCTACCTCTACCTAGATTCACCCAGATAGTGCTTGGGGTCTGAGATTCAAATGCTCCTCCCCAGCCTCAGGGCTTTCAATGGGTGGCCAGGCTGCTATTCAAGGTGAGCTTAAGTTCTGGTGCTCAGATGGGGACAGGGCCTCCTCCCAGGGTTAGTTCCCTCAGGGGGTCTATGTGGAGACCTTCACTTTTGGTCCCAAGCTTCTGCCTGCTCTGGGAGCCCCTTGGCGCCACTTCCTCTGCTGCTGCCTCCTGAAGGGGCCTGAGTTATGGAGACACACTGCTCCCCTCTCGACCAGTCCAAAAGTCTCTCTCACTGACCTGTGCGCCTGTGGGTGGAGGGACCTTTGTGGCCACCAGAGATTCTGTCTCTGAAGCCTGCTTGGATATGCTCCTCTTGGTGCCACATGGGCAAGGCAGGGCTGGGCTCAGCTCTGGTCCCCTGCGTGATGGACCTTTGTTGAGGGTTTTACAGATCTTTCTGGAACAGAAATCTCCTCCACTCCATTGTTCTGTGGCTTCCACCACTCCAGAATTTGTTAGGAGTTCTTTTTTACAGATATTTTATAGACTGTGGTTTCAGAGCTAGCATGTGTGTGTCTTTCTATTCCGCCATCTTGGCTCCTCCCAAAACTTTATTTTCAAATGCAAAAATCATTCTTAACTCTTGGACTATGGAAAAACCAGCTGGATATCTACTCCTGCTTTTAGTGTACATTTAATGTAACTCCTCCTTTTTTGTATGAGGTTAATGAGACAGAGAGATTTGAAGAGCAAAGGTACGATTTAAATTCAGGAGCTTAAAACCCAAATCTAACATTCCTTCCTCAGCCACCCATTTGATAATTTTGTAGGTTCGTATTGCATAGAGAATTTCCTGACAGTATATATGCTTATTATACTCAGATTAAAATTTTAACCCCTATATAAAAAAGGACAATTTTGCTTTAGAGAGAGTTCATTATTTAATGTTTAACATTAGACATATGAAAGAAAAGCACAGTGATCTTGGTGAGTTGAACTTAAAATCATAGGACCTGAGTCTGAATGCTGTTTCAGGAGCTTACTGCCTATCTCATTGGCTCAGTGTCCTCATCTATAAAACGAAATAAAGTTGGAATAGTTGACCTTTATACTGTTCTTTCTAACTATGTGATGTTATAATTCTCTGAACTTACCCTGGAGTATAAGTGTTTTTTTTTTTCATTTTATTGATAGGTAAATGGTCAGGGTGGTAACCAATGATTGTATCAGTGTCAGGAATTCCTTTTATAAAAATACCTGATAGCAATGTAGGTTGACTAATCGTCATCAATTTACAGTGTAAATAGATGCGTAAGAGCATGCTTAGATTATATGTCCCATCTGTGATCATACAGTCAATATGGGTCAGAAGTGGTTCTTGAACTCAGATCTTCCTGATTACAAGGCCAATCCTGCATCTAGTACATTATGACATTTGATGTGTCTGATGATTCCCATTAAATAAATAACTCTCTGTTGTTCAACATTATCTTTTGTTATGGAATGCAACACTGTTGATATACCATTGCTTAGTACAGGTGTTCTTAAACTCTTTTATACTGTAGTCCCCTTTGGAAGTCTGGTGAAGGCCATGGAATCCTCTGAATAATGTTTTTAAAGGAATAAAATAAAATACTTAGTATTTAAAAATTAACCAATTATTTTGAAATCAAGTTTATTTTTTCCTATCCTATTCAGTGAGTTCACAAACTGACTAAAATCTATCCATAGACTCCTTGGGGTGTTGATAGACCGCAGGTTAAGAACCACTGACCCAGAAGATCTTGAACTCGTTGACTCAGCAAAATGCAGTGGAAGGTGTGACTTTATTAAATATCCCCCCTCCCCTTCATTTCACAAGAATTGTCAGCAGAGAATTCACCATCTGAATCCTTGTGATCTGGCTTTGATATATGTGAGTAAAAAGCCTTATGTTTGTCATGTAATAAATGTTTGCCTTACTAATAATGCTATACCTCTCAATGGTCAATGACTAGGTATGGATTTATATTATTTATTGTAACAAAACAAAGAGATGTAGAAAAAATAGACACTACGCAGTCCCCTTAGAAAAAGAAAAGATCTAAATACTAACGACTTCTCAGTTATTCTTTGGGAAAATATTTTGATGCTTTCATTTACTTTTTCTTCATTTCAGAGATATTCTCAACTTTTTCAAAAAGTCATATAATGAACATTCCATCAACAGAGTGGTAGCAGATTTATTTTGGGGAATGGGAGAAAGTGGGTGATCTTTGTCTCATCTTAAAAAAAATTTTGGCAGCTGACAGTTGTAACATTCAAAGTACATGACCAAGAAGGAGAAGATGTGAGAAAAGTCTTCCTTGTCATGATAATCACAGTACTGAAGGGAGGGTGGTGAGTGCATTGCTATAAATAAGAAATGAGGGCTTTGTGGTCTAGAACTTCTCTAAATGAATTATTTGTATTTTTAAAAGGTATACTCAATATTTAATTCATCTTGTTGAAGCTTTGAAGGGTTTTGTTTATATTTAATATAGAGATCCTCAGGGTCATCCTATTAACGATAATTGGGAGCAGCTTTAATCCACATTTGTTCTGTATCTCATTGTTACTAGAATCAATCGATATAGGATTGTGGTATATTGTTAGAGTTTTATTTTTTTGATACAAAAATCACAATATTAACCCTCGGATGACTTTATCTCCTGAACAAAATGAAACTGAAATACAAGCTTTTTCCAGTGGTTTTGTGTTTTCTGGTAGCCTTCCCAATTAGACTTTTCCTGATATAGACTATTGAAATTGTAAAAGAAAATAAATTGAAATGGTAAACCTATGAATTACTGAATGTGGAAAAGATTAATCAAGAAAAATAATGATAGTATGCAATATGGGAACCATTTCACAGGTAATATCCCTACCTGACAAAAAACAACATTGCCAAATGGAAACTGGAATAAATTGTGTTTAAAAACATAAAACATCAATTGCAATGAATCTTGTGACCACTTCAAACTAAGTCAATTCTTAATGCTTTCTCTGAGTGATATATTCTAGGGCTCCTCAGAAAAAAAATTGAAGTGTAAAACACTATTATATATTTTTTATGCTTATTTTGGCTGATACCAAGTATACATGGAATCAAAGATCTCGTGTCTGTGTTTCCAGTGACTTGGGTGATCGATGGATGATAGGCTTATCAAATTTGTGGGTGATACATAGCAGACTTGTGGTTACATGACAACTATCCTCAAGTATTGAAGAACTGCTGGGTTGAAAATAAAAATAAAAATATGTGTGTTACACATGGAAAGCAAAACAATAAAACAGAAATGGATAGACTTTTCAAAGAAGCAAATTTAAACCCTCATATAAGGAAAAACTTAGTAATTAAAACTATACAAAAATAACATCTGCTACCTCTGGTTGTGATGAATATTCCCTAAATGTTTGATGACCATTCTGGTATTCTTTGGTATATTGTATATGGGATTATTTCTTTTAAAGTATGTATATTATATTTTAAGGATATATTATAAGGCTTCTGACTTTTTTTCTTTAAATTCAAGATTCAATGATTCTTTCAGTTTTCAGACCCCATAGATAATAAGAATGCACTAGGCATAATAGGTAATGAGGGTTAAAAAAACAGAAAAATTAAAAAAATTCATATAATTGTATTAATATCTATAATTGACTTGAGGTCTTATTTTTTTGCATCTTCAAGTGGTGTTAATAAAGATTTATTGATTTGAAGAGATAATATTATACTGAAAAGAGCCAAACTCGCTAACCAAAAGTTGGGTTCAAGGTCTGTCTCTGATAGAAATTGGTTGATCCTGGTAAGTTACTTAATATGTCAATATAAATCACAGAGCAGTTGTTGATCTATGTTACTAGATGGTGTTTCATTATTGGAGATCTTACTTACTATATGAATGTATGAATAAAAATAGAGAGATCCTTTATTAAACAGTGGTTAACATGAAAGGTGCATATATCCTTGACATTGTTAAAATTAAGTTTCTGCCTTCGAGGAAGATGCGTTCTATAGTACACTGTAATAAAACATACAAGGAAGCAGTGACCCAAAATATGTGTTTTGTTGTGGGAGCTTTGGGGAAAGGGCATGATGAGACATCCTGGGAAGACAGACAGACTATGAAGCTAAAATATCATTAAGTTCATTTTTCTAAGAGTTCCCTTTTCTTCCATTGTCTTCAATTCACATAATTAAGATGCTTTCTTCCACTATTTCTTCCTTTATCCCTGATTCACAAAAGAAGGTGAGCCTTCTTTGCCAAAGGATATCCTGTTTGCATGCCAAGGGTTGAGATTCTATCCTGTATTCTCTGGAAGATGACTGACTCCTGAAATATCACAATGATCTTCAAAAGTCTCCCAGTACACTTGTTTCCTTATTGCCTAAAAATACTGATGTTTTCTTCTTCCTTAAAGAAAAACAAAAACAAAGAAAAGACTATAACAAACTTCATTCATGCATCTTTGCTAGCCTCTCCTCTTTTGCACAGTTAAATTCCTTGAAAAAGGATTCTGCAATTGTTGCCTGTAATTCTTTTCATGTTACTGTTTTCTTCACTCGGCAAGCTGGCCTCTGACTCCATCATTCATCCGAAAACACTCTTTCCAAAATTATCAATTAATTTCTTCCAAAGCACTATATAGGGCCTTCTTCTAAGCTATATAGTTTGGTGATTACATCAACTATATGCATTCAAATATCAGTTTTGTGTAGATAGTTCATAGATCTATTAAAGATCTAATCTACTTCTTAACTCCAGCTTTGAATCTCCAACTGCATACTGAATAACTTGTACTGCATATCCAGCAAACCTTAAATTTAATGTGTCCAAAATTAAAGTCATTATCTTTTACAACCTGACCTACCCTCTTCCAAATGTCCTTATTATTGTCTAGTGCAACACTACCCTATAGGTCATCCAGTTTGGAAATCTAAGCGTCATTCTTGATGCCTTATTTTCTTCCACTGTCCCTATTGAACCATTTGTCAAGTTCTATTGATTCTAACTTTGACCCATTTCTCACATGTGTTTATTTGTCTCTTGTGACCCCCTAATTAAGGCCCTCATGCCCTCACATTTCTAAATGGAATAGCCTTCAGATTGTTCTCCTAGCCTCAAGTCTCTGCCACTCCAGTCCATCCTGC
The DNA here is from genome assembly GCA_028658325.1 of Potorous gilbertii. Taxonomy (NCBI): domain Eukaryota; kingdom Metazoa; phylum Chordata; class Mammalia; order Diprotodontia; family Potoroidae; genus Potorous; species Potorous gilbertii. The sequence goes on along the minus strand of CM053772.1, from coordinate 180,954,660 downwards.
ACCCAGTAATGTAATCATCCTAAAGGATATATATGACTATGTCCTATTCCCTCCTCTTCCCCACATTTAATAAATTCCTGTCACCCCCCATTACCTTCAAGAAATATAAGATATTCTGTTTAGCATTAAAAGTGAACCTCTTTTTTTCATTGCAATCTTCTTGTATCTTACTCCCAGGTCTCCTCCTTACTCTCCTACTTCGTCTTTTGAAGATATAGGAAACAGAACATAAACCCCATTTAAGGTGTCTGAATGGTATCATCATGCACTAGCATAATAATATTTGTATAAATGCAGAATATAACAAAAATTGACAACTAATATTGGTTGGATTTTAGAATATTTTTTTTTATTCTGCAGAAGATAAATAATCTATCTTGAATCTGTTTGCAAACAGCAAATTATTTCCTCAGAAAAGGAGAAAAATAACTTCAGTATTACTTTTGAACTCCTGTTTTTGGTCCTTTAAAAATATGCTTCAGTATTTTTAATCTGTAAGTTTACCATTATATACCTAAATCATCAAAATGTATTAGAAAAAGAAAATAGATATTTCTGAATTGTTTATGGCAATAAGTAATAAGATTCGAAAACATCCCTCTAAGGTGGAAGAAAGTCTCACAACATTGTAGTTAATGAACACCTAGATCTATTGGTGTAGAACCCATCTAGAAACTTGGGCCATTAAATAAGGATTCCTTCAAGACACATAGTAACTTGGTTTTTTATATAATATTAAATGCAATATTATATTTTTTGTATATTTTACTTATTTTGTTAAATATTTCTCAATTACATTTTAATCTGCTTCAGGCTGAACTCAGGAATGTTTTAGTTTGCCTGCGAGCCTCTGGCTATGTGTTCCACACCTCTGACCTAGATTAATGTCACATCCTAGAGAGTCATAAATACAAATTTTTTGCGCTTTGGACAGGAGAAATGAAACAAGGTCTTACTGAAGTAATAGAGAGAAAATGCCTGTGTGAACGTGTAGGTAAAGATGAGTGTGTGTGCGTGTGTGTATTTTTTACATTTTTTCTCAATTTTCTGCTTTTGTCACTGTCAAAATGAATATTATTGTATCTTGTTTTGTTTCCCCAAATGTTCTTGAGGAACAGTAAAGCCCCGAGGCTAATGGAAGCTTGTGATAAGATAAGCTTGCATAACCTGTTTTGCAAGGACAGTGGTCAAGTACATTCCTGCTTCAGAGGAAACTAGAACAGCAGGGACTTGACAAACAGTTCTGAACCTAGAGGTCCTGCCCCAGTCACAAGTATCCTCACTACTACACCTCTATAATTTGTATGAAGAGGGAATGTAGGCTAATAAAGAGCGTATCCCTGAGAAGTCTGGACCAATTCTACCTCTGGTGGGATGTACAGAACTGATTAATCTCAGTCCTGCTTCTGTATCATTATGGGTGTACCTGCTGTGCACACACGTGTCATAAATGTCTTCCTCTGACTTTGTTTCTGAGTTCTTTCAGTGAGAAAGTGTCTATTACTTGGGTCTTCCAGAAGACATGCTACCAGAGAAGCAGTGGACAGTGGCAGCTAGTCTGGGCTAACTCCCGGACTTTGCTTGGGAAGTCCTGTGATCCCCACAACAGTGTTTCTCACAAACACAATCACTACATAGCACTACACTAGAGTCTTCTCAGGATTCCTTTTATTCCTTGAATGGCTAGTTCCTTGTAGCACAATAATATCTCATTGCCTTCCCACAGAAAAATTGTTTATTTACTCCCCAATTAATGGAAATATATTTTATTTCTGACTTTTTGTTATTAGCAAAAATGCTACTGTGTATATTTTTGCTTCCAATTACAAAATATGCTGCTATGAATATTTCTATTTTGACCTTTTTTTTTTGTCTTTAACTTACTTGCCCTTTACTCCTCTTTCCTGGAAAATAGTTTCCTAAGTGACTCCTCTTCTTTTTAGTCTTTTATTTCTCTAATCTGTGCTATATACATAGTTGCAGAAAGAATATGATTAAACTATAAATCTGACCACATCACTCAGAAAACTTCAAAGGTTTCCTATTGCCTATTTCTATTGATTAAATGTCAGCTTCTAGCCCTTTAAATCTTCCTTTATATGGCCACCAACACATATATAATGTTGTGTAATATTGATTATTCCATTCATACGTGCCCCGTTTTGGTCAAGTTAGCCTATCAAATTATTCCCATCTCCTCACATCATACCTTTGCACAAGTGGTTCCCCATATCTGGAAAGTCCTTTCTCCTCAGCTACAACTTGTAAAATCCCTGGTTTCCTTCATTGCAAAGCTTAGTTGCTTTCTTTTGAATTTGGCTTTTGCTGATGGCCACAGGGTGCGCCTAAGCTTAGAATATATCTAAAGCCCTTTCAATTATTTTGCATTGTTCTGTATCTACTTTGTATTTAATTGATTGTGTATGTGCTATACTATTCTAGTAGAATGTAAGCTCCTCCAGGGAATCTATATTTCTTCTTTGTCTAATAGAGTGCCTACATAGAGTAAACTCTCATTGTCTTCTCGAGGTTCAGTGCACTTTGGGTAATCACAACTATGCAAAAAGGATCCATGACAACTTCCAGTGGTTTTCTGTACCAATAAATTTGGCTTATATGATAAATGAAATAGTAAAAAAAAATTAAATGAAAATGCATAGCATGTAAATAGCAAAGTAAAATTTAAAAAATGGGTATAATTTTTCACTGTACTTATATTGATCACTGATATCCTTGACAGGGTCTGGAACACTATTTCTCCTCTGAATCTCTTTAGTATAATGCACTCAGTTGTCATCTACTGCCATAGCCTTCTTCCAAGAAAGAGCTTTGTTCCCCACTCCTAGCTGGATCAGGAGAAGCAAGTTCTTTTCATTCCTTCCCTGCCATACAGTTCTCTGTATAAATAAGGAATATTTATACCTAGTGACTTTTTCTGGAGTTAGGATATTACTTTTTCATTTGACTTTTCAACTCACGTTATCAACTAGTATTTGACTCACAAAAAATTTTCTTGAAGCTTCCATAAGGTGGTACACTTAGTAACGCTGAAGTGAGAAAGTCAGAACTGATCATCTTTACCCCATGTTCCTTTCATCCCAGGAAAACTTCCTTGCTTCTTATATAAAGATCAGTCCCATTCAAGTGCTTTTGACATTCTGTTTTGGTTAAACTGGTCTACAGACCTTTCCACAAAGAGAACTTTCCCACATGGTTACCTTAGCTTACCCAGTTCTTTTGTGCTGTAATGTTGTCCAGACCATCTCTATCTCTGAAAGCCTACCCATCTCTCAAGACTCATTTCAAACCCTCTGTTACCATTTGCTCTTCCCTGAAGCCCCCAAACTTTGATGAACTCTCTCCCCTTCCTTAAAATTTTCATAGCACCTGCACCCCTTATACCATTATCATATTTTATTTTAGACTATAGTAATTTCATTTTCATCTCTTCTACTAGACTGATGCTCTTTGGAATGAAATGTCCTTTACTTCCTTTTGCATCTAGTGTGGAGCTCTTTGAAAATAATGAACACAATATATTATGTTTAATAAAATCACTTTAAATATACTATATGAAATAAATAAATATATAGTGTAAGTTCTTCACTAGCTGAGAGAGTAAAAGCTAGTAGCATTCACAATTCTTGTTTCTCTACCATTACTAGAACCTTTAAATCTTAGTGGAGACATACTTAATGTGCACTACACCTCTGCATGACTTATTCATTTTCTGTCCTCATTATATCCAACTTCTCTAAGTTATGGGCCTCTTTTATTTTAGAGTACTAGGCATACCTCTTAAAAGGATCTATAAACTCACAGTGCCATATATACAGGGAAAGGTCAAAATTCACAATCAAATTATTCCACACTGTTTCACGGAAACTCAAAGAATTTCATATTCAATTTACTTTCCAATTCTTGTCTATGATTAAATTCTGCTTTCCTCCAAATATCTAACTTGTGCCATGCAATTTGATCCTTTGATGAAAATGTTTATGTTTTCTTGTTTTTTCTTCCTTTTCAGACCTCACCAGAATTTTTCCAGAGTCCAAACTTCTATATTCTCTGAAATAATCTTCACATAAAATGTCTTACTCAGTTTAAAAATAATTCCTCTTTCAAATACATTTGAGCAATATGCCTAATTCCATCAGCTTTTAGTAATACCTGCTAAACTATTGCGTAATAGTAATAACTTTGAATGAGCTACTACAAGGCACACAGTTTTCTTTTTGCCTTCCAATATTTCATGATGTTCTGAAAACATCATAAGAAGTTTCCCATATGAAGCAACTTTCTACAGAAATTACATTCACCAAGTATCAACCAATTTCTCTGCCAAAGAACATTTTTTTTCTATTTCTTAAATTATTTTTCCTTTATTTTCTAACTACCTCTTCCCATGTTCACAAGCTAGTGGCTGATTTTAATGCAATATGGTCTACTGCAAAGATCCCTGGCATGAAGCCAAGAGTCCAGGACAAGTCATTTAGCCTCAGATTCTGAAACTATAAAAATAGGCTAATTATATTTATATTAGCCATCTCCTAGTGAGTTATGAGAATCAAGCTTGTGTTTTTATCTCATAACTATAATTACATCATCATCAATAGCAATAATATTGAAAAAAACAATACTTATTACCATGGAATAAAATTTTAGTTATCCTTTTCATTCTACATATTTATTAAACACCTTATAAAATCTATTCTCTTTAAAGGTGCTATGAAACTCAAAATTAGTGAGTCCCTGCCCTCAAAGTAGTTTACAATGTAATGTCTCTCCCCCACAGTGATTAGCACCAGATTATTCAGAAAAAAAATTCTACTTTAAATTACTTAACATGAATTTGTAAGAATTTAAGACTTAAACTAAAAATATGATATGAGAAAGAAATAATATATGCCCAAATTACATCTTTTCCCTCATTTGGTGTTTCCTTTATCAATCCGGCTGATATTTCATTTAGGGAACATCTATGTACAACTATATCTTTAAATTTTCCAGTTTTGAAAAAAAAGATCATGAATATGACTGTTGCTACTTTGTAACTACTTATATGGTAAATAATATATGTCTATCAAGGTTAATTTTGTTATATTACATTCTTAAATTTCTTGGGACTCAATTTGTTCCATCATTATATTTCTAAACATTTCTGGAATCCATTCTGGTGCTGCCAAAAGTGCTTCCATCTTCTTCTTGAGTTACGTGCTTTTTTTTTCTTTAAATAAATGTACAACAATCTTTGCAGCCTTATTTTGTGGATGAAGAAACAAAGTGATGTTGTTAATATCCCCTGGTGCCCATTAAAAGAGGAGTAGAGAGAAAATTTGGACTAAAATCTCAGATCCTTTGCTTTCTATAGTCATTCCAGTGTGCTCCACAACCAACAAATTAATTGATTTTCATTATGGTATTCACGGGTTCTGCTTTTTAAAGAGATGCTTATGATCAGATCAAATGAAGTAAAATCTGTAAAGTGCTTTGTAAACTTTAAAACACTATAGAAATTTGAGATAGGATGATAGTGGTAATGGACCTTATAAGTAGCTTGAATAAGAGAAAGGAAAAGAACATATATTTTAAACCTACTATGTGCCAAACACATGACAGAAACCATGCAAGGTAGGTATGCTATGATTCCCATTGTACAATTTAACAAACTAAAGCAGTCCGAAGCTGAATGACTTTTCTGGAGTCACAGAGCTAGTAAGCGTCTGAAGCAAGATTGAAACTGAGTTTTTTCTGACTACAGGTCCATTTTTCCATCCTTTGTGCCACGTAGAGAGTCAACAATTGGGTTCCATGAAAAAAATAACAATTTTCAATTATAGGGCCACTAAAAATTCTAATCTGACTCACTTTTATTACTTATGAAAAAGTTGAGATTCATAGAAATAAAACATCTTGAAGGGCCTGTGAATAGTTGGTAACAAAACTGGAATTGAACCCATGTAATACTAGTTCTGGTTCTATGCTGCGTTCTTGGGGCTGTAAAATCATAGAGTTAGAACTCAAAGGAAACTTGCAGGCAATTTGTTACACTCCTTATTTTTAGAGATGAGGAAATTGAGCCACAGAGAACTTAAGTGATTTACCCAAGGTCATATAGACAGGATTAGAGGTGGAATTTGAACTCAAACTTTCTAACTCAAGATTCCTTACCCATACCATTGTATCATGAAGGTGCTGAAAAGGAAATCAGCTGGAATCAATATTTCCCCTCTTTGATGTCACAAGACTATTTGTGTTTTTCTTTTCCATGTGTCACATGCTTTTTGTATTATGTCATAGTGTACCACTTGGGAGCTTCCTTCTTAAAAATTAGACCTCTGGAAAGACTAGTCAAAATTCAACCAATACATTTATCTCTGCTAACAAGTCATTTCATTGCATATGCTATTGATCCTTTGCCATCTTGACCTCTTAGTAAATATATTCTATTCACCTCTATCCTCATTTCTCAAGTTCCTGGCCACCTATCCTAAGAAAGATCATGCCCTGTTAACTTCCTGTTTGTATATTTCCCACAACCCGTTTTCTTCACCTCTATTCTCAGGTTGCTGAATGAAACTGGGAAAAACTGTATTGAGTGGGTCCACTAAAATTTTTTTAAATAATCACCTGGGCCCTCGTTGTGACAAGGCAATCCTTTGATACATTCTTAATTGATTCACTGTTCAGCTAACCACAATGGCTTTTCCTTCTCCCTTCACACTTTCTAAGGATCTCCCTCTCCTTGCTCTTCAGTTGAGAATCTTGACTAATATTCATTAAAAAAAAATGAAATCTTTTACTGGGAGCTCCTTCTCTTCTCCTCTTCTAATGTCATTAAGATATAACCCATTATCTCCTGCAGCTCTACCACGTGAATAGTTGACCATTCTAGAAAAAATAAACTCCCTTTCACATACAAGGGAAGACATTCCCGTCCGTGGTTTCTCTAGCATGTTTCCTCATGAGCATTCCAACACTTTCACTAAACTCTCTACTCTACCACTCTGCTGGCTGCTTCCATAATCTCCATGTCTTGCTCACCTAGAACAAAACAAAACAAACAAGAAAACCATTATTTAATTCATCCATATTTTCTTTTAAGTTTTCAATATTTACTTTTAGAAGATTTTAAGTTTCAAATTGTTTTTCCCTCTTTCCTTCCCTTTCACTCTAACCAGAACAGTAAGCAGTCTGATATAAGTTATACATTTATAATCATGGTAAACATATTTACACATTAGTCACGTTATGAAAGAAGAATCAGAACAAATGAAAAAAAATCAAGTAAAAGAAAAGAAAAAAACAAAAAGGGGAAAATAGAATGCTTTAATCTGCATTTAGACTTCATAGTTCTTTCTGTATATGTGGATAGTATTTTCCATCAGGAGTCTTTTGGAATTAAAGCTGATCATCATACAATGTTGCTGTTACTCTGAAAAATGTTCTCTTGGCTCTGCTCCCTTCACTCAGTATCAGTTCGTGTAAGTCTTTTCAGGTTTTTCTAAAATTCACCTGCTAATCATTTCTTAGACCATAGCATAATAGTATTTTATTATATTCTTATACCATAACTTGTTCAGTCATATCCCATTTAATGGATATCTCCTCAATTTCCAATTCTTGACTACCACAGAAAGAGCTGCTATAAATATTTTTGTATACGTGGGATCTTTTACATTTTTTATGATTTTTTTGGGATGCAGACCTACTAGTGGTATTCCTAGATCAAAAGGTATGCATACTTTTATTGCTTTTTAGATATAGTTCCAAATTGCTCTCCAGAATGGTTGGATCAGTTCACAACTCCAGCAGTCATGCAATAGTGCCCTGATACTTCCAGATGCCCTCCAACATTCACCATTTTCCTTCGTCTTCTATTATATTGGGAAATCTAATAGGTGTGACATGGTTCTTCAGGGTTCTTTTAATTTTCAATTCTCTAATCAATAGTGATTTAGAGCATTTTTATGATTATAGGTGGCTTTAATTTCTTCCTCTGAAAACTACCTAATCATATTCTTAGACCATTCATCAACTGGAAATGATTGTATTCTTATAAATTTGCCTCTTTCCTTTAAATCTTTTATAAATAAAGCCTTTATTAGCAACTTTGACAGTAAAATCTTTCTGCTTTTCTTCTAACCTAGGTTTCATTGGCTTTTTGCAGAAATCGTTTAATTTAATGTAACCATAAGAATCCATTTTGTATTTCCCAGTGTGATCCATACATATGTGAGAGCTAATACCTTATCTTTCTTCTTATAGGAAGCTAAGCGGAGCAGTGAATAGAGCACTGGGCTTTAGTCAGGAAGACCTTTTATCAAACCCACCCTCAGACACGTAGATATTAGCTATGTGACTTTGGGCAAGTCATTTAAGTGCTGTTGACTTCAGTTCTCCCAACTATAAAAGAGGGATAAAAGTAGCACCTGCCTCCCAGGATTGTTCTGAAAATCAATTGAGATAATATGCTTAAAACACTTAGCACAATGTCTGGTACATAGGAGATGCTTCATAAATACTTATTTCCTTCTCTCACAGAAAAATAAATTACAATTAGTTCAGAAAAAATGAGATCTCCAACAAATACCTGTAATCCCTTTTTTCAAACTCTCTTTTTAACTCCTCAAGCTGACTTCTAGCTCAGCATTCAACTGCAACTATCCTCTTCAGTTACCAAGGAGTGTCCTCCAAAGTGCTGTCTTTGGCCCTCTTTTGTGTTGTGCTGTTTTAAGATTTCTTCAACGACCATGAATTCAAATATTAGTTCCATGCAGATGATTCAGAGATCTTTCTATTCAGATCTAATCTCTCTCCCGATTTGCATTTTTGTATCTCCAATGTTTTCCTGGATACTTTTAATGAGATGTTCCATAAACATCTTAAAAACAACATATCCAAAGCTGGAGTCATTAATTTTCTTTAAATCCCTTTCTTCTTAAAAGAAGATTTATGTTCCTGAGTTCAAATCTGGCCTTAAATACTTACTAGTTATGTGATCCTGGGCAAGGTACTTAAGCCTGTTTGCCTCAGTTTCCTCCTTGATAAAATGAGCTGGAGAAGAAAGTGGCAAACCACTTCAATACCTTTGCAAAGAAAACCCCCAATGGCATCATAAAGAGTCAGACGTGACTAAAAATGACTGAGCAACAACACTTAGTCTTGCAACATCTCTCAGGTATGCCAACCTCTCCTCACACTGCCACCACCACACTGCAGGAACTTTCTGTTTGGTCCTCTTGTCTCTTCTAGCCCCACTCTGGTGTTTCCTCCACTCAGTTGCCAAAGTGATCGTCTTATAGTACAAGTCTGACTGTATCATGCCCCATCTTCTCTATTTAATATGCAGTATTGTAAGATCAAGTATAAAATTCTGTGACTTCTACATCTCTGCATAACATATCCACTTCTTACATTTCCAGTCTTTAAAACTTAATTCTTTTTCATTTACTCCGTGATTCAGATACATTGACTTCCTTGCTCTACCTTCCATATGACACTCCATCTTTCATTCTGGCTGTTATCTCCCTTGGCTAGAATGCTCTTCATCCTCTATTTTCTGCCTTTTCTTACTTTTTTCATGTTTCAGCACAAAAACAATCTGCAAGAAGCCTTTTCCAGTCTATTTCAATTTTAGTATCTTCCCTCTGCTATTGCCTCCAACTAAACTAATATATATCTTATAATGTTACAGTTGTTTCCATGTTGTCTCACCCATTCTAATGAAAGCTCAGTGGGGATAGGGACTGTTTGCTTACTATTCTCAGTTATTTGTGTGCCTGACACAGCAATAGTTTCTTGAAAAATAAATTTTAAAAATGCTTCTTGATTGACTGAAAGTCAATTCATAACAATTAGCTTAGAACACAGGATTCAGTGAAACAGCAAAGGAAGAATGTGACAATGAAAATTTTCTACTACATATCTCAAAGAGTATCTCACTCAGAAAACATATCAAACAATTCAACATCTCGGTGCTTATCTACATGATATACGTGATGTAACTGACAATCAGTTCTTCTGGAGTTGTGCAGGCACAACTATACACATTGTAAACTCAAGGAATATTTTTAAAATTCATTAGCCATTCATTTATTCTTGGAAAAATATTTTTAAAACAGGAATTAAGTATACAAAATTCAAAATAAATCAATTCTGTTAAATAGTTATGTATGTACGAAAGCATAGATATGCAATATCTTACACATCTACCTAAATATGTATCAAGTGATGTACATAATCTATTTATTTGAGTATAAATGTATATATTATCTATCAATTTGTCTGTGATTGATCTATCTATAGATGTTCATGGACTCCAGGTTAAGAATCCTTGGCTTAAATTTTCACCCATAGAAGGTATAGAAGAATATTTCTATATAGAAAATTTCTTATGGAAAATTATAATTTCATATAGAAAAAATTGTCCCTAACTGGCAGTTTAAATATTATTTCAAGGTTTATGCTGATGGAAAAAAAGGATTTCAACTTTAAGAAATGATTTATATATATAGAAAATATGCATCTCAGGGATTATTATGGAAATTTTACTGTTTAAATTCAATTGTTCGAATTCATTGAATCCAAACCCAAATTCAGTTCTGTCTTGTTTAAACATCTTATTTGCCTGTACTATTATTTAAAGATAGTGCATTGGAAGGAGTATAGTATAATGCATGGAAAATTGTTTTGGTGTATGGAATGTGATTTGAGTCACTGACCTGCTACTAACTAGTTACAAACTTTGATAAATTATCTTCACTTTCTCTGGAGTCTCTTTTTTTCATTTTTCTCTTTCCTTTTCTTTAAATGAAGGGATTTGGTTAAATGATTCCAAAATTCCACTAAAATTCTGAGAGTTTGAATTCTATATTACTATAATTCTGCTTAGTCCAAAGAATGGATGTCATTAGAGAGCAACATAGGGGTGGTGGGACACTTAACTGCACTCTTACTGTCTTCAGCCTTTAAACAGGTTCCTCATATCTTCAGATCATTTTCCTTGATTTTTTAAAATTAATTTCTATATTCATCTTGTGCTTCTAGTTATTCCCAATATGATCACTTATTAATCAGTATTTAAAGTAAAGGGAATTGACTTTGAACTTGTTGGTTAAGGAATCCTTGATGGAATTTTGTGAATTAGCACTGTGCTCTGGAATCATCAGAGGACTACTTTTCATTGGATTTTAACCAACAACTAAAATAAATGCAAACATGTAAAACATCATTTGAGGCAGATAAGGTATTTCTAAACAATATCTAAAGATTTCATATTTAATTTTTTTAAATTATTGAATTTGTTTTCACTTTTCTACAATCACTTCCATATATCTTAGATTTCTTCCCCTCACTCTGCTTCCTTCACCTCCCCGAGATGGTGTGCCATCTTACAGAGGTTCTACACATACATTCATATTAAATATATTTTCACCTTAGTCATGTTGCCTAGAAAACTTAAAATGAATTGAAGAAAACTTAAGACAAAACATAACACGAGATGTAATGATATATTTCATTCTGTGATCCATATTGCACACTTCTTTCTCTGAATGTGGATGGTATTTTGCCTCAAGTCCACTGCGAATTTTTTAGATCTTTGAATTACTGTGAAGTACTAAGGCTACTGGAAAAATTCCTTACACACTGTGGTTGTTCCTGCGTACAAAGTTCTCCTGCTTCTACTCCTTCCACTCAGCATCAATCCATGTAAGTCCTTCCAGGTCTTTCTGAAGTCTTCTTGTTCATCATTTCTTATAACATAACAGTATACCATTACATTCATATACCATGAATTGTTCAATTATTCCCCAATCGATAGACATTCCCTTGATTTCCAGTATTTGGCCACCCACAAAGAGAGCTGCTGTAAATAGTTTTGGGCATGTAAGACACTCCCATTTTTATGATCTCTTTGGGATACACTACTAAAAGGGATATTGCTAGGAAAAAGTGTATACACATGTTTATAGCCACTTGGGCATAGCTCCAAATTGCCCCGCAGAATGGTTGGATCAGCTCATAGCTCCAACAACAATGAATTAGTGTTCCAACTCTCCCACATCTCCAACATTTATCATCTTCCTGATTTGTCATGTTAGACAGCCTGATGGGTCTGATGTGGTACCTCTGAGTTGCTTTAATTTGCAAGTCTCTAGTCAACAGTGATTTAATTTTTCATATGGCTATAGACAGCTTTAATTTCTTTCTCTGAAAAATGCCTGTTCATATTCTTTGACCATTTATCAATTGGGAATCACTTCTGTTCTTGTAAATTTTACTCAGTTCTCTGTATATTATAGAGATGAGGCCTTCATCACAGACACTAGTTGCAAAAATTATTTCCCAGTTTTCTGCTTCCCTCCTAATGTTGGTTGCATTGGGTTTGTCTGTGCAAAAACTTTTCAATTGAATGTAATCAAAATTATCCATTTTGCATTTCATAATGTTCTCTATCTCTTGTTTGAGCAAATATTTCTGCATTCTCCATAAATCTGACAAATACACTATTTCTTGTTCCCCAATTTGTTTGTAGTATCAGTCTTTATACCTAGATCATGTATCCATTTAGAATTTACTCTTGGGTGCTGTGTCTATGCCCAGTTTCTGTCACACAATTATTCAGTTTTCCCAGGAATTTTCATCAGTGAGTTTTTAATTCCCAAGGTTGGCATCCTTGGGTTGATGAAACAGTAGATTGCAGTAGTCATTGACTCTGTGTCTTGAGTACCTAGTATATTCCACTGGTCTACCCCTCTATTTCTTAGTCACTACCAAGTGCTTTTGATTAGTGTTGCTTTATGATACAATTTGAGATCTGCTGTGGCTAAACAACCTTCCCTAGCATTTCTTTTCATTAGTTCCCTTGATATTCTGGACCTTTTATTCTTCCAGACAGATTTTGATATTATTTTTTCTCACTCTAGAAAATAATTATCTGGCAATTTGATGGGTATGGCACTGAAGAAGTAAATTAATTTAGGTACAATTGTCATTTTTATTATATTAATGTATCCTACCCACAAGCAACTGATGTTTTTCCATTTACTTTGATCTGACTTTATTTTTATGAAAAGTGTTTTGTAATTGTGTTCATATAGTCCCTCAGTTTATTTTGGCAGGTAGACTCCCAGATCCTTTAAAATGTCTATTGTAGCTTTAAATGGAATTTCTCTTCCTATCTCTTGCTATTGGACTTTGTTGGTAATACATAGAAATGCAGATGATTTATATGGGTTTACTTTGTAACCTGTAAGTTTGCCATGGTTGTTTATAATTTCAAGTAGTTTTTTGCTTCATTCTCTAGGATTCTCTAAATATATCATCATATCATCTGCAAAGAATGGTAACTTAATTTCTCCTTTGCTTATTCTAATTCCTTTTTTTCTTCTCTTACTGCTGCAGCTAACATTTCTAGTACCATACTGGATAACATTGGTGGTGATGGGCATTCTTGTTTCACCCCTGGTCTTTTTGGAAACACATCTAGCTTATTCCTGTTGTGTGTCATGCTCGATGATGGCTTTAGATGGATTCTGCTTATTATTTTATGAAAAGTTCTATTTATTCCTATGCTATCCAATGTTTTCAATAGGAATGGGTGCTGTATTTTGTCAAAATCTGTTTCTGCATTTATTGAAGTAATAATGTGGTTTCTGCTAGACTTTTTGTTGATATTATCAATAATATTGATAGTTTTCCTAAAATTGACCAGCCCTGGATTCCTCATATAAATCCTACTTAAGCACAATGTATTATTCTTGTGATAAGTTGTATTCTTTTTGCTAATATCTTATTTAAAATTATTTTATCTATATTCATTAGATGTATTGCTCTATAATTTTCTATCTCTGTTTTGGTTCTTCGTGGTTTAAGTATCAGAACCATATTTATCTCAGAGAAAGAATTTTTCTTCTTCCTTCTTTACAAATTTTTCCCAATAGTCTATATAGTATTGAAATTAATTTTCTTAAAATGTTTGATAAAATTCGATTTAAATCAATCTGGCCCTGGATATTTTTTCCTAGGGTGTTCTTTGATGGTTTGTTCAATTTCTTTTCTGAGAGGGGTTTATTTAACTATTCAACTTCCTTTTCTGTTAATCTTGGTAATTTAATCTTTTAAAAATATTCATCCATCACATTTAGATTGTCAAATCAATGGGTGTAAAATTACGCAAGATTATTTCTAAATAGTGTTTTAATTTCCTTCTCATTGGAGTTGAGTTCAATGTTTTCATTTTTGTTATTGGTAATTTGGTTTTGTTCTTTCTTTTTTTAATCAAACCGATCAAAAGTTTATCAATTTTATTATTTTTTTTCACAAAACTTAGTTCAATAGTTGAACTAAATTAGTTCAATAGTTTTCATAATTTCAATATTATTGATCTCTCCTTTGGTTGTCAGTATTTCAAATTTGGTATTTACTTGAGCATTTTGAATTTGTTCTTTATCTAGCTTTTTCATCTGCATTCCCAATTCACTGATCTCCTCTTGCTCTATTTTATTCATGTAGGCATTAAAAAGATATAAAACTTCCCTGAAGAATTATTTTTGCAGTATCCCATAAGATTGGATAGGTTGCTTCAACATTGTCATTCTCTTGAATAAAGAGGTTGATTGTTTCTGTGATTTGTTGTTAAACTCACTCATTCGTTCAGATTAGATTATTTACTTTCCAGTTAATTTTCAGTTTAACTCTCCATGGCTTTTAACTACGTGGAATTTTTCTTGCATTATGAGCTGAGAAGGATGCATTGACTATCTCTTTCTTCCTGCACTGGACTGTGAAGTTTTTATGCCCTAGAACATGGTCAGTTTTGTATATATGTATCCCTGAGAAAAAAGTATATTCTTTTCTATTCCCATTCAATTGTCTCCAGAGATCTATCATATCTACTTTATTCAGAGTATTATTCAACTCTTTTACTTCTTTCTTGTTTATTTTGAAATTAGGTTTATCATGTTCAGAGAGGGGGAGTTTGAGGTCCCCCACTAGTATAGTTTTGCTCTGTATTTCTCCCTGTAACTCCTCTGACTTCTCCTCTAAAAATTTGGATGCTAAGCCATTTGGAGCATGTATGTTTAGTAATAATATTGCTTTATTGTCTATGGTGCCTTTTAACAGGAAATAGCTTCCTTCGTTATCTCTTCTGACTATTTCTGTTTTAGCTTTGGCTGAGATTAGAGTTTCTACCCTTGCTTTTTTTACATCAACTGAAGCACAATATATTCTGCTCTAATCTTTTAGCTTGTGTGTATCCTCCTGTTTTAAATGTGTGTTTATAATGTATTTAATACGTGTTTATAATGTGTTTAAAATGTGTTTCTTATAAACAACAGATTATTGGATTATGGTTTTTAATCCTTTCTACTATCCATCTCTATTTTATGAGAAAGTTAATACCATTCACATTCACAGTTATGATTACTCTCTGTGCCTTTCCCTCTATCCTCTATTCCCTCATTTATGCTTTAAGTTTTCCCTTCTCCCTTCCCCCCACAATAGACTTTCATTTTTGATCTCTACCTCCCTCAGTCTTCCCTTCCTTCTTTCAGCACCCTTTCCTTTTACTCCTTTTTTTCCTTACTACTTCTTCCCTCTCTTTTAGCCTTCCCTCCATTTTCTTTCCCCTTTCTCCTTCTACTGCCTGTAGATCTAGTTAGATTTCTATACTTAACGGAGTTTGCTGTTCCCTCTTTGAACAAAGGTTTTTTTTTCCCTCCCCTCTTTCCATCTTCTGTAATATATTTTTCCCTCTTCCTTTGATATAATTTACCATTCTGTGCCTGCTCCTTTTCACATGTCCATTACAATCCCTTCACACCCTTAAATCATATTTTTATCATCATATTACTCACTTTTTACCCATTCACCCTATCAATGTATATCCCTTTCATATGTCATAATAAATATGTAGTTCTTAAGATTAAAAAGTATCATCTTCCTTTATAGGGAAGGAAACAGTTTGCCCACATGGAATAACATGTTTTAGTCACCTGTTTATCTTTTTATGCATCTCTTGAGACTTACGTTTGAAGATGAAATTTTCTATTGAGCTCTAGTCTTTACATCAGGACGGTCTGGACGTCTCTTTTTTCATTGAATGTGAACCTATTTGCCTGAAATATGCTCAATTTTGCTAGATAATTGATCCTTACTTTACTCCCAGATCCTTTGTCTTATGGAATATCATATTCCAATCCCTCTGATCTTTTAATGTAGAAGCTGCAAGGTCCTGTGTGATCATGACTGTAGCTCTGCAATATTTGAAATACTTCTTTCTGGCTGCCTGCAGCATTTTCTCCTTCCTTTGACAGTTCTGGAATTTGGCAATGATATTCCTTGCTGTTTTTAGTTTGGGATCCCTGTTAGGAGGTGAGTAGTTGATGCTTTTGATAACTATTTTGCCCTCTGCATCTAGGACTTTTGAACAGTTTTCCTTGATGATTTCTTGGAAGTTATTGTCCAGGGTCTTTTTTTGTTATATGGCTTTCTCATAAACCAATAATTGTTAGATTTTTCTCTCTGGTCTC
>CM053772.1:180917450-180937622 GCA_028658325.1 Potorous gilbertii | reverse complement strand
GATATTCCTTGCTGTTTTTAGTTTGGGATCCCTGTTAGGAGGTGAGTAGTTGATGCTTTTGATAACTATTTTGCCCTCTGCATCTAGGACTTTTGAACAGTTTTCCTTGATGATTTCTTGGAAGTTATTGTCCAGGGTCTTTTTTTGTTATATGGCTTTCTCATAAACCAATAATTGTTAGATTTTTCTCTCTGGTCTCTATTTTCCAGATCAATTGTTTTTTCAATCAGATATTTTGAATTTTCTTCTATATTTTCATTCTTTAGATTCTGCTTGAATGATTCTTGATATCTCATAGATTCAATAGCTTCTACTTCACCAATTCTAATTTTTATGAAATTGTTTTCTTCAGATAACTTTTACATCTCCTTTTCCATTTGTCCAATTGTTCTTTCTAAGGAGTTATTTTCGCCCAGTTAGTTTTTGTACTTCCTTTTCCATTTGCTCAATTTTCCTGGTTAGGTGTTTTGTTTCCTTTTCCATTATTCCAATTTTCCTTTTAACTTCTTCCATCATTTCTTTTTTCATATTTTATAATCATTGGTTAGTTTTTCTTCTACTTCCCTAATTTGACTTTTAAAATCCTTCTTGAGCTCTGTGAAGAATGCTCTTTGGTCTTGAGATCATTTCATATTACCTTCTGAAGTGGTAGATGGGAGTACAATATCAGTGCTGACCTCTTTGGTATTCAAGCTTTGGTCCTTGTTCCCTTAGAAAAATTTTGTTGTCTTACCTTTTGTGGGATGCTTGTTGTTCATGATGATTGCCTTTTTCTTGGCTTTTTAAGTGAATCTCTGCTTCTGGGGCACAGGGGGCTCTGTTCCACCATTTTTGTGCTTAGTACTTGAGACTTTTTGTATTATGGCCTCTGGTGCTTTCAGATAGAAGCTAGAATGATTTATCTTACCTGGTGCTGACCTGACTGATGTGCCAAAGCAGAGGCAAGGTGAAGTCTTTCTGAGTTTTTTTCCTTGGAGCTAGCTGCATTAAGTGTAGGGGAGAGGTGGTCTGGCTACAGATAATCTTCTTTCCTGAGCACAGGGAGGTTGAGTGATTGGTGAATCCCACTTGCACTAGTGTCTTTCCTCTTCCCTTGGCTGCGCTGAGGCATGCCTGGGGTCCTGGTATTGCTGATTTCAGGTTCCACCCTAAGAATTTAGGATCTTCTCTCAATTTGCTGAGTTGGTGCTATCTGGGACAGCTCTGATATTGCACTGGTCCCCTTCAGCGACAGTCAGAGTGACCTCCCCTTTGCAATTTTCCTAACCTCATGGGCTAAGAGACTGTTTACCCTTTTGACTGATCCCACTTTTCCAGGATTTTTCCTAGGGAAATACTCTCTGAGATTTTCAAGGTCAACAAGGGGAGGGGTAGAACATTTACCAATCACTCCCCCATTTTGGATCCCGGGAGCTCAAGGAGTAAAAATTTCATTTTTGCCAACAAAATCTTACATACAAAAATGAAACTAGTAATAGCTGAAAAATCTACTGCAGTCATTTCTTTCCTAAATTTTCCTTACTTATAGTATATAAAGGTATACAGTTTTTCAATCTGAATCCTTCAGTTTTAGAAATTCTTTTTTGTTTGTTTTTGTTTGATTTTGGTAATATTTTTTACTGTTCAAAAAATTTAATCATAACTTGCCCTCCAGCTTTTTAAAAGTTCTTTTAATAGACCATCATGAAGACATTTTAGAGATTAAAAAAAAATGAGAATCTAGAAATCATATCAATTCTGTAAATATAACTTAATCTAGCCTTGGGTTTATAATATAAAAGCTTTTTTTAATATGAAAGATAGGAAATAACTTTGAACCAACATAATGCAATTTACCTTTATACAAATTACTCTTTTATTATACTTGCTGATATTCACATACATCAACCTAAATGCTTTAGTGAAATTGTATTTCATTTTTTTGGTCTCAGCCTAGTCCTAACAAAGAGATATCAGAAATCTGTTACTAAGGAAAGTTACTAAATCACAAGCCCATTCTGTCCTTATATTGAAATATGATAATTTAGAAAGGACTCAGAACATTTAAACTCCCTAAGAGAAGTAGACAAGAGATAGCCCATTGACCCAGGGTCTAACAAAAGAGTCAGTCATGAAAGAATATGCAAAGCAATAATTTTGTAGCCTGCCAATATACCAAGTACTGTGCAAGTCAATACTGCAGACTGTTCTTAGAAGCACAGATTTGGAAAACGCTCCCTAGGTTTTGTGACTAAATGGATGTGGTAAGAGCAAAATCTGTTTTATATAGGCTGGAGTGGTCAATTGAGGGAATGGAATGGTCCTTTCAATTTGCCATGCATGGAACCAAAAGTCCAGCCAACAGTGATTTATAATAGCTGTTAGAGAACTTTTATCTCTCTTTCATGAATAACTGTCTGTTTTTATGTTAAATGTGGAGGCAGAGGGAAGTAATGTTCTTCCTTAATTTTTTAACTAAGAAATAATCCTTTAAAATTCTTTGTCATTATTAAATGACAAAATCTTTTGTTATTATTAAATTTTCTAGTCCAAAAGATTCTCCCTGCATTCTGGTCTTGAGCCTGGAATGTACTCACCTTTGGTCTTTGCCCAGAATATTGGGCCAACCTTAGGCAAAACATAAAGTATATAAAGTGTATTTTTGGCCCTCGTTCTGGATCCCAATTTGTGTTCCTATTCCAATTTGTACCCTGTGCTGATTGCCTAATTTTGAGAATTTAGCTTTTAGCTTCCTTAAGATCCTCACTGTGCTACCCTGTGTAATCCTGACCTTCTCTGAGAATAACCTAAGATTTACATTTTTTAAATTCCACCTGACTTGCCATTCCAAGTATCAAAATTTACTAATTCCATTTCTTTTAAGAATATGATAGTCTAACTGGTCTGAAAAAAATAAATTTACTTTAAAGATTTAATGTTAATAGCTTAAAATTCTTGCCTTTTTGAGATTACACTTGCATATAAAAAAGTTCTCCAGAGATTTAACACAGAGGACTAATTAATGCTCGAATTTTTGACCAATGAAATCCAAGGCTTGTACCTCTGGTAAGAATGGTGTGAGATATTTCAGAGGAAGAAACTATCACCTTGTGAAACTCAAATTATTTTTGTAGATAGCTAGGGAAGACCAGCCATTTTCTTTCATATTAATAAGAAGTAAGTGTCTTTAAGTAGTGGTGAAATTAGTTGTACTTTTAGTTATACCACAGTGAAACATGATGTAGACGAAAGACCCAGGGCCTGGAATCAGAAGAGAATGAGTTTGAATTGATGTAACTGACAATTACTAGCTGTGTGACCCTACCTGAATCATTTAACCATACTTAAACTTACATTCCTCATATTAAAAAAGAGAGAAATTTTAGGTTATCTCCTATTGGTTTTTGTGGTGAAAACACTTTGTAAATATTTCAACAACTACATAAATGAAAGTTATTATTTACTGAACACCTTTGTCAAGAAAACAATATCTTTGTTTACAGGCTTGTAACTAGAACACACAAGTTCTTTTTTTCTGAGTTCTAACTACAATGAAAATAATTTGGCTATTAGAGAAGAATCTAAACCTAACTCTACTTTCTGTCCCAGCCTCCATTTAGAATCTGATATTTATTTCATAGTTAATTGTAATTTCTTCCTAATTTATTATTCATGAATTCAATTTTATTCATCTAGCACTTATTAGGTACTTACTACATGCCAGAATAGAGAAGTGTTAGAATATTGCTTCCAACTTATTTCAAATCCAAATGTAATGAAAAAATGATAAGAAACATCACAAAGACATGTTTATGATTTGAATGTTATTTTCTGTCTAAACTGACTTGAATGTATTCTAGATAAAACCCACAAGTCTTGCAGTTTTGACAAAAAGGACCTCTGAAGTTTGATGATCAAGCATCATCTCTTATTAAGAACTCATCATTACTAAGACATCAGGAAAGTGAGATGATACCATTACTTGCAAGTGAACTGGATTTAAGTGATGGAAGGCTGTGCTCTAAACCTCCTCACCAAATGTAAAAGGCTGTGTGTGTGTGTGTCTGTGTGTGTGTGTGTGTGTGTGTGTGTGTGCGTGCGTCTTCTAGAGACAGAGAGATAAAGGAAGAGAAGGAGGAGAGGAATAAAGAAAGTTTTGCATTGTAGAGAGAAGCCTGGTATCCAAGTCAGAAAGACCTGAGTTCGTTTTTACTAAGTCATAATGAGTTTTGTGACCCCAGAGAAAACATTTAATCTCTCATTGACTCGAGAAGTCATATAAATCCAAACCATTACTTTGCAAAGTAGGGACCTTATTTACATTGGCAAAGTTAATTTTTTTTAATTAGAAGTTCTCTCTATATGACAATGAAATAAAACTGTCCTCTCTCCTTTCTCTCTCTCTTTCTGCCCTCTTTTACCTTTCTCTCTAAATAAATATGTATCTGTATGTATGTGTATATACACACATCTGTGCATATTTGTGTGTTGGAATGAATTTATATGGTGGTTTGAAAATCACTTTATAAATATTATCTCACCTTATCTTGACAATAACCCCAGGAGTTAGATACTATTGTTATCTTTATTTAACAAGTGAGGAAACAGAGTCATACAGCAGTTAAATGACCTGCCCAGGATCACAAACCTGGTATGTGTTTGAGTCTGGATTTAAACTTAGATTATGTTGACTTCTAGTCTATATCAGACTTCTAACACCAAATTGATTGTACTATGTAGTCGATATTTTTATTAATATTCTTATAAGGAGATAATGTTAGAAAATAGCAAAGGAAATTAACATATAAACGCTGCATTTTTGAATCAATATATCAGTAACTAGAAAGAAATAACAATGCAGATAGACTTTTCCCAATTAAAACAAATGTGTTAAGGAGCACCTAGAAAGCAATCATTCCGGAAATTAAAATATAATAATATTGAAAAAATTCCAGTAAGCAGGGGTAATTAGAAGTCTAGGTTATAACCAGGAGTCATTAATGCAATCTTATTCACCAAGCGTTGATTAGGTACCTATTGTGTGGAAAACACTGTGAAAGACATTGGGGGTTAAACAAAATCCAATTAAGAGCAGTACCAGCCCCCAAAGAACTTTTCTCAATAGGTATATGATTGAATATCACTAAGGTAGCAATGATTCTTATTTTGCTCAACACAGATAACTATGCTTTTATTACCAGAAAGTGTGATGGAAAATGTTAAATAAACTCTAGGATGGAAATAAGTGCTTAATATGTTGTTTATATTTCTATCCTCTATGCTTCAGTAGATCTTTGATAATTATATAAGCATATGGCTGATTTAACACATTTTCCATGACATCTGAAGGCAAGCATATATTATTTGTGTATACAGGCAGTTCTCAATTAAAAAAAAAAGCCAACTTACAAGCAAATCCTGCCACCTTTGTCCCTACCTTCCCCACTACCAGTGCAAGAAATTAATTTTGAATGAAATTGGATTTTTTGGAAAATATCACAATTCAGAAATAGAAGAAGGGAATGGTATAATAGAAAGTGTATTAGAGTTTGAGTGAGAAGACATGGGTTCAAAACTGAGATCTGCCAATTACTATCCTGAAATAATTCCAATAAATCTTGGAAAATTTCTTATCTTCCCTGGCTTTCTTTTTTCATCTGCAAAGTGAGAGGGTTGGACTTAGTGACTTGAAATGTCTCTTCCAATTCTAAATCAGCAAGACTTTGATGTAGGATAAAAGAAGTCCTAAATGTAGGATAGGGTCTACGGGTAGAGTCTACAAGCACACACATACACACACACACACACACACACACACACACACACACACACATGCACACACTGCCTGGAATGTCATGTTTTAATTTGCCTAGGGGCGAAAAATTCTATGTCTAGGAAGACTAAACTATCTTCATTAATGAACCAGATTTCTTTTCTTTAAACATCTAGCTGCTGTGGAGGATATGAGTTTTAATTGTTTGTAACGTTAACAGTAGGAGTGAGACAGAATAGGAGATGTCATTTTAAGCAATTAGTTTTAAGAGTTCTGTGATTTATGAAAAAGATAAATAATATCCAAGGTGGAAGTGATCTGACTTTCTAAATTACTGAAATAAAGTACCAAAGCTTGAAAGTATGCCAGAGGATCACATTATTTAGAGTTAGAATTATTTTTATTTTTCCCTGAGTGCATTGCTTAGCACTTCATCATATTGAACCTAGTTTGGCACTTGCCTTCCCTCTACCTGTATCTTACTACTGTCTTGGCATTTCACCATCCAGAAGAGTTTAAGATTGTCTGTATGTGTCCTTTTCATTTACATTATTATACTTTATACTATATGCATTACATTTCTTGATCATTTGTCCTCATGCCCAGATGATTCAAATTGCAATAGCACTTGTTGTAGATCTTTGCTAAAGGTTTTTTTTTTTTAATTTAGTGTATAGCCTGTCCTCATTCATTTAAAAAGTATAAAACTGCATATTTACCTCTTCAGTACCTGAAATAGCTCCTTAGACATGATTTCCCTTTCATATTTTTCTTTTATTCCAAAAAATATATTTTTACATTACTTATATACTTCGAATTCTAGAAATTAAAAGTCCTCATTTATTTTTCTGATTCTTTCTTTTAACAATAATACTTTTGTTACATATGACTTTGTTATGTAAGTTCAGATGATAGTATCATCATTATAATGTAATTTGCAAAGCATTTAGAAGGTATAAATTTTCTAAATTGCTGTTATTAGGACAAGGAAATATCTAGCACCATTTTGTGCTTCAATACAATGCCATACCATCGCTTTTTGGGCAGAGCCAAGTGTAGCACCAATGTGATATTCACACTGCCTACAGCAGCCACAACTATCCCAGTGCATTTCTGAATTGTGAAATACCACAGACTCTTCACATGGAAAACAGAACCAAAACATTTATTCAGGCTCCAGAAAGTCAAATCAATCATAGTAACAAAAACCTATACACAATAACAATGCAAAAGATCCTCAAATCTTTCCACTGCTAGGCTTCCCACAAATTAGGTCCCTTAAACTACAAACAAGCTTACCTCAAACAAAATGCCCTTCTCACATTCATAGCCAATTGTGGCCCTCATTTCTGACTGCTCTCACACTCACTTCTACTCCGCTCTGCTGTAGCTCTGCCTCTTCCTGTTCTATCTTTCCTGTTCCAGTCACTTAGCAAACTCCTCAACCCACAGGCTCCATGAGACTCAGACTTCTCTGCGACCCAGGTAGTTCACATGGGACTATTAATGAATGGGAAAGATCTCATTTAAATTACCATTTCAGTAAGCTCCCTCAGAAACCCTAGCCCATGATATGTGATCAGAAAATGAAACAGAAAAAACACCAGCATTTGAAGATTGAAGAAGAACCATTGGCAGTTGACAATGTGTAACTTGCCATCTACTTGTTCTACAAGTCCCAGAGGGACACTCCTTTTCCACCATGAATACAAAAATGAAAATCAGTTTTGTTTGGCTTTTAGTCTGCAAGACCCAAGAAGGGAGAGAGAGAGAGAAAAAAAAACAACATGATAGTAAATCACATTTATATATTTGGAGAGGAGTGCCTATCTCAAGAGACCCGCTCATCCTCTAGAATATTATTTATTATTTTTTATTTACTAATCATCTGGGAAGCTGTCCCAGATACCAGATACTAATCAGTACTTTCAGCTTGTTGAAGGTATAAGCTTGCTTATTTCTCTCTAAGAGAGACACTTCAAGTGCCTTCAGAGACAAGTTTACATTCTATAATCTCACCAAACTGATTGGAGAAATTCATCCAGAGGAAAACTTTTGCTATTTTTCAGTCTTGTCCATCTCTTATTTATCCCTATTTAGTTTTTTTCTTGGCAAAATACTGGAACAGTTTGCCATTTCCTTCTCCAGCTCATTTTACAGATGAGGAACTGAGGCCAATAGGTAAAGTGACTTGTTCAGGGTCATATGACTAGCAAGTGTCTGAGACCATGTTTGAACTCAGGAAGATGAATCTTCTTGAACTTAGACCTGGCATTCTATCTGCCAACAATGAAAGACCTACATTTCCTTAAAATGAGATGTTTCCAGGAAATAATTGTTTATGCAGACTTTCCAGTATAACATTTGTTTCCAGAAATTTTTTTTCCTCTTTCTAGGGCTACTTCTTAGTTTTTCTATCTCCCCCTAAATACCACAATA
This sequence comes from Potorous gilbertii, assembly GCA_028658325.1. Lineage (NCBI taxonomy): Eukaryota > Metazoa > Chordata > Mammalia > Diprotodontia > Potoroidae > Potorous > Potorous gilbertii. Next base: position 180,929,431 of record CM053772.1, on the reverse strand, counting down.
AATAGTCCATTCTGGCTGCTCTCACTGGACTTTTCTTTGGGAACAGCCTATTCCCCCTAATATCCTATGTAGTAAAAAAAACCCACAACATATAACCAAGTTTAATAGAACTGGATGATAAATAAAATGAATGAGCCTCTCAAGGAAGGCCTGAGTAACTACTCCATGGAAGATAATGCATAGACTTTACAACATCTTTTTTTCTCTGTTCAATGAGTCAAAAAAACTTTTTATTCATAAATATTCAAGTTAATGGTAATTAGATTTAATTTTGTTTGAATTTTAGTTTCTTTCTTATCCATAGAATGACTCCCCAAAAAGGAAATTCACTTAAAATCTAAAAGATACTTTTCGAAAATTTATTGTTTGAATGGCTTTCATGCATAAAAATACATGTTTTCTCTGATTACAGATATGTTAGATCCTTTTCTTCTACCAGTTCCATAGTTCTGGCTTGCAAGTTTAGCTGCATGCTTTGTATCATCGACACTCCGATAGAAAAATACATAAAAAAAGTTAGCTGAAAAAAATCGCAGGAGTAGAGGGTAAGGTAGGAGAAACAGATATACATTCCATTCTGCAGCAATCAGAAAATGATCATGCAAACTTTTAAAGAACAATAATCTACCATTTTTTAAAAAAAGTTATTCACAATTTTATAAATAAACAAATAAAGGAATAACAATATTTTTAATGCTCAACACGACATAATACTGTTGGAAATGACTGTGTTATAAGATTGTTATGTCATGCTGAAATCTCACCTCTGTTGCATGAGTAATTATTTCTAATAAGTAAAGGGAAAATGATGAATTCTGTTACAAGGCAACAAAAATAATTTATGGATAGAAAATATGCAGCAGGACAGTGACTTGAGATTATTAAAATGGTGTGCTATGTTATTTTTATTTATTTACTGAGTAATACAAATGAGCATATTATCATATGCCATGTTCAGCTTAAAGAAAACAATCTGTCTTACTGGTATACAAATATCAAAAAGAGCTTTGATTCATGTTGTTCCTGCTTACTAAAACCATGGTGGTCTGTCAAGGGGAAGATTTCTGACAACCTTAAAACTGTTATTTTAGGTTGAAAGATCATAATTGAAGGTTTGACTGCATTTATATAAGGACAACCCTCATGCATAGCTGACCTATAATATAATCAAATGGTTGCTATGCTTATACACTCTTTCCATTTTAATTTTCTTACTGCTGAAAAGAGAATGAAAATATTTGTATGGCTATGGACTTAATTCTTTTGACTAAAGCTGGACAAGTTGATACATATCTTGAATTTTAGATTTCTAAATGTTGATTCAGAAGAATATTAATGATTTCTGTTATCTAGAAGTGGGCTTCATTTGAACAGATTTAAAACTTCAAGAAAAGTCCCCCAAATCTCCCCTGACCAAGGGTGTCTAGTTCTTACTTTTGTTATAAACATCCTACCCAAGGCCACCATTGATGGTGTGGAGGTCATTCTACTTCTTTAATCTAAAAGTTGAAGTTCAGCTTTTTTTTAGTAAATTCAAGCTTGAATACAATCTTGGTTAAAGGCCCAGGTCACTGCCTAAAGGCAAGCATATCTATTGCTGTATGGAAAGGACCACTCATCTCCAGTAGATTGACAACTAGAAGAGATTGGAGTAAAGAATCATTTTTAGAAATGACAGGCAGGCAAATAAATAAAAAAATACATTAATTTCCATTTCTCTACATTTAATGTGGAGTCACTTTAGAATGTGAGAAGTCAAATTATTGACCAAGTACAATTAGTGTCAAACTTAAAACCAGACAAGAACAACAAAAACAAAACACTATAAGAAATTCATGAGTTATATTGAAACAAGCTGTTTCAATATAAAAAAATGGAAAAGTCAAGTTATTGACCATATCACCATTTCGTAGAGGAGTTTGACCTATGTAAATTAGATAGCACAATGAAGAAGGCACAAGGACCCAGAATCACCTCAGCTATTGAGGGCTTGACCCTATTACCAAGGAGAGACATAATACATATAAGAATAACCATCACTTAGAATCTGAACATATATTTTAAAAATATTGTAGGTTAGAATGGTAGGACATTATGATCTCATAAAATATCACAAAAAAGTGGAAATGAAAATGTCTATAAAAAGTACTCATAAAGCCCAAGTCAGATAATTAGGAGAGCTTTGATATATACTTTGCCCTTTTCTTAATTTGAGAGGTCCATTTGCATTTATGAAGTCCAGATGAATTATATATGCATACAAAACAATCAGCAATCTGAATATATTATTTTTTGTCTGTTCATTCATTTAGATGAACTCAAAATATATACAATGGAAATCCGATGAAATGTGATGAGTGGAGCTACTTGTAACTGAGATGAATCAGAAAAATCTCATATAAGAGAAGCTACCTGTTCATATTCCTTAAACATTGTCAATTGGATAATGACACATTCTATTAGATTTGATTTAGTTCTTTATGTATCTTAAAAAAGAGACTTTTATCTGAGAAATTTTCTGCCAAACTTATTCCTCTTTTCCTTATAATTTTAACTACATTCAATTCTTTTATGTGCAAGAAATATATATTATTACATTGCTATTCCTAAAAGCATAGGTCTGATTTTCTCATTCACTGGTCACTAAGCAACTTTGTAATGTGTCAAGGATAACACCAAGTCAATTCAAAAAGCATTTTCTAAGTGCTAGGCACAATGTTAAATACTGGGATTACAAAGAAAAATGTAACCACTGTATTCTTATACATATTATACATATTATGTATATGTATAATATGTATATATACATATATAAATATATAGGCATATATAACACATTTAATTAAAAATAATTTTGAAAATTTTATCACTTTGGCAGGTGTGAGGAGTCTAAGTGTAGAAAAAGCATTAAAGCTCTCTTGGACCTAATTAATTGTTCATCTGTAAAAATCAAAAGATTAGACTTGATGACCTCTAATGTCCAGGGGTCTCCTGCAAATGCTCAAAAACCTAGCACTATATGCACTAGCCCTTAGGGTCAACTCAGTGACTCAGTGAGTGGAGTGCTGGGCAGGTGTGATTTGCCCAAAATCACACAGTTAGTGTCTGAGGCTAGATGTGAACTCAGGAGGATAAGTCACTTAACTTAGTTTGCTCACCTGTAAACGAGCTGGAGAAGAAAATGGAAAACTACTCCAGTATCTTTGTTGAAATGTCTGATGGGGATATGAAGGGTCAGACACAACACTCTGGGGCAAAGTTTTACACAATATATTTTTGAAGTTTAATTTCCATTATCAACATTCTCTCCATTACTTAAATATGTCTAGCATTTAGTATTTTCTGAGATGTGAATGTTTATACTGAAATTTCAATGATTGACTTTAAGGAGCCCATAAAGAATTAGCTCCAGCACACAACTGCTAAGGTCTCTTCTCAGTCTAACTCTGTAATCCTATGACTATTCAGAGTACAAAACCAAAAGATGAAGGAGCACCCAGGAATAGAGTGTGATCCGTGGTTTGAAAAGGTATAAGAAGCGAAGAAGGATGAGAATTGGGAAAACACAATCAAATTTGATAATTAATGTGTGAGTTGGAAGGGTCACTTTTATTTCAGTGAAATCTGAGTTTTTAAGAGATTAAGAAAGCTATGGGAGGTGAGGAAGAGCGGGAAAAGACCACAACAATTTCCTTTTTCTCCCCACCATGAGTTTGAAACTAAAGGGAACAGAGATAGGAGGATAACAACTTAAGGAAATGACATGTTTAATGAGGTTCTTTAAATGATAAAGAAGACTGAAACATGTTCATAGGAAGCAGCCGAGGAGATTGAAGATGGAAGGATAAACATACTGGAGCATATAGGAGTATGGAAACAAGAATACAGTTAGTTAGATTGGTCATGGTGAGGAGAAACACCACCTCATCTTAAACCCTTGGGCAAGTAGCTGTACCTTTCTCAGCCTCAATTTGTTCTTTTGTAAGATGGCTAAGCAATCCCTACTTATGCTAAAACTCTGAGATTTTGTGACTAATAGGTGAGACACTGCCTTATTTAATTTCTTTAATCTCACCCGTAGTTTCTATCATACCTTTTCATACTCTTTTTCTTGTTCTTTACCTTGAAGTTACCAAGTATCTTTACTTGCTGTGTGGCTATAAACTTCTTAAGTTCTTCATGGAATTGAACATCTTTATCCTTTGCACAGATATTGACATAAATTGTCAAAGTAATTTTAAAGAGCACAAATTATGTATTGTGCCAGTAAGGCTGCGGAGATAATAGAAACAAGACTGTTAGTACATACCGTGTAATATTTAGAAAAATTGTGAGAATCATCAGCATATACACCAACGATACCCCTAATGAAAATATGAGAAAATAACTAGCAAGTTTTCAAAGACCATTTTCTACAGCAGAATATTGAAAAAAAGGAAACTATTAATATTGTATTATATGTTTTAGGCATGCCTATAAGAAACATTTGTTATTTCATTCATTATTAATCTAATATCTTAATATTTCTAGTTGAACTAATAAGTATTTTAAAATGTTTCCCAAGACATATTCCAAAGCACAAATTGATTGAAACATTCAGACAATACAAATCCTGTTGTTTATTCATGAAATGGTATAAAATGGTGAAAATAGCACTGGCTTTAAGGTTAGACATTATGAGTTCAAATCCCATACCTAGGTTTGTGACCTAGATCAAGTCATTTACCTGACCTCAGTTTTCTCATGTTTAAAATAAGGAGTTTGAAGTGTCTCCTCTAACAAGGAATTTATCTTACAGGATTGAGATATCCTGATCTATTTCCCCACAAAAATCTTATCACTCCTTTGTCCCATCTTCTTTTGGCCATATTTTTTAGCTCAATGGTATTTATTTAATTAATATATTCCCAAGCTACTATTTTGAGTATGGAATCTCTTGATAAGAATTTTTTTTAAGAAATTGAATAATACTAAAGTATGACTTTAAGATGTGGACCTTCTTTTCTTTGGACATATTTAGTTTTTTTTTAAATAACTTTTTATTTTTTCTCACAAATAAAAATCTGAAAAAAAAGGCATTCATTTTTACAAGATTTTGAGTTGCGCATTTTTCTTCTTCCGTTCCTCCCCTCCTCTCTTCTGAAAAGTTACCAATTTGATGAAGTTTATGCAAATGTCATCATGTAAAAAGTATTTCTGAATTCATCACAGTTGTGGAAGAAGAAACAAATCAAAAGTAAAAAAAAATCATGAGAAAGAAAAAAGCAAGTGAAAAAATATGCTTTGATTTGTATTTAGAGTCCATCAGTCCTCAGCATTTTCCTTCATGAATCCTTTGTACTTGTCTTGGATCATTGTGCGGTTGAGAAAAGCTGAGTCATTTATAAGTGATCATCACATAAAGTTGTTGTTACTATGTACAGTATTTTTCCAGTTCTCCTCATTTCACTTGGCATTCATTCATACAAGTCTTTCCAGGTGTTTCTTTACTCAGTGTGTATTTACCTCTTTCACATCTATGTGTGTGGTAAACAACATATTGTAGGATACTGATTTTTCATTCATTCTGCTCTCTGCTTTTTTTTTATGGGAGAGTTTATCCCACCCACATTCAACATTGTGATTACTACCTGCTTTCCATCCATCCTATTCTTCCTCCTTCCATCCTACTTGTCATCTCTCTCCTTCCACCCTTTCCTACTCCACCAGTGTTTTAATTCTACCTACCATCTTCCCTGATCCTCCTCATTTAATCTCTTTCCCTCCTATGTCCTCACTGAGTAAGGTAGATTTCTATATTCATTTGGTTGTAAATATTATTCCCTGTTTGAGCCAATGCTGGTGATAGCAATGGTCAAACTATGCTCATCACCCCCCTCTTCTTCTGCTCAACTCTAATAGGTCTTTCTTGCCTCTTCATGTGAGATAATTTACCCCACTGGATCTTTCCCTTCCTTGTGTACCAATTTTCCTCCTTTTTCTCATCCTTTATTTTTTGTGTCACTCCCCCAAGTGCATCTTATACCCATACTCTCTATGTTCATTCCTTCTATCTGTACTCTTAGTAATACAAGTTTTTAAGAATTTAAAAGTATCATCTTCTGGTGTAAAGATATAAACCCCTGATTTTTTTTAATTATTTTTTTCATTTCCCTGGGGCTACACTGAAGCATAAGTATGTCTAGTCCATGGAGGTTGACTGTTTTCCCTAGACTGCACTGAACCACATGATGGTCCTAACACTGGTGGATGCTTGCCCACTGGGAGATGTGACAATGCATGTAGTGGTACAGTCACCTTATAATGCTTGAAAGGGCACTATGGAAGCACTTGGAGTTCTATCCTTCCCAGGATGTTTGCCACCTAGGGTGTGTGATTGTTCTTGAAGCTGGAGTCTTCAAGTTCCCCTGGCTATGCTAAAGCACATGGGGTTAATGGGGTTGACTTTGTTTGCCCCACCACACTTAGGCTTAAACTTTCACACTCATTTGCTGAGGTGGGGTTTGCTGCTGGTTTTCTGGGATGCTTCCTATTCTGAGCTGCCCTCCTTACATCAATTAGACAGACATTTTCTAAAAAGTCGTCCAATTCTCATGGACTAAAAACTGCTCCACTCCATCTTTCACTACTCCAAGATGTGATCTGCAGTGCTATTTTATGGTTGTTTGTTTGTGCAAAGGTTAATATGGAAAAGCCACAGTGATATACTGCTTACTCTGCTGCCTTGGCTCCTGGAAATCCTATTCCTTAAATACTCTGAGGAGAATAGGTTTTGAATGGTTGGATTACTTAGTATATGCCACTCTACCTCGTGGGTAAAACCATCCCTGAAACATTAATTAAATAGCCATAAATTCTTTCCAGATGCAAACTCTTTACATAGTTGCTACTTTCATTATCCAGTTTACTGTAGTCTGTGGCATATGGCCTCTCATATACACACAAACTGAAAGAGTTTAAAATTCAATACTCATCTACTTTCACATAGTCAATAAAAGTCAAAGGAAATCACTTTAGTGAGTGAATGGATTGGAGTAAGGAGAGACTTGAGGCAGGCAGACCTACCAACTGTCTACCACAAAAAACAAACAAACAGAATAAAAACAAAGCAAAGCAAAAACAAATCTTCAAATTTAAGAGTATAGCTAAGCAAAACAAATCCCAAACTGTATATGTCTTTCTTTATTTTTTAAATTTATTTATGTATTTTTAGCTTTCAAAATTTGTTTCCACCAGATTTTGAGTTTCAAATTTTCTCCCTATCTCTTCCCTGTCCCCATTCCAAAACACAATGAATTCTGATTACACCTTCCCCCATCTACCCTCCCTTCTATCACACCCCTCCCTTCTCTTATCTCCATCTTCTCTCTTTTCTTGTAGGGCAATATAGATTTCTATACCCTCTTTCTTGTATTCCTTATTTCCCAGTTACATGAAAAAACAATTCTCAAAATTATTTCCCAAATCTTTGAGTTTAAACTTCTTTCACTTTCTCCCTCTCCAACCATCCCCACTGAGAAGGCAAGCAATTCAACATAGGCTACAGTATATGTGTAGTTTTGCCAAAGATTTCCATTATAGTCATGTTGTGAAAAACTTTCCTCCATCCTATCCTGGCCCCCCATTTATTCTATTCTCTCTTTTGACCTTAGCCTTCCACAAATTTGTTTACTTCTAATTCCCCCTCTCCTCTCATTTGCCACCCCTTCTATCATCCGCCCTGCACCCCACTTATCCCCTTCTCCCCCACTTTCCTGCAGTGTAAAGTACATTTTCACACCAAATTGAGTGTGCATGCTACTGTCCTCTTAAGAGAAATGAGATAAAAATACACTTTACTTTTTCCCGGTTCACATCCGCCCCCCTTTCCACCTTCATTGGAAAAGCTTTTTCTTGTCTTTTTTATGAGAGATAATTGATCCATTCCATTTTGTCGTTTCTCCTCCCAATATATTTTTCTCTCACCTTTTAGTTTTATTTCTCTTCTTATTCAATTCACTTTGTGCCCTCTGCATACATATATAGATAGATAGACAGGTAGATAAATAGATATAAATATAGATACATATACAGATATAGATAGATAGTTATAGAGATATCTATTTCTCTATATCTATATCTATATATGGGTGTGTGTGTGTGTGTGTGTGTGTGTGTGTATACAACATCTCCAAATACCAAAATACTGGGAAAATTTCAAGAGCTACAAATATTATCTTTCCATGTAGGAATGTTAACAGTTCAACTTTAATAAGTTACATGATTTCTATTTACTGTTTACCTTTTCAGGCTTTTCTTGATTCTTGTATTTGAAGAACAAATTTTCTTTTCAGCTCTGGTCTTTTCATCAAGAATACTTGAAAGTCCTATATTTCATTGAACCACATTTTTTCCCCTTAAAGTATTATACTCAGTTTTGCTGAGTAGGTGATTCTTGGTTTTAATCCTAGTTCCTTTGAATTCTGGAATATCGTATTCCAAGCACTTTGATCCCTTAACGTAGAAACTGCCAAATTTTGTGTTATCTTGATAGTATTTCCACAATTTTCTAATTGTTTCTTTCTGACTGTTTGCAGTATTTTCTCCTTGACCTGGGAACTCTGGAATTTGAATAGAATATTTCTAGGAGTTTCTCTTCTTAATCTCTTTCAGGAGAAAGAGATTTTGTGGATTCTTTCTGTTTGGTGGATTCTTTCAATATTTATTTTGCCCTCTTGTTCTAGAATATCAGGGCAATTTCCCTTGATAATTTCATGAAAGATGATGTCTAAGTTCTTTTTTTGATCATGGGTTTCAGGGAGTCCCATAATTTTTAAATTGTCTCTCCTGGTTCAATTTTCCAGGTCCGTTGTTTTCCAATGAGATATTTCACAATATCTTTGATTTTTTTATTCTTTTAGTTTTGTTATTTAATTTTTTGGTTTCTTATAAAGTCATTAGCTTCCATCTGCTCCACTCTAATTTTTAAAGAACTCTCTTCTTCAATATGCTTTTAAACCTCCTTTTCCATTTGGCTAATTCTACTTTATAAAGCATTCTTCTCCTCATTGGATTTTTGGACTCTTTTTGTCTATTTGAATTAGTCTATTTTTAAAGGTGTTAATTTTGTCATCATTTTTTGGGTTTCTTTTAGCAAGGTATTGAGTTGCTTTTTATGATTTTCTTGTATCACTTACATTTCTCTTCCCAAATTTTCCTCTGCCTCTCTTACTTAATTTTCAAAATAATTTTGAGCTTTTCCATGACTTGAGATCATTGCATATTTATTTTGAGGTTTTGGAGGCAGAAGTCTTGACCTTTATGTCTTCCTCTGATGGTATGCATTGTTCTTTCTCCTCCAAAACGATGGAAGAAAATACCTGCTCACCAAGAAAGTAACCTTGTATTGTCTTATTATTTTTCCCTTTTGGGGACATTTTCCCAGTCAGTTACTTGAATTTAGAGTTCTTTGTCAAGAGAAGGGTATGCTCTGGGGACCTGCAAGTTCTCAGTTCCTCCAAGATAACGTAATCAAAGTAGAGGAGTTTACTCCTCTCCTGACCTGCATTCTGGGCTGGAAGCAACTGTAAGTACTCTTTTTGTGAGCAGAATTCCCTCTCCAAAGGCTCAGCCAGCTCCACCAGCCAGTGTTTCTCCTCACTTCATGGACAACACTCAGAGCTGAGATCCAGATCAGCTGCTGAATTCCCCCAAGATCTTTAGGCCAATGCTCCAGCAATAGAAGCTGCCATGGCCTGGTGCTGGGCTAGACTACTGAGTTTCCTTCTCACTCAAATAAAAGAGCTTTCTCATTGACTTTTGAAATTGCCTTTGAAGTTTGTGAGTTGAGGAATCTGGGACCTGCTGCTGCTGCTGGTGGTGCCTTGAAGCCTGTTCCAGTCGTGTCCTTGCAGTGGAGTAATAAAGGTTGTGCAGTGCTTCACTCAGTGACCAGTGTGGCTGGCCTTTCCTGCTGGCCTTCCAGGCTGCCTTAGGCTGGAAATGCAAATTGCATGTGTTTTAATGTATTTTGTGTTCATCACATCTCTGAGGATGAGGGTAATGCGCTTCATCATAAGTCTTATGCAGACATAGCGTGTGTTCTCCCCCATATTTAAATATCCCCTCTTCCCTTTCTAGGGTCAGTATGTTTGTTTTTTGTTTGTTTGCTTAATTTTGTTTAAGCCTTCCAGGTATTATGCCCCTTCTTAACGTCCACTATGCAGTTCTTGCTAGTTTCTTCTGCAGAGTTTGATGTATTTCTATAATACTCTGGACTCTTCTTTTTTCATTTCATATAAATGAGACTAATTTGATCTTACCTCCCCAAATATCGCCTTCCATGCTACATACTTTTCTTCTCATAAATCCTAATTCTGAGAAATAACAAGTTCCTTTCATTCTTCTTTCTATGTTACTGTTTTCCTTTTGTCCTATCTTCCCTTTTCCCTCTTAAAGTCTTCAGAATAGAACCAATCTATCCACAGAACTTGCCATTTTCTCATTTAGCCCCTCTACCTTAATGGATGGAGCGCTAGAATGGCATTCAGTAAGATATGAATTTAAATCCTTAAATACTGACTATGTGATCCTGGACAAATCACTTTACTTTTCTTAATCTCTTTTTCCTCAGCTTTAAAACAAGGACAAAAAGATCATGTATCACATAGGGTTGTTTTGAGGAATCAAATGAGATTAGATATGTAAAGAGTTTTGAGGGAGAATGCAGGAATAGGAGATGATCCTGAAGAAACATTGGGGAATACAAATATTGATATGGATAGAGCCAGTAAAGTAGACAAAGAAGTACTAGTCAGGGAAGTAGGAGGCAAATTAGGACAGATTAGTAGCAGGAAAACCTACAGAGAATAGAATAGCCAAGAGCAGAGAAAACTTAATACTACTAAAAGCAGTATATATGTGAAGAAAGATTGGGCCTGAGGAAAACAATTATAGATCATAAGAGATCATTGCTAATATTGATGTCAGAGAACCATAATCTTGAGGTTTAGAGTGCTTGAGACCCCCAAATCCTGACACCCCAGATCCCACCTGAATGAATTCAACTCAAAAGTTCTTCCAGGCAAAGCAAAGCAAAGTTTATTAAAGATTCACCATATTGAGTTGACTCTTAAGAAACTTTTTTTTGTATTTTTTTATTAAGGAGCCTCCAGACCTCAGGTAATTTATTCCTTTATATGAAGACAATTTATTAAGTATCTCCTACTTCACGTGTTCTGGGGTTACAAAAACAGAAGGTAATAATCAGTATCCAGCTTACATTTTATGATGGCAGAGGGGAAGTGACATGTTTCCAGAAAGGTAAATGCAAACTCCAATAAAAGAGTCTTGGCTCTGCTTTCCAGGCTTTATTTTCCCTCTCTTCCACCAAACGTTTGGCCTGGGACTCTTCCAGCTCTCCTTAGCTCTTCAGTCATTGGAAAAGCAAAAATCACCTTAGGGTAGCAGAGTCTTTCAGGATTTCATTGAATCATTGCATTTATACCTGCCTTTTCATGCCCTGTAGTTCTTGCCCTTGTCCTTCCACAAATCAGCCCTAGAAGATTTCCTCCAAATGCAAGCAGTCTCCCTCTAATCCTTTCTTCATCACTTGAGTGCTCCCTGTTCTGGTTAATTCCTTGCTTATCATCTTTCCCCCATACTATCTATTTCTTGCATCACTTCTTTTTTTTTAAAATAAATTTATTTAACTTTTTACATTCATTTTCAAAAAATTTTGGGTTCCAAAATTTTCTCCCCATTTGTCCCCTCCTCCCTCCCCGATACACTGGACATTCTAATCACCCATATCACCAATCTGCCCTCTCTTCTATCATCCCTCCCTTCCCTTACCCCACCTTCTCTTTTGTCCTGTAGGGCCAGATAACTTTCTATTCCCCATTACCTGTATTTCTTATTTCCTAGTAGCAAGAACAATACTCAACAGTTGGTCCTAAAACTTTAAGTTCCAGTTTCTCCCCATCCCTCCCTCCCCACCCATT
>CM053772.1:180899145-180916950 GCA_028658325.1 Potorous gilbertii | reverse complement strand
TCCTCCACCTGTCTGATTTGATTTTCAAAATCCTTTTTGAGCTCCTCCATGGCCTGAGCCCATGGGGTATCTATTTCAGATATTTGGGAAACAGAGGCTTTGACTCCTATGTCTTTACCTGATGGTAAGCATATCTCTTCATCGTCGTGAGAGAGGAATGGAGGAATCATCTTCTCAAGAAAATAACCATTTATGGTCTTAGTTTTTTTTCCCTTTTCTCGGCATTTTCCCAGCCAGTTACTTGACTTCTGAGAGTCCTCTCCACCCCCTGGCCCAGATCTGCCCAGCTAGTCCTTGGGGTCTGAGATTCAAATGCTCCCAGCCAGTTACTTGACTTCTGAGAGTCCTCTCCACCCCCTGGCCTAGTTCCGCCCGCTAGGGCTTGGGGTCTGAAATGCAAATTCTGCTCCCCAGCCTCAGGGCTTTTGGCGGCAGGCCTGACTGCTCTTCAATGGGAGCTTATCAGCTGGTGCTCAGGTCGGGGCCGGGCTGCCTCTCAGGCTCAGTTCCTTCAGGGGGTTTATGCAGAGATGTTTTGTAATGCAGCTGAGGTGGAGCTCCTGCCTGCTCTGGGAGTCTCTGGCCAAGCTGGCCAAGCTGCTTCTGCCTCTGCCACCAGCCACCACCTCTCGAGGGGGTCCGAGTCCCGGAGATACCTGCTCCCCTCTCAGCCTGTCTCTCTCACTGACCTGTGCGTCTGTGGGTGGAGGGACCTTCGCAGTTGCTGGAGATTCAGGTCCCTGACGCCTGCTGGTGTCTGCTCGCTCCTCTCAGTGCTGCGTGGCCGGGGCAGGGGGAGGGGAGCACTCTGCAGGGCAGGGCTCCGCTCCCATCCAGGGTACCTTTGTGGTTGGTTTTTCAGGGCTCTCTGCAATGAAAATCTCCTTCACTGTGTTGCTGCGCGGCTTCCACTGTTCCAGAATTTGTCAGGAGTTCTTTTTACAGGAAATCTATGGGCTGTGGGTTCGGAGCTAGCAAATGTGAGTCTTTCTACTCCGCCATCTTGGCTCCACCCCACTCTTAAGAAACTTTTAAAAAATTGTTTTATTTGTTTTTAGTATTCTACCATTACATCCATATAATTTAGATTTTTACCCCTCCCTCCTCTCTCCCTCCCTGAGATAGCACACAATTTTATATAAGTTCTACACATACATTCCTATTAAAACCTTTGTCATGTTGTATAGAAGAATTAAAATGAATGGAAGAAATCATAAAACAAACAAAAATGGAATACAAAAGAAAATGATCTGCTACATTCTGTGATCAAATTCCATAGTTCTTTCTCTGGATATAGAAGGCATTTTGCTTTAAGAGACCATTGGGAAGTTTTTAAGTTCTTGCATTGTAATGAAGTTCTACCTGTACCAGAAAAAAATCCTCACACACTGTCTTTGGTACTGTGTATAAAGTTCTCTTTGTTCTGCTCCTTTTGCTCAGCATCAGTTCGTACAAGTACCTCCAAGACACTCTGAAGTCTTTCTGTTCATCATTTCTTATAGCACAACAATAGTCCATTACATTCATATACAACAATTTATCAAGCCATTCTTCAATTAATGCGCATCCACTTGATTTCCAGTTTTGGCCACCACAGAGTGCTGCTATAAATATTTTGTATATGTGGGACCCTTTCCCATTTTTACAATCTCTTGATACAATCCTAGAAGTGGTATTGCTGGATCAAATGGTATGCACATTTTTCTAGCCCTTTGGGCATAGTTCCAAATTGCTCTCCAGAATGGCTGGATCAGCTCACAACTCCCCCAACAATGAGTTGTACAATGTGTTCCAACTATAGTTGTCTTCTCCAACATTAATCGTCTTCCTGTTTTGTCATGTTAGCCAATCTTGTAGATGTATCTCAGAGTTGTTTTGATTTGCATCACTCTAATCAATAGTGATTTAGAACACTGTTATATAACTATAGATAGCTTTAATTTCTTCCTCTAAAAACTACCTGTTCATATCTTTTGACCATTTATCAATTGGGGAATGACTTCTATCCTTGCACATTTGACTCAGTTCTCCATGTAGTTTAGAAATGAGGCCTTCATCACAGACACTAGTTGCAAACATTCTTTCCCAGTTTTCTGCTTCCCTCCTAATCTTGGTTGCATTGGGTTTGTTTGTGAAAAAAACTTTTCAATTTAATGTAATCAAAATTACCCATTTTGCATTTCATAATAATTTCTATCTCTTGTTTTGTCAAAAATTCTTCCCTTCTCCATAAATCTGATAAATACACTATTCCTTGCTCCACTAATTAGTTTAAAGTATCAATATTTGTACTTAGATCATGTACCCATTTGAACTTTATTCTTGCATATGGTGTCAGGCATTGAGGTGTTGGATGTGTTCATGGAGGACCAGTACCTTTGGTGTGATGGCTGCTGAGTCCTTTTCAGGGCACTTTCCACCTCTGATGTCCCCTAACTCTCTCCAAGAAGCTGCAGTGTGCACAGGGGCTACATCCCGGTAAACTATTATGCCAGACAGGTCAACCCAGGTTGAGGGCAACCAAGGGTTCTCAAACCCATTGGTGAGTTAGGGGGATATTTAACACAAGCATGTGAAGACTTCATCTGGTGAAATGGGCAGATGAGAACAATTTGTTCTAACAGCCATGAAAGCAGATGAAGTAAGCGATGTGGAACACTTAGAGCTTGATTAGACACCAAAGATGCCAAGGTCATCCATTGCATCTTGAGCCATCATCAGCCATCTAGACTCAGTCTTGCCACTGGACTATGATAACTCAGGAGGAGAGAGTGAGGCTGATGACTTCATGCAACTCTGCCTCACTTAAATCCAATTTATGCATGAATCAAAAGACATCACCCGTACATTTCACTATTATGCCTCAAAGTCCTGTGGTGACAGGCAAGTGATGAAGCAGCAGGTGTGGATACACTGAGAGTTGTAGTCATGACCCTGCACACAAGCGGCCCAGGCTGTAGGGTTGCTTTTCATTTGAAAAAGCAGTGGGATGTGGCAGCCCCCTGGGTGTCTGAGCAGCCTTTCACAGGAAAATGCCATGCCATCATCATCAGTGCCTATGCTCCCACCATGACAAACCCTGATGAGCTCAAAGAAAAATTTCTTGAAGACCTGGAGATTCTTATCATCAATGTGCCAAAAGAACACTAGCTTGTAATACTGGGTGACTTTAATGCTAGAGTCGACTCAGACTACTAGACTTGGCAGGGAGTCCCAGGGAGGAATGGAGTTGGAAACAGCAACAGGAATGGTAATTTACTGCTGAAGGTTTATGCATCACATGACCTTCTCATCATCAACCCTGTTTTCTGCTTACCTAAATGCAATCAAACTTCCTGGATGCACCCTCACAGCAAACACTGGCATCTAATAGATTATGTGGTTGTAAGGAGAAAAGAAAGACAAGATGTGAGAGTGACAAAGGCAATATGTGATACAGAGTTCTGGACTGATCATAGATTTATCCTTTCCAAGCTAAATATTCACATTCATCAAAAGCTCAGCCCCCATGGCAAAATGATTATCAGAAGAATTAATGTCAACAAATTAGAACACTTCTCTGAGTGTGAACAACTTGCTGCTGACTTGGAGGGAAAGTTGAGCCAACATACAGTTGGCAACAGTGGAGCAGAAAAAGAGTGGTAGCTCTCAGAGATTTGGTGTACAGCACTGCATTTGCTCATCTGGGTCAGAACGCTTGCAAACACCAAGACTGGTTTGATGAAAATGATGGGGAAATTCAGAAGCTGCTAAATGAAAAACCTGAACTCCACAGAATTTACCAGCAGGATATTTCATACACCTCTAAGAAGTCAGAATTTAATTTCATCAAAAACAAAGTACAAACAAAGCTTAGAGAGATGCAATATTCTTGACTCAGTAAGAAGGCAGATGAAATTCAGTCTTATGCTGATCGTAACAATCCAAAGCATTTTTATGATTTCCTGAAAGCTGTTTATGGAACAAAAAATTATGGTGCATCACAACTACTCAGTGCTGATGGAGCCACATGGATTAGTGATAATGACATGATCCTAGAGAGATGGGCTGAACACTTCCATAGTGCTCTCAACAGACCATCATCAATCAATGCTGAGGGCATTGACCATTTATCTCAGGTTGAAGTCAATCCCTCCTTAGCTGAAGTTCCAACTGAAGAAGAAGTTTTGAGGGCCATAAAGCTCCTTTCATGTGGCAAAGCCCCTGGTGCTGATTCTATTTCAGCTGAGATTTAAAAAGTAGGGGGACCATTGCTCATAGACAAGCTGACTGAATTTTTCCAGATTACATGGCAAGATGTGGTTATGCCCCAGGAGTTCAAGGATGACTCAATTGTTCATCTCTATAAGGGTAAAAGGAACAGATTATCCTGGGGCAATCACAGGGTGATCTCACTCTTAGTTACTGCTGGCAAAATTCTTGCTATCCTCATTAAGAGACATCCTTCACCTGGAAGATTGGCATATACTTGAGAGCCAGTGTGCCTACAGAAATGGCTGAGAAACAAACAGTTGTTTGCTGCCTGACAACTCCAGGAGAAATGCCAGGAGGAGAACAGAGGTCTGGTAGAGCTAGGTGCCCTTCCCTAGCATTTCTTTTCATTGGTTCCCCTGATATTCTGGACCTGTAGTATTTTCAGATGAATTTTCTTATTATTTTTTCTAGCTCTGCAAAATAATTATCTGATAGTTTGATTGGTATGGCATTGAATAAGTAAATTAATTTGGTAGACTTATTTTGATTATATTGGCTCAGCCTATCCACAAGCAACTGATATTTTTCCACTTACTTTGATCTGATTTTATTTGTGTGAACAGTGTTTTGTAATTGTGCTCATGTAGTCCCTGCATTTGTTTTAGCAGGTAGACTCACAAATATTTTATAGTGTTTACTGTAATTTTAAATGGGATTTCTCTTGTTGGGTTTTCTTATATATATATATATATATATATATATATATATATATATATATATATGCAGAAAATTTGTTTGGGTTTATTTTGTAACCAGCAACTTTGCGAAGTTGTTTATTATTTCAAGTAGTTTTTACTTGATTATCTGGGATTCTCTTAGTATATCATCATATCATCTACAAAGAGTGATAACATATTCTCCTGTGCCTATTCCAATTTCATTAATTTCTTTTTCTTCTCATTGCTACAACTCATATTTCTAGTACCATATTGAATGATAGTGCTGATAATGGACATCTTTGTTTCACCTCTGATTTTATTGGAAATGCATCTAGCTTGTCCTCATTGCATAATAATACTTACTGATAGTTTTCCTTAGAAACAGCTTATTATTTTATGGAAAGTTCCATTTATTCGTATGCTTCCCAGTGTTTTCAAAAGGAATGCATGTTGTATTTTCCCAAAGGCTTTTTCTGCATCTATTGAAATGATCATGTGATTTTTGTTAGTTTTATTGTTGATATGAGCAATAATGTGAATAATTTTGCTAATACTGAACCAGCCCTGAATTCTTGGTATAAATCCTATCCAATCATAATGTATCATTCTTGTGATTAGTTGCTGTATTCTTTTTGTTAAAATCTTATTTAAATTTTTACATCTGTAATCATTAGAAAAATTCATCTACAATTTTTCTTTCTCTGTTTTGGTTCTTCCTGGGTTAGGTATAAAAACCATATTTGTATCAAAAAAGGAATTTGTCAGGAGTTCTTCTTCCATAATATTCCCCAATAGTCCATAAAGTATTTGAATTAACTGTTCTTTAAAGGTTTGATAGAATTCATTTGTGAATCCATCTGGCCATGCAGAATTTTTCCTATTGAGTTCATTGATGACTTATTCAATTTCTTTTTCTGAGATGGAGTTATTTAAGTATTCAAGTTCCTTTTTTGTTAGTTTGGGCAAATTTTATCTTTTAAAATAATCATCCATCTCATTTACGTTTTCAAAGTTATGGGACATACATTTGGGCAAAGTCATTTCTTATTATTGTTTAATTTCCTTCTCATTAGAGATGAGTTCACCCTTTTCATTTTTCGTATTGGTAATTTGGTTTTATTCTTTATTTTTTTATCAAATTGACCAACTTTTTATCCATTTTATTTTTTTTCCATAAAATCAACTCTTAGTTTTATTTATTAGTTCAATAGTTTTCTAAATTTCAATTTTTATTAATCTCTCCTTTCGTTTTTCAGTATATCTATTTTGGTAATTACTTGAGAATTTTTCAGTTTGTTCTTGTCTGAGCTTTTTCAGTTGCTTTCAAAATTTATTGATCTCCTGTTTCTCTGTTTTATACATGTAGTTACTTAAAGACATAAAACTTCCCCTAAGAACTGCTTTTGCAGTATCCTATAAAATTTGGTATGTTGTCTCATTATTGTCATTCTCTGGGATGAAATTGTTGCTGTTTCTATAATTTTTTGTTTAATCCATTCATTTTTTTAGGATTAAATTGTCTAGTTTCCAATTAGTTTTTGGTTTGTGTTTCCATAGCTTTTGATTACAAATAAATTTTATTGCATTTTGATTTGAGAAAGATGCATTAACTCTCTCTGAATTTCTGCACTGGATTGTGAGATATTTATGGCCTAGTACATGCTCAATTTTTGTATATGTTCCATGTACTGCTGAGGAAAAGGTGTATTCCTTTCTATTCCCATAAAATTTTCTCTAGCAATCTATCATATCTACCTTATCCAGAGTTCTATTCACCTACTTAACTTATTTCTTTCTTGTTTTGAGGTTAACTTTACCAAGTTCAGAGAGGGGGAGGTTGAGGTTCCTCACTAGTATAGTTTTGCTGTCTATTTCTTCTTCCTGTAACTCCCTTAACTTCTCCTCTAAGAATTTGGATGCTATATCACTTGGAGCATATATGTAATAATAGTGAAATTGTTTCATTTTCTATGGTGTTTTTTTGGCAGGATATAGTCTCCTTCCTTATCTCTTTTGGTTAGATCTTGTTCTGCTTTTGCTTTGTCTGAGATTAGGATTGCTACTCCTGCTTTTTTTTATGTCTGCTGAAGCACAATAAATTCTGTTCCAACATTTTACCTTTACACTATGTGTATCTCCACATTTCAAATGTGTTTCTTGTAAACAACACATTGTTGGATAATGGTTTTTAATTCATTCTGCTATCCATCTCCATTTTATGAGAGAATTAATCCCATTCACATTCAGAGTTATGATTAATATATGTGTCTTTCCTTTCATGCCTTTCCCCTTGTTTATGCTTTTAGTTCTCCCTTCTCCCTTCTTCTCCACAATAGAGTTTTAATTTTTGACCTCTACCTCTGTCAGTCTTCCTCCCTGTCTTTCAACACCATTCCCTTTCAATCCCTTTTCCCTTTACTATTTCCTTCCTTCCTTTCACCTTCCCCTGTCTTTTCTTTCCCCTTCTATTGACCATAGAGCTAGTTGTATTTCTATATTTAACTTAGTTTGTTGTACACTCCTTGAATCCAATGTAATGAGAGTACCTTTCAAACAATGTTCATCTCCATCCCCTCTTTCACTCTACTGTAATATTTATTTGTGACTCTTCCTGTAATGTAATTTATTTTTTTCTGCCTCTTCCTTTTCACATCTCCCATTACAATCCCTTTGAACCCTTAAATCACACTTTTTATCACCATATCATTTAATT
Organism: Potorous gilbertii; assembly: GCA_028658325.1. Taxonomy (NCBI): domain Eukaryota; kingdom Metazoa; phylum Chordata; class Mammalia; order Diprotodontia; family Potoroidae; genus Potorous; species Potorous gilbertii. The sequence goes on along the minus strand of CM053772.1, from coordinate 180,909,324 downwards.
TATACTGACTACATCTATCTATGTATATCCCTTTTATTAACAAGTATCATCTTCAGTTTTAGGGACGTAGACAATTTGCCCATATTGAGTAACAAATTGTGTTTTGTTTTATATTTCCCCTGTTAACCTTTTAATGCCTCTCTTGAGATTGATTTTGGGACTTTTCATTAGGAAGGTCTAGAAATGCCTATTTTATTGAATATCCATCTCATTGCCTGAAGCACTATGCTGAACTTTGCTGGAAAATTAATCCTTAGTTTTAGTCCCAGTTCCTTTGCCTCATGAAATATCATATTCCAATTCCTTTGATCATTGAATGTAGAAGTTGGATATTCCTTGTGATTCTGACTGTAGCTCCTCAATATTTGAATGGTTCTTTTCTGGCTACCTGCAGTATTTTCTCCTTCACTTGATAGTTCTGAATTTGGCAACAATATTACTTGGTGATTTTAGTTTGGGGTCCCTTTCAGGAGGTGAATGATGGATTCATTTGATGGCTGTTTTGTCCTCTGGGTCTAGAATTTCTTGACAATTTTCCCTGGATGATATTATCCAGGATTTTTTTTTGTTGTTGTTGTTGGTTTTTTTTTCATCATGGCTTTCTGGTACACCAGTAATCCTTAGATTTTCTTTCCTGGATCTATTTTTCACATCAGTTGTTTTTCTAATTATATCTTTTATATATATATATTTTTTTTATAACAGTATTCTTTAGATTCTGTTTGACTGATTCTTGATGTCTCATAGATTCATTAGATTCTACTTGCCTGATTCTATTTTCTATCAAATTGCTTTCTTCAATTAACTTTTGCATCTCCTTTTCCATCTGTCCAACTTTTCCTTTTAAGGACTTATTTTCACCCGTTAGGTTCTGTGCTTCCCTTTCAATTTGTCAAATTTTCCCTTTTAAGGAGCTGTTCTCTTCTGTGAATTCTTTTTTCATATTTTAAAAATCATTGACCAGTTTTTCTTCTGTGTAATCTGGGTTTTAAAATTTTGCCTGAACTCTTCCAAGACTGTTCTTCATGCTTCAGACCAGGTCATATTCCCTTCTGAAGTTTCAGATAGGAGTACAGTCTCAATGCTGACCTCTTTGATATTTGTGTTTTGGTCCTTGTCGCCTTATAAAGATTTTATGGCCTTTTTTGATCTGCTTTGCTTCTTATTCATGATAATAACCCTTTCCTGGTTTTTAGGGTAGATCTCTGTATCTGTGGTAGAGGGGGGTCTGTTGCTGAGATGACTGGTGTTGGAAAGCAGTGGCCAGTTAGGTCTTTTTATGTTTCCCTGCAGTTACCTTGGAGTTAGCTTGTTACATGTGATGGAGGGGTGGTCTGGGCACCGGAGGCTCCTCTGCTGAGCTACTGCATATGCAAGGTCAACTATCAGGGCTAGTGTGATCCCAATTCCACTGAGATGATGAGGCACACCTGGGGTCCTGGTGTTGACAGTTACTGACTTCATCCCCCTGGGGTTCAGGATCTTCTCTCAATTTGTTGAGGAGAGGCTGTTTGTGACAGTTCTGATCCTACACTAGTCTCCTTTGTCCCAGCAAGAGAAACCCTCCTTAGTCATCTTTCTAGCCTCCTGGGCTGAGAGTCTGCTTACCCCTTCTGCTCCTCCCACTGTTCCAGGCCTTTCTGGGGGAAATATTCTCTGGGCTCATCAAGATCAACAAAAGGAAGGAGATAGCAATTACTGATCACTCCACCATCTTGGTCCCCTACAACTCTTAAGGAATTTCATAATTTGTGAAGCTTATACTGAGAAGCAGGCAAGGTTGAATCTGAGTTAGAATGAATCTGAGCACCTTCATGGAAAATGAAACATATCAGAAAGATTGTGGAAGGGATTTTAGGGCAGTGTAGTAGTCTGGGGTGATGGGAGAAGATATTTAGGAAGGGTCTTGAGGAGTCCATGAAGGATCTTAATGGGACTGGTGTGACTGATCAAGGTGGGAAACAGCTGGAAGTATTCTTTAGGTATCAGGCAATGGAGGGCTTGAGTGGTGAGCATGTGGGGCAATCCAGAGGTAATAGATAATAGAAGGCCAAGCTAGGTTAAGGGTAACTGATTTGGGTGTGAAAAGGCAGATTATGTGGGAAGATTCAAGGAGAGTTCAAGGAGGTTGTCCAGAGTCTGTACTCATGGCTCTAAGTGCAGAGAAGACTGAATTACCGCTTACTCACCATAACTTTTGTATTTTGTTACTATATCTAAATGAAGTCATTTGCTCATTCTTGTAACTGACTCAATACTGTCTTCTCTTTCTTCTCTTCTTCCTCCTCCCCTTCCTCTTCCTCCTCCTCCTCCTTCTTCTTCATCTCATTTTCATCTTTTTTCTTCTTCCTCATCCACCTTTTCCTCCTCCTACTTCTTTTGCTCCTCTTCCTCCTTCTCATCAGCTCTTTTTCCTCTTCCTTCTAATCCTCCTCTTTCTTCTCTTTCTATTCCTTCTCTGCTTTCCTTATAAAATATTATCTTATTTTCTTAATACTTTTAATTTATTTTCTTAGATACAAGATACTGCTAATTTCTCCCAAATTACTCTTTTTTCATGTGATTAGGCCTTTATTAAATATCTTTATTTTATACTTCAGTAAAAACTACTTAAACAAAACTGAGTGGAAAATTTCAGTTTGACAATTAAAGATTATAGATTTTCTTTCTGAAGGTACAATGTTGGCTACTTTTGAATAAACTAAAGGTAAGGTTAATTTAGTGAGAACCTAAGCATTTGAAGACCCAGGTATCATAGAAGTAAAAAAACCCTCATTTTATCAGCTTAGTATATGTAAAAATTCAATGCTTTATAAATAAGTTCAGAAAAATTTAAAATATAAATGCTATTTTGTCAGTAGTTAGCAATTCTTGAGTGTGGATTTCAGAAACTTCTTAACTGCTAAATGACAAATTTTAAGTATTCATAAAAGAATGAAATTTAGAGTGAATCACCTTAGGAAGGTAATTCCAAAATTTTGTCCTAATCTGCAATATATTTTTCACTTGTCAAATTGTATCTTTACCCCACTCCTAGTTATTAGTGAAAGTATCAAGAATTTTCACCAGCAAGCATTGCATTTCTTTGTTCAATTTTTTTTCAGATAAGAACAATAATTATTTTAAAAATAATTGTTATATGGCTTCTTTCCATTGTCTCTTCCAGGTTAGCCTTTATACCACTATTAGAGCAGAGATTCCCTTTAAAGTATGAGCATATTTTGATAACCTGCCAACTATAAGGCTATTCATTTAACTCAACCCCTAGAAAATCCTGAAGGCCCATTCCATCACTGATTACCAAAGGTTAGACTGAATCAGAACTTTGAGCAATGAACCTTTACAGTGAAGCTGTATTGAACTATAATTTGTCATTCCTCAGATACATGTGCCTATTATAAGAAAAAAATGGGGCCTTAATTGTCTTACTTCAGCTTTCCTGGAGTAGCCAGTTTGTCAATGGAATCAGTATTCAGGAAAGGCTTGTTTTACAACTGCACGAATATACTTTTCCTGGATTTAATAAAGGAAAAAACCTTAATTTCCCTTGCCATAAAAGATTTCAAAGAAAAGTGTTATATGTTGATTTCTATGCATTAAATCAGTCCAGTTCAAGGTATTGAATTAAGAAATGTGGAAAGCACTATTATTTAAATAGTTTTGCTTTTCAGATTTCTTTTGTCATAGGTTTAATTGTGCTTGGTATTACTGAGCATGGGAGATAACAGAATATGGAAAAGGACTTGTTCCCTTCCTGAAAGTGAACATTATAAGTATTTTCCCTCTTCTTTTGTACTCCCCACCATTCCCCAAGGCAGGTAGGCAACAAGAATTTATTAAGTCTTACTATATTCGAAGTACATTGCTCCACTGGGCATACATATACATACAAAAAGAAAGACAATCTTTATCTTCAAATTTGGTACAACAACACAATAAAGAGAGTCAATGTCCTAGGGTGAGGTTTGGAGGCAAGTCCATCCCCTCCCCCGCCATACAGGAATATGGGCTTACTGACTGGAAAGACAGGAGCACAGCTAGGAGGCAAAAGAAGTTAGGTCAGCCTGAGCCTCTTCCAAAGAGACTGAGCCAAAAAGCAGCTTTCCTTCTTAAATCTTCCCCTGGGAGCCTTTTATCTTCACCCTTTTCACTTTACTACCTTTTTCCTCTTCAAGTATCTTGATTTATTTCTTCTAAACGATGACTCTTTAAGAGCACATCTGGCTCCCAGGTAAAATGATTAACAAATTAGGCCACTATTTAAATCGTTTTTGTTAGATGCTCTGAGGAAATAAAGTCTTTTCCACAGCTCAAATGTAATTTATCTAAGACTACCCTCACTAGGAGAGACAGATTACTCGGTGCTCATATATCCCGTGTAGACGGATATTTGGTAAGAAATTGGCAAAAGAGAAATCCTGATTTTTCAGACTTTTTCAGATTAAAGAGAGAAAACACTGTCCCACATTCACCCCAGGGTGATTTCCTAAAGGGACACAGAGAGGAAAAGGATAAAAGCTTGGTGTTATTAGTTTGGGAGAAACATCTCTCCAGAAGAAGCAGTCTTAGATGTTAAAGAGAGGGGGTTACAGTGCTGTTTAACAGTCATTCTGTATTTTATTCAACAAAAGGACAAGGTCACCAATTCTAGCTTGAAAGATGACTCCATTACAGGTTTACCTTATTTTATTGCATTTTCAAATATTGATTTTTACTTATTTGTTTATTTATTTAAACAAATCAAAGATTTTTTTTTTCAACAGTACAGGTTTTCAGTGTCTCTATGTCACACTTTGGTAATACTCACAATATTTCAAACTTTTAAAAATTATTATTATATCTGTTGTGGTCATCTGAAATGTTACTATTGTTATTGTTTGGGAGCACCATGATTTGGGTCCATTTAAGACATTGAACTTAAAGGATAAATGTTGTTTGTTGTCTGACATTTCCACCTCTACAATTCCTCATTTCTCTCTCTGCTTGGGGCTTGTAATGTTAATTAGAGTAAAACATCTTCCCCACCCACTAATAAGTCTGTTCATTAAGGGAAGCTTGATTAAGAGAGGCCCACATCTTTTGTTAATTTCTAATACACTGGTTCTCAAAGGCTGTGACGCCAGCTGGCTCTGAAAAGTGCATAAATACTTTGAGGTTTGTTGAGGGCCAAGGTGGAGTCATGTTGTAAAAGACTAACCACCTTTCCCTCTATCCTATCCTGCCCTCAGTTTATTCCATTCTCTCTCTTGATTTGTGCAGCCACAACAGTTTTTGCTTCTGATTACTCATTCACTCAGTCTGTTGTCCTATTATCCTCTCTCTCCTAGCCCTTTCCTCCTTCCTTCCTGAAGGGTAATACATTTCCATACCCAATTGAAGGTGTCTTATTCCCTCCTTAAGCCAGTTAAGGCTCACTTATTCCCTCTCACCTCTCCTCTCTTCCCCTCGAATGTAAAAGCTCTTTCTTGCCTCTTTTATGTGAGATGATTAACTACATTCTACTTCTCCCTTCCAGTCCATTCCTCTCATCACTTAATTTTATTTTTTAGGTATCCTCCTTTCACATTCAGCTCACCCTGTACTCTCTGTCTCTCTCCAAAAATAGACATACACATATGCATATACACACCTATACATATACTCATTTTATATCTATCTATATTATATATAATTATACATAATAATATATAATATATAATTATTATATATCTTATATTATATAATATGTTATATTATAATATTAATTATATTATAATATAATAACATTATAATATAATATATAATATAATTATGTATATAACATATATGCCACATATACACACACAGACACACACACACATGTATTCCCTCTAACTGCCCTAACAATGAGAAAAGTTTCATAATTTGCAAATATCATCTTTCCACATGGCAATGTAAACAGATCAACTTTAATGAATCCCTTATGGCTTCTCTTTACTCTTTTATCTTTCTCTTGATTCTTGTGTTTGAAAATTAAAACTTCTATCCAGCCCTGGTCTTTTAAACAAGAATGCTTGGAAGTCTTCTATTTCATCGAAATTCCATTTTTCCCCTGAGGAATTATATTCCATTTTGCTGTGTAGGTGATTCTTGCAATTAATCTCAGCTCATTTTACCTCTGAAATATCATATTCTAAGTCCTCTAATTCCTTAGTGTAGAACCTGCTAAATCCTGTGTTCCTCTTGGTCCTAGGGGTTGTCTTTGACTTTTTTGGGTTGAGGAGTCTGAAAACCACTAGAGCTGACAGTGATTCACCACACTGAGGCCTGCTCAAGTCCTGTCTTTTGTTAGTGCAGCCCATGCTTGACTGTACTCTTCTCTAAACCTGGTGCAATATACCCTTACTGTCAGCATTACAGATTGTCATAGGTTGGAAATCTGTTTTGGTCTGTCATTTTGTGGTTTTCTATGCTCTCGAATTTGTTTAGAGTCATTTTTACAGGTATTTTGAGGGGTTTAGGGAAAGAGCTCGAGTAGGTCCCTGCTTCTACTCCACCATCTTGAATCTGCCCCCATAACAAAATATTTTTAAATTAAGGTATGTGCAAATTAAATCACATATTAATCATTACAGCATTAGAAAATTAAAAAAATATGAAGCTAAACTGTCTACTTAAAGTTATTGGTCAAATTAAAAAAAATCAGTCAGTGGAGGAATCCTGGGAAGATGGCAGAATGAGAGGTAATCTAGGACACAGTTTTCCCTCCACTTCTTCAAATAAACTAGTAATATGCCACAAAATAGAGCAAATGCAACTAGAAGAGGAAAATTAAAGATCTAAAACACAAGGTAATTCATATTTTAAAAAAAAAACAGAATATCAGCTGACAAACCCTTTGCCACTTATTATTGATTATTGCTCACTCCACTACTCTAAAACCCATCATTCAGGATAGTCCTGCATCTTTTGGGGCACCAAAAGTCTTTTGCCGTTGAAACTTTGGCAATGTGTGTGTACATATGTGCTGCAATGGAACCTGTGATGTCAAAAATAGGTCTAGTCCCTCCACTATTGGAGATTGCACACCTTCCCAGTCTCTATATTTCTTGTTCATATTTATCCATAAATCCATCACAGAAGGTCTGCCCAATATTCCCTTGGGCTTTTCATTCTCTTAACATTGCATGGATACTCATGGAACCTGTAAGCTATCCATCAGTTATCCAATGCCTTCATTTACATTTTTTCCCATTGTCAGACTCTCTGATGGAATCTTTAATATTACTTTCCACTGCAATGTGCTACCGCCTGTTGTCATCCACCACTTGGATTGCATCCAGAACCATCTGCAGTCATCCAGATTCAGATGTTCATACTGGATTCAGATGATTCTGGAGGAGAAAGTGAGACTGATTTGCATAGCTCTGCTTCACTTAAATCTAATTCATTTGTAAGTCAAGACCTTACCCTCTTAATGTCCTCTTCTTCAAGAAGGAAGGACAAGTAACAATCACACATTAGCCAAAACTCATGTCCAAGTAGTAGGTGTGTAAACAAAGGAAGTTATTTATATTTTGCTCTCAGGGCATTTTGGTCCTATGATATATAAATTTAAGACAAATTCCATGCATCTTCAGTAAGACCAGAAGAATGCCAAATAGCATTGCTAATTTTGAGATAGTGTTAACATTAACGTCAAAGTTTTACTCACAACTTTAAGATGATTTGGATATATCAATGAACTTATCCCAAGGATGCACATAGGAGAGTCTGTTACACCTCCAAAAAAAATACACAAGCCTAGAAAAATGAGACCTCAAACTCCTCCCCTTTGCTCTCTTGCATCTCCATCTGGTCAGTCTATTGAGTGGTCCCAACTCTAATCCGTGGTTGTTGTTCACCTGGTTTTCTTACATATATGAGGAATAAAAGAAGGAATTATGTTTCTACCTGATGAAAAACTGCTCCCAACTTTGCAGGACTGATAATAGGATATAAGTTATAAGTGACTGGTTCTAATCACAGCTGTAACCTAGCAGAACCAGACTTCTGATTAAGTGAAAGGTCAGAAGTTTATATGCATGCTTAACAAACTGTATGAGGGGAACATATCAAGGAGAAGAACACGGAAGAGGTGCGTCAGGAAGTTGCATCTTGCCAATGGGTAACAAAGGGTGAAATTTAAATCAAGGGCAGGCAATAAAAATCCTTTCATTTTTTCTGAGCAAATGTACTCCATTAGGGAGTTACTCATTCACAAGAAATGTAAAACAAGCATAAAATAAAATAATAACTTTCCTGACTTTACAATGAGTGCTGTTCTTTCTGGAGCAAGCATACTTCTCACACAAAGATATCAAAATGCTTTGCCATTTTCTTCTCTAGCTTACTTTACAAATAAGTAAGCTGAGGAAAACAGGGTTAAGTGACTTGCACAAGGTCACACAACTAGTAAATGATCAAGAATAGATTTGTACTGAAGATGAGCCTTCCTGGCTCTAAGCCTGTACTCTGTCCATTAAGCTATGTAGCTGCCCTAATCCATGTTTCTGTGAGTGATAATTTGTGCCTTTGCCATTCCTCATCCTTTTGCCCATCTTGAATCCTTTCATTTACCACCCTTTTCCTATAACCAAAATATTGATCTAAAGTTTTAACTTTAAGTTTAGTTTTTCTTCATATGAGATTTCATTGACTCTCATTATAATCAGCCCTCGTCCAAACTTGTTTGTAATTTAATCTAAAGCAGGGAAACCCATTGTGTTCTACTCAAGCTTGGGTAGAGAAAAATTCTTTTGTCTAGATAATCTAAAATTGGGAGTGACCTGGTATAGTTGGAGGTGATATTTTCTTTGCCTTGGGATGAAGTGATGATGGAGTGATATCAACCTCTGATGGAATGAGATATATAACGTGCACCTTAATGCCAAAGGGAGGTCAGTTCCAAACTATAGCTCAATGGATGAATGCTGTCTGCTTTAAAGAAATAAACATGGATACAGTCTAATTCTGTTTGTCTTTCTTAGACCTTATTCTGAAGGTCGACATGCTGTACCCTCTCTTTACACTGCTTGTGTCTGTTTTCTGTGTTGTTTGCCACTGCACTCTGCCATGTTAAAATTAATTGCAGTCTCATTCCCTGCTCCTAAAGGATACATTATTAATTGGTACACCTAAAACAATTTATAATTTCATAAATGAATGAGCAATTCAGGTAGATATATAGATAGATAGACCCATATTTTGAGGTTATAGTTTGTCCTTTGTTCTCAAATAGGACTGTTGCATCAGGAAGATGATGACATTACTTGAAATTAACTTTGATTTGTGAAGGAAGGCTATGCAAAATCACTAGTCTCACTTTCTCCTCCAGAGCCATCTGGGTCTAGTGACCAAATATTGATCAAGATGACTTGAGATGGTTCCCTACGTAGTGGGAGACCTTGGTGCTTTTAAGCTAATGTCTTTTCAGGATCTCACTTTGACTAAGGCAATATCCATTCATGGACTAGTTCTCTTTAAGAAATGATTTAATGAATGGCCCCTTTAATTAAAAAATAATAATCAAACTGAGGGGAAGACTCTCAGGATTGCTGGCCAAAAGAGAAATAAATGCTATTTACATTTACTCTGAGCCAGGAAAATCCAAAAAATAACCTTTAAATGGTGCTAGAATGGGGACCTATTGTGGTCCAATTCATGAGATGTAGAGTGAATTAGGTTTCTGTGTTTTGAATACCTATGAATATCTATAACACAATTTAATATTTTTAACATATTCACGGGAACATAACAAAAATTTCTTGTCACTTTTTTTGGAAGAAATTGTGGGACTTTTTTGCTTTTTCCCCCAAACGCCTTGTACATTTTTTAATGCTGTCTTTCTGAGATTCTGCCTCATTTTGCCTCTACTGGGACCTATTGCTTTTTGAATGGTTAAAGCAAGTAGAGATTTTAACTCAAATTGCCCCAAGCTACTCAAACTGTAGTGGGACCCCAAAAGTCCTATTCTTCAATTCTAAAAGGCCCATTGGTTTGGTTTGTTTACACTTTTGCTGGCCTGGACTGAGTTTAAAATAGTTTGATTATATTCCTTATATAAATGGATGGATTTAAATTTTAAATCTGTATACTTGTAGTTTTTTGAGAGAAGCTTTTCGAGAAGGATTACTAAGTTTTTTGGGGTGTGGTGTGTGTGTGTGTGTGTGTGTGTGTGTG
>CM053772.1:180885739-180898645 GCA_028658325.1 Potorous gilbertii | reverse complement strand
GTCATTAGCCTCCATCTGTTCCATTCTAATTTTGAGAGAGCTATTTTCTTCAGTGAGCTTTTGCACCTCTTTTTCCACTTGGCTAATTCTGCTTTTGAAAGCATTCTTCTCCTCATTGGCTTTTTGAACCTTTTTTGCCAATTGAGTTAGCTTATTTTTCAAGGTGCTATTTTCTTCAGTATTTTTTTGGGCCTCCTTTATTAAGTTATTGACCCGTTTTTCATGCTTTTCTTGCATCTCTCTCATTTCTTTTCCCAGTTTTTCCTCCACCTGTCTAACTTGATTTTCAAAATCCTTTTTGAGCTCTTCCATGGCCTGAGCCCATGGGGTACCTATTTCAGATGTATGGGTATCAGAGGCCTATGTCTTTACCTTATGGTAAGCCGTTTTATTCTTCTTCATCTTCAGAGATGAAGGGTGGAATCATTTTTTAAAGAAAATAACCTTCTATGGTCTTAGTTTTTTTCCCTTTTCTTGGCATTTTCCCAGCCAGTTACTTTACTTCTGAGAGTCCTCTCCACCCCTGGCCTAGGTCTGCCTAGTGCTTGGGGTCTGAGATTCAAATGCTGCTCCTCAGCCTCAGGGCTTTTGGCAGCTGGCCTGGCTGCTATTCAGGGTAATATTAAATCAGGTTCTCAGGTGGGGGCAGGGCTGCCTGCCAGGCTCAGTTCCCTCAGGGGGTTTATGCAGAGACCTTTTGTAATGTAGCTGCTGCTGAGCTTCTGCCTGCTCCAGGAGCCTCTGGCCACAGCTGCAGCTGCCTCCTGAGGGGGTCCAAGTCCCGGAGACACCCCACTCCCCTGTCAGCCCGTCTCTCTCTCTGCCCTGTGAGTCTGTAGGTGGAGGGAACTTCGTTGCTGCTGGAGATTCTGTCCCTGAAGCCTGCTTGGATCTGCTTGCTCCTCTAGGTGCTGCATGGCCAAGGCAGGGCAGGGGAGGGCTCTGCTCCCATCCGGGGCACGATGGACCTTTGGGATCAGTTTTTCAGGGGTCTCTGGAACAGAAATCTCCTTCACTGTGTTGCTGCGAGGCTTCCACTGTTACAGAATTTGTTGGGAGTTCTTTTTAGAGGAATTCCATTGGCTGCTGGTTCGGACCTAGCATAGGTGAGTCTTTCTACTCCACCATCTTGACTCCGTTTTCCCCTTGACAAATTCTTAAAGAGTTCTATTCGCTGAATGGGCATTATCTCACTCTAAGCAAGTACCTGAAAAGGCCTTAGCCTAAAAGTCCCAAGGTCTCCCATTGCATCCTGTGTCGTCTCCAGTCATACTGATGAATATATTGTAATGTGATCCAAATGGCTATGGAGGAGAAAGTGAGGATGGTGACCTTGCACAGCTCTCCCTCACACAAAGCAAAGTCAATTGCAAGTCATGCCATCATTTCTCTTGTATCATGACCCTCTTAAAAAACAAGGATAAGCACAATCTGTAATAGGGCTTTGCACCATTTCTTTTGATGTAACTTACTCTTTTACATCTCCTCCTTTTCTCTTCAACCAGTACAGTCCTTCTTCTTCAACCCTTAACTAATCTATGTTTTATCATTACATCAAAGTCAATTTATGGTCCTACACCCTCTGTCTATGAACACCCCTTCTATGTGTTGTAATAACAATTCAGTTCTCAATAGTTACAAGTGCCAGTTCCCCATGTAAGGATGTAAACAGCTTACCCTTATTGAATAATATGTTCTTTTTTTCCTGTTTACCTTTTTATGATCTTCTTGAGTCTTTTATTTAAAGATCAAATTTTCTGTTGAGCTCTGGTCTTTCCATCTGGATAATTTGGAAATGGTCTATTTCATTGAATGTCCATCTCTTCTCCTGAAAGATTATGTTGAATTTTGTTGGGTAGTTAATCTTTAGTTGTAATCAAGCTCTTTGCCTTACAGAATATCATATTGCAATCCCTCTGATCCTTTAATGTAGAAGCTAGTAGTTCTGGTAAAAGCTGAGTAATCCTGACTGTTGTTCTATGCTATTTAAATTTTTTTCTGATTACTTGCAATATTTTCTCCTTAACCAACTTCTGGAATTTGCTTACAATATACCTTGGCATTTTCAATTTGGGATCTTTTTCAGGAGTTAATTGGTAATTCTTTCAACCACTATTTCCCTCCTTTGGTTCTGGCACGTCAGGACAATTTCCTTTGATTTATTAAAAGATGCTGCCCAGGCACCTTTTTGATCATGACTATTGTAGATCAATAGTTATCTCTATTGGGTCTCTTCCCAAGCTCATTTGCTTTTCCAATGAGGTATTTTTGCATTTTCTTCTATTTTTTAAATTAATTTGATTTTTTTGACTGATTCATGATGTCTCAAAGAGTCATAAGCTTCCACTTGTCCAATTCTAATTTGTAACAAATTGTTTTCTTAGGGTAACTTTTATACCTCCTTTTCCATTTGACCAATGCTAATTTGTAAGAAGTTCTTCGCCTCAGTGAAAGTTTGTACCTTCCTTTCCATTTGGTCAGCTCTACCTTTTAAAGAAGTCTTTTCTTCAGTACATTTTTGCATCTTCATTTCAATTCAACCATTTGTACTTTTTAGAGTTTTTTCTTCAATTTTTATCTTTTCTTTCAAGCTGTTGACTATCTTTTACATACCTCTCATTTATTTTCCTAATCTTTCTTTTTCATCTCTTATTTCACTTTTAAATTCCCTCTTAATCTCATCTAAGAAGATTTTTTTGGACTTACAACCAATTCGTATTTCCATTTGAGGTTTCAGATGTATGTATACTGATACTGTTGTCCTCTTCTAAATTTGCATTTTGACCTCCCCTGTCACCATGATAATTTTGTATGGTGTTCTTTTCTGCTTCTTGTTCATTTTGTTTGTCTACTTCCTGGCTTTTAAAGTTGAGTTCCCTTGTTGTAGCACAAGGGGCACTATCACAAGTTTCTTGTTCTGGGGGAAAGGGGCCTGTTCACTGGCTTTGTGTACTAGGGCCTCAGGTGATGGCACCTGGAAGATGTAGAGTCTGGCAGCTTACCTGTTGCTGAGCTGGGGTTCCTGTGGTGACATCTGATTTGTGCTGAGGCTGGGAAGTTAGGTTTCTGCATTTTCCCAGGGCTACACTGAAGCATGTGGAGGTTCAACTGCTGGAGGTTCCCTGCTCACCTGGGCATATTCTGAAGCATGGGGAGGTTTGGTTGTTTGAGGATGCCTGCCTGCCTGCCCAAGACTGTGCTGAATCATGTAGAGTCTACCAGTTCTCTTGGCTATGCTAAGCCATGTGGGGAGTACTCGTGTTAGTGTTCCCACTCTGTGAGGCTCAGGATCTCCCACTGATCCCACAGGATTTCCCTCTAAGTCCCCCTCTCATTCCATGGTTTATACTGTTATAGTACCTCTCCTTTGGTGCTATTATCTGTGTTCTTCAGAGATCATTAAGGTAGAATGAGACTGATCTCTTCTTACCCCAACATCCTGGTTCCCAGAAGTACATTATTTTTTTCTGTGTTCACTTAAGTAGTAAATATATATTAAATGTTTATACTTCAACTCTTCAAATGATCTTTTTCATACATGTAGGTCTCTAGTCTACTAAACCTTAGGAGAGAAGATAAATTGAAGAAAACCAACAGAAAGAAGGCACTAACATCAAGGATGATCAAGAAAGTCCTCTACCAGAAGCCATGTGATTAAAAGACACTCCTTGGAAGGAAAGTTGTGAGAAATCTGGACAGCATACTAAAAGGTAGAGGTATCATCTTGCCAATGAAGGACCATATAATCAAAGCTATTTTTCCAACAGCAGTATATAGCTGTGAAAGTGAGACTATAGAGAAAGTAGAGCATTGCCAAATTGACATTTTTGAATTGCTATGCTAGATAAGACTTTTGAGAGTACCTTGGATGGCTAGAACAAATCAGTCAATATTTAAAGAAACTCATTCAGACTATTTACTGGAAGGACAAATACTGATGCTGAAGTTTAAATACTTTTACCGTAAAATGAGAAGATAGAGCTCATTGGAAAAGGCCCCGATAATGGAAAAGATAGAAGTAAAAGGAGAAGGGGACATCAGAGTATGAGATGGATAGATAGTCTCATGGAAGTAATGAACATGAACTTGGGTAGTCATTGAGAGATAATGGATGATACAAGGGTCTGTTTTGTTCTGGTCATTGTGGTTACAAAACATCAGACATGATTGAACAACAGTAATGACAGCAACAGATAGTATTTAATCAATGTTTATCTTTCAACACTTCTTCTAAGTACCTAGTATTTACATTTTTCTCCCCAGTGAGACAGAGCTCCTTAAGAACAGGGACTATTTCCTTTTCTTTTTATTGCCTGCACTTAGTATAGTTTTGGGTGCATAGGAGGCACTTATTGATGGCTTTTTTCCTTACTACATTTTCATCTACATCTAAGTAGAGTAAGGAAGATATACATGGGCAATAAAGATTCTATGTAATCTCTATGGAATGTTACATCCCCTCCTGTGGCCCTCATCTTTTAACCTTTATTAGGTCACTTGGGTAACTAAATTATATAATTTTCATTCTTCTATAGATTACTTCATCATCTTAAAAAAAATTCAGCATTTTGTAATGAATGTTTCATTGGTATTATTTTCTGTATGACTGATGTAAAAATAGTTTTTTTTTCATTAAATAAAAGCTTCCAAAAGCTTTTCAAAAGTAGAAGAGTAACAAAAAGTTTGGCACAATTAAGAAGAACAAAACCTTAGGTTTAGAAATTCTTAGGCGTTAATGGCTGATTTCATAAGTAATTATGTCTATTCATGAAAAGGATGAAATTTACAGGTACATTTTGTTGCCAAGAATATGATTAATACAGTTTGAAATAACATAGGAGGCTTAGAGATGCATTGAAGGATGAAAATTAGACAATGGGATAACTTTAAAAAGTGTCCATAAATGTGTCAATGCACACATTGTATGACTAAAATTCTTTCATAATGAAATATACTAGATATGGAGACTTGGGAGTTATTTAGTATGAAAAGATCACATAAAATAATATCTGATAGTTGTCCTCCTATTTCCCTTTGTAGGAGTAAGCCATCTTTAGAATAGATTATATATGGTTTGATTTTCAGGGCTGCCAAATGACAGTGACAATAACAGCAGCAGCAAAACTCACACTGATTTGGTACCTGATACTTTCTTATCACTGCATAAAATTTTCTTTTACCCCCCCCAAATGTGTGTGTGTGTGTGTGTGTGTGTGTGTGTGTGTGTGTGTGTATCAGAAGCTTCCTGAGACATCTGTTAATTACCTCGCTTTCTATTCTGCAAATTCCCAACACTTATGAATGGTGCAAATGCTTAATAATAATAATAAATAATATTCCTAGTTGAATGCTACATTATAGAATGTATTTTCAAAGCATATTACAGATTTTATTTAACTTGATCCCCAAAACCACACTTTAAAGTTGTGCAAGGTTGATTATCCCTTTTTCCTTGATACTTAGATAAAATAATATGACTCAGTTCTTCCAAAAAGTGTCAGAGTCAGGTGACCAATTTATAAATTTAACCTTAAAATGGAAATTAAAAATCATCTTGTGCAGCATCTTTTCAAAATCTCCAGCCCACATACTTCATCATTTTAGAGATAGTGGAATTGAAGAACCAAAGAACTGATTATGATGTGCTCATAATCAAACAAGTAGCAAGAAATAGAAATTTAGAATTTGAATCTTCCAGCTCTATAAGCTTTACTCTTTCTGTTCCGTCATGTACTATCCACTCTAGGGTAGCTCTTTTGAAACCAGAACAATTCCATCTTAAATCCAACATTTTGTTGTGTGGATACTAAATGCATTGTCACATAAAATATTTTTTGCTGCATGATAACTCAATTAAAACATCTGAAAACTGAAAATGTGAGCACAAGATATTCTTGCCAAGTTATATTTGGCAATATGTGGTCCATTGGCTGACAGTTCATGTTCCCAGCTGTTAAATTAATTCTTCCTCTCTCTTTATCATTTCTTTATGAAAGGCAAAAGATTAGAGGTATTGATGGGTCTTGAAATGAACCACAGTGACATATGTGAAGAAAAATATAATTTTCATGCATTTGATTGACAAACAGGCTACAAATATATTTTAAAAAGTAAACTAAGTTAGAACAGCAATGGAGGCAAATTTCACTTCTTTTACTTGTAAATTCTCTCCTTATTTTTTTTCTTTTTCCTTAATTATATTTTCCAAAGTGTCCATCCCAGAGAAGCTTCCATTTGAGATGGAAATGAATTATATCCTGATAGCAAAGTTAATTTGATAAAGTCAGCTATTTCTGAATTTCAGACAAAGTTTAGAATTTAATTACAAAGAACCAGCAGAACAACTTCCAGAGAACTCTTTAGCTTTCACACAAATTCCAAATCAGAAAATAGAAAAATTCTTCTGAAAAAGATTTACAGACATGAACTTCTTTGTACTTAATAGAAATTTAAATTTTGTAAATTAATCGTTTTGAAGAAAATCCAATCATATTTTCCCTTTAAGATTTGTTAATATTTCAAAGGATAACTAGGTTGCACAGTGAATGGAGTTCTGGGTCTAGAGTCAGGAAGATACATCTCTTTGAGTTCAAATCTGTCCTCAGACACTTACTAGCTATGTGGTCTTAGGCATATCACTTAACCCTATTTAGTTCATTTTAAAATGAGCTGATGAGGGAAATGATAAACCACCCTAATATCTGTGCCAATAAAACTCCAAATAGAGTCACAAAGAGTCAGACATGGATGAACAACACAATTTCAAAGGTATTTTATCTTCAAGTTTGATTGATTTTCAATTAACACTAGTTCCTAACACTTTGACTTTAAGTTTCACTACCCTCCAGTCTCTCTCACTCATTTAAGTAAGGATCTATAAACTAATAGGTGAATATGTTTGTTATCTGCTCCTTAAAGGGACCCTCCACTAAGTATTTTTGTAATTTTGAAGAATCTCTCTGCAATGAAAAACCACTACTCTGCAACTTAACTCTTTGGTAGCTTTAAATTTCTTACATCAGGAGAAAGAAACATTCTATTTGTATAAAAAAAGAAGATACAGAATTCTGGTGACATGGAAAATATGTTTACAAAAGATCTGACCAAACAGCATTATCTCTTCAAATTTCCTCTGCCCATTTTCAAAGATGAAGTTATTCATATTGAAAACATAATATGACATATTGGATAGAATGGTAAACTTAGAATGAAAAATTCCAGGAATTAACTTCTTTTTTTTGACAAAAAGTGACTTTGGGCAAGACCCTTAACCTCTCTGATCCCCTTTTAAATAAAACTAATGATACTTGTACTAACTACCTCCCTGTGTTCTTTTGAAACTAAACTGAGTTAAGAAATGTAAAACATTTTGAAACATTTCAAAGCATTATATGAATCTCTTATTGCTAAGAATCTTCCTCATAGGTACAAAATAGACACAATGATGAGTATAACCGCTTACTAAATATTTCTGTTATTTAAAGTCTCAAATTTTGACTCAAGTATTTATTGAGTATATGTATAATATATAATTATATATATATATATATATATATATATATATATATATATATATATATATAAAATATTCATTCTTAAATTAAATCACCTTATCTTTGATTGCCCATGTTGTATTGTCATTGTGTTTGATATGGTTTTAGTAATAGGAGTTAAATTTTACGTGACTAATAATTCCTTAATATGTCTAAAAAGGATTACTTTATTCTAATTTTTTAAAATTAATCTGACTATAATTGTTAACAGGTAAGAAAACACGGGTTTTCAAAGCATGTTGATGATGTTTAGCTAAGTGTTTTAATGTGGTTGATCAAATTTCCCTTGAATGCTTGTCCTTCAGGCTATTTTCAGGACTAAAGTGGTTACTTTTGATGATGTTGAATTGTTGTCCCAGAGAATATTCTCTAATACAATATAAAAAGAGAAGCAGGAAAAGGAGATGGTGAACCTAAAATGACCTCTCTGATATTTAAAATTGGAGTAATTTAATCTAAAAAGCATCTTTAGAACACTACAGGATAGTAGAAAAAGGAAGGAACTTAATTTCCACCTCACAAAACTCTCATTACTTGACCAAATCTAGGAAGCATCAATCATTTTCAAGACTCTTTAAATTCCTTAGATCATTTTTTTTCTCTGTAATGTTTTGGTGCAAATAGAAAATACAATCATTCTCTTAGTTGTAGTTTGAGACATTAGGAGGCAATGTAATATACAGAAAATAGCATTGACCTTGGTGTCAAAGGACTGATTGTCACATCCACTGTAACATACCTATGGGACAGTCTGTTAACTTCGTTAGGTTATAGATTCTCCATCTGTTAAATGAAGGGAGTTGGATTAGAGGGTCTCTGAGGTCCCATTCTACTTTAAATATGTGATTCTGTGATCTGACTGACAACTTTCCAGTTAGTGTGAATAGAATTTGATTGTGTTCAAGTATTATTTTGACAAGTTCACTTGTCAAAAGCTTTTCTGAAAGATTTGTGATTTTATAAATATAGTTATTCACTTCTTTTCATGAATTCAATTTTTGCCCATGAGTTTCCATAATAAATAGTCAATAGATAATATGCCTGCTTTGAGAGAGCCCTTAGTGTTAAGTGTTTTAATAAAGGATTAGTACAAGTGTGGCACCTGAATTCTTCATTTCTTATACATTCAACTTAATATATGATTATTCCAACTTTCCTATTTGATAGCCTACACAAGAAATCATTGATAATAAATTATACCTTTTTGAGCTCCACCTTGTATCTATCTATTACCTGTTTGACCTCTTGAGAATTCAGTCATGTAGTGATGTTTCATGATTTTCACCCATATATTGTCACTGATAGAATTTAGGAGCTAGAGTTTTAGTATCAAGAAGGAGTTTTGGATAATCAAAAGTGCTATGAAGTTAAATACAATTTAGGCTTCTTTTAATTATATCTATTCTGGGAGTAGAACATGAAGGAAAGAAAGAAAGAAAGAAAGAAAGAAAGAAAGAAAGAAAGAAAAAGAAAAGAGGGAGGAAGGGAAGGGAAGGAAAAAAGGAAGGAAAGAAGGAAGGAAAGAAGGAAGGAAGGAGGGAAGGAAGGAAGGAAGGAAGAAACAAAGAAACAAAAACAGAAGGAAAGAAAGTGATGTGGAGCCAAGACGGCAGAGTAGAAGCAGAGTCCTGCTTTTCCACCTAAACCCTTCCAAAGACAAGTAAAAACATGACTTTGAACAAACTCTAGAACAGTAGAAGCCACAAAAGGACAAAATTAAAAAGATTTCCATTCCAAGACAATCTGGAAGGCCAACAGGAGGGATCTATTGCACCAGATTTAGAGCACAGCACAGAGCAGTATGGACTGTTCTGGCATAGACAAGACTGGAGCAGGCCTCAGGGAACTGAATCACTGCACCATGGTTTCCAGATTTCTCAACCCACAAATGTTAAAGACAGTTTCAAAGGTCAGTAGGGAAAATTTCTTATCTGTGTGAGAGAGAAATTTGGTCTCCCCTGAACCCAAGGCTCAGGGTTGTAGCCTGCCATTTCTAGAGCTCTTGACATAAAAATGGTGGAGGAGTCAAGCAGTTGATCTGGGTTACAATTCTGGGTGACTCTGCTGGAGCAAGGAGGGACACTGGCATGGCGGAGCTACTGGTAACTATGGAGAGGGAATCCTACTCTCAGTTGCAGGGCAGAAAAAGTGCTTGTGTTGGCTCACAGACAAGAGTGCAGGCCAGGAGAGGAGTAACTACGTCTCCTTTGATCCTACCAATTTGGAGGAGCTGAGAAATTGTAGGTTCAAGGAGGTATCTCTGAAATCAGTGGAACAAAGCTCCTGAAACTTGGGGCAGTGCACCCTTCACTTAACAAGGAGTTAAGAGGTCAAGTGATTGGCTGGGAAAGTGAGAAAAAGGGGCAAAATAAGACTGAAGAAAGTTATTTTCTTGGTGAAAATGTATGTTCTTATGACAAGTAAGATCAAAGCATACAAGTGGACAAAGACAGCAAAGTCAAGGTTCTTACATCCAAAGCCTCAAAGAAAAATGTGAAATGGTCTTAGGCCATGGAATAGCTCAAAAAGGATTTTAAAAATCAAGGAAGAGAAGTGGAAGAAAAATTGAGAAAATAAATGAGAGCCATGCAAGAATATCACGAAAAATGAATCAACAACTTAGTAAAGGACATCCCTCAAAATACTGAAGAAAATAACTACTTTAAAAATAGATTAAAGCAAATGACAAAAGAGGTCCAAAAAGCCAAAGAAGAGAAGAATGCCTTCAAAAGCAGAACTGGACAAATGGAAAAAGAAGTTCAAAAGCTCACCAAATAAAATAATTCCTTCAAAATTAGAATAGAGCCAAAGGAAGTTAACGATTCTATGGAAAATCAGGAAATTGTAGAACAAAATAAGAAAAATAAGAAAATAGAAGACACAATGGAATATGTCACTGGAAAAAAACAACTGACCTTGGAAATGGATCTGGGAGAGACAATTTAAAAAAATTTGGTATACCTGAAAACCATGAAAAGAAAAGAGCCTAGACATCATCTTTCAAGAAATTATGAGGGGGGAGGAGCCAAGAAGGCAGAGTAGAAAGATTCACATATGCTAGCTCCGAACCCACAGCCCATGTATTTCCTCTAAAGAGAACTCCCAACAAACTCTGGAGCAATGGAAGCCATGCAGCAACACAGTGAAGGAGATTTCCATTGCATAGAGCCCTGAAAAACTGATTCCAGAGGTTCGTCGCGCACCAGAGGGGAGTGGAAGCCAGCCCTACCCTGGCCACGCAGCACCAGGAGGAGCAGCACCAACAGACCCAAGCAGGCTTCAGGGACAGAATCTGGTGGACACAAAGGTCCCTCCACCCACAAGTGATACTGGTCAGTGAGAGACACTATGGGGCTGGCCAAGAGGGGAGCGGGGTATCTCCTTAACTCAGGCCCCCTCAGGAGGCAGCAACAGAGGCAGCAAGTGGCCAGAGGCTTCCCAAGCAGGCAGGAGCTCAGCAGGAGCTCCATTATGGAAGGTCTCTGCATAAACCCCCTGAGGGAACTGAGTCTGGGAGGCGGCCCTGCCCCTACTTGAGAACCTGAATTTAATCTTACCTTGAATAGCAGCCAGGCCTGCAGCTGAAAGCCCTGAGGCTGGGGAGCAGAACTTGAATCTCAGATCCCAAGCACTAGCTGGGTGGATCTAGGCGGGGGTGGAGAGGACTCTCAGAAGGAAAGTAACTGGCTGGGAAAATGCCAAGAAAAGGGAAAAAACTAAGACCATAGAAGGTTATTTTCTTGAAAAAATGATTCCAACCTTCTTCTCTGAAGATGAAGAAGAAGAAAACTGCTTAAAATCAGGTAAAGACATAGGAGTCAACGCCTCTGTATCCCATACATCTGAAATAGGTATCCCATGGGCTCAGGCCATGGAAGAGCTCAAAAAGGATTTTGAAAATCAAGTTAGACAGGTGGAGGAAAAACTGGGAAAAGAAATGAGGGAGATGCAAGAAAAGCATGAAAAATGGGTCAATACCTTGCTAAAGGAGACCGAAAAACTGCTGAAGAAAATAACACCTTGAAAAATAAGCTAACTCAATTTGCAAAAGAGGTTCAGAAAGTCAATGAGGAGAAGAATGCTTTCAAAAGCAGAATTAGTCAAGTGGAAAAAGAGGTTCAAAAGCTCACTGAACAAAATACTTCTCTCAAAATTAGAATGGAACAGATGGAGGCTAATGACTTTCTGAGAAACCAAGAAATTACAAAACAAAACTAAAAGAAAGAAAAAATGGAAGAAATGTGAAATACCTCATTGGGAAAACAACTGACCTGGATAATAGATCCTGGAGAGATAATTTAAAAATTATGGGACTCCCTGAAAGCCATGATAGAAAAAAGAGCCTAGAAAACATCTTACATGAAATTATTAAGGAAAACTACCCCGATATTTTAGAACCAGAGGGCAAAATAAGTATTCAAGGAATCCACTGATCACCTCCTGAAAAAAGATCCAAAAAGAGAAACTCGTAGGAACATTGTGGTCAAATTCCAGAGTTCCCAGGTCAAGGAGAAAATATTGCAAGCAACTAGAAAGAAACAATTCCAGTGTTGTGGAAATACAATCAGAACAACACAAGATCTAGCAGCTTCTACATTAAGGGATCAAAGGGTGTGGAATACGATATTCCAAAAGTCAAAGGAACTAGGACTAAAATCAAGAATCACCTACCCAACAAAACTGAGTATAATACTTCAGGGTAAAAAAAATGGTCTTTCCATGACCTCCAAGCATTCTTGATGAAAAGACCAGAGCTGAAAAGAAAATTTGACTTTCAAACACAAGAATGAGAAGAAGCATGAAAAAGTAAACAGCAAAGAGAAGTCATAAGGGACTTACCAAAGTTGAACTGTTTACATTCCTTCATGGAAAGTCAATATTTGTAACTCCTGAAACTTTTCAGTATCTGGGTAGCTGGTGGGATTACACACACACATACACACACGCATGTGTGTGTACTGATGTGCATGCACACACACATACGCACATGCATGCACACACACAGAGACAGAGAGCACAGAGTGAATTGAATAGGATGGGATCATATCTTAAAAGAAATCAAGGTAAACGGTGACAGAGAAATGTAGTGGGAGGAGAGGGGGTGAAATGGAATGAGGTAAATTATCTCTCATAGAAGAGGAAATCAGGAGACTTCTTAGTGGAGGGAAAAAGAGGAGAGCTGAGAAAAAAAAACATGAAGTTTACTCTCATCACATTCAACTAAAGGAATGAATAAAATGCACACTCATTTTGGTATGAAAACCTAGCTTACAATACAGGAAAGTGGGGGAGAAGGAGATAAGCAGGGTGGGGGGAATGATGGAAGGGAGGGCAATGGGAGGAGGGAGCAATT
>CM053772.1:180859042-180885639 GCA_028658325.1 Potorous gilbertii | reverse complement strand
GCCCTCCCAAAGGGAATGGGTGGGGAGGGAGGGATTGGGAGAAGTTGGAACTCAAAGGTTTAGGAACAACTGTTGAATATTCTTCTTGCTACTAGGAAATAAGAAATACAGGTAATGGGGAATAGAGAGTTATCTGTCCTTACAGGACAAAAGACAAGATAGGGACAAGGGAAGGGAAGGATGATAAAAGAGAGGGCAGATTGGCGATAGGCGCAATTAGAATGCTCGGTGTATTGGGGTTGGGGGAGGGGACAATTCGGTGGAAAATTTGGAACCCAAAATTTTGTGAAAATGAATGTAAAAAGTTATATAAATAAATTTATATTAAAATAAAAAGAAATTATCAATAAAAACTACCCTGATATTTCAGAACCACAGAGAAAATAAAAAATTAAATAATCCACCAACCACCTCCTGAAAGAGATTTCAAAAGGAAAACTCAGAATATTGTACCCAAATTCCAGAGTTCCCAGGATGAGGAAAAAATATTATAAGCATCCAAAAAGTAGGAATTCAAGTATTGTAAAAGCTCAATCAGGATACCAAGGGATTTAGCAGGTTTTGCATTAAGGTATCAGAGGCCTGGGAATATGATGCTCCAGAGTTTTAGCAGCTTTTACACTGGAGGATCAGAAAACTGGCAATATGATGTTCCAGAGGTCAAATCGGCTAATATTAAAACGAAAATCACCAAAGCAGAAAATGTGAGCATAATAATTTGGACTGGGCGGTGGGGAGAAATGGAATTTAAACAAAGTAAAGTACTATTAAGCATTTTTATTGAAAAGACTAGAACTGAGTAGAAAATTTGACTTTCAAATACAAAAATCAAGAGAAACATGAAAAAGTAAAGAGGAAAGAGAAGCCATAAAGGACTCCTTAAAGTTGAACTGTTTACTTTCCCATATGGAAAGATGATATTTGTACCTCATGAGACTTTTCTGAGTACTAGGGTAGTTAGAGGGATAATACATACATACATATATATATATACATACATGCATATATATTTAGAAGAAAAGCATATATATGTATTTATGTGTATATTACATATGTGTAGGTATGTATTCGTGTATGAATGTATGTAGAAAGAACAGAGGGTGAGTTAAATATGAAGGAAGGATATCTAAAAAAATAAAATTAAGTATTGAGAAGACTGTACTGGGAGAAAGAGAAAGAGTGAGGTGAAATATAGTAAAGTGTCTCACATAAAAGAAACAAAGTACTTTTACAATAGAGTGGGAGAAGGAGGAGGTGAACAGGAATAAATGAGTCTTAATATTATATGATTTGGATTAAGGAAAAATTAACCCGTATTCAAGTGGGTATGGAAATTTATCTTACCCTATTGGAATGAAGGGAGGAAGGGGACAGAAGAGGGAGACAATCGAAGAGAGAGAAGATTGGAGAAAGAGATAAAAAGGAGCAAACACTATTGGGGGGGGGACAAGTCAAGGGAGAGAATGGAATAAATGGAGGGCAGGACAAGATGGAGGGAAATGTGGCTGGTCTTTCACCACATGACTGTTATGGAAGTGTTTTGCATGGCCACACATCATGTATGACCTATTTTGCACTGCTTACTTTCTCAGTGAGGTTGGGTGAGATGGGAAGAATGGAGAGAATATGAAAGTCAAAGCTTTAAAAATGAATATTAAAAATTGTTTTTTGCGTGCAACTGGGAAATAAGTTGTAAATGCAACAAGGTTTTGCAATCTATATTGCCTTATAGGAACACAGAGAGGGGGATAGGAGGAGGGCTGTGATTGATAGAAGAGCAAATTGGGGATAAGGGTGGTTGGGGTACATGGTATCTTGGGGTGGAGGGAGGGGAAAGATGTAGAGAAAATTTGGAATTCAAAATCTTTTTGAAGTGAGTTTGAAAACTGAAAGTAAGTTAAATTTCATTTTAAAAAGGAAAGAAGGAAGGAAGGAAGGTAGGAAAGAAAAAAGAAGGAAGGAAAGAAAGAAGGAAAGAGAAAAGAAAAAAGAGGAATCTGAAACTAAATTTAGGGGAGAAAAAGAAGGAACGTATGTACTGACCACGTGTAGTCCACTGGTTTATCCATAAATACAGATATGTTAAACAGGCACTAAAAATGCAAAATTCTCTGGAAATAAGTAAAATAGAATTTGCTTAGGAAGAACCCCCAACACCTACTAATAACTAAATAAAGCCTATTTATTCTAACTGAATTAATATCAACATTTTTGTTATTTTGAGTTACTTCATAAAATACACTAAATACTCTTGTCAGTACTGAATGCATTATTAATATATGACAATTGCCTTCTTTTAATAATTTTCTTGTAACAAAACCTCACTTTTTGTAGCCCTTTAAAAAAGAATGAGTACTGAAGTTTTTCTCTTATTACTCATAGAAAATGGATTTTACTCTACCTAAAAAAAATTCTAATTTCACTGTTTTAACAAACATTTGAATATTTGTACCTTCTATCTCCTGATCAATTAATTAATCAATCAATAGGCAGGAATTATGTCTACCATGTGCCAGGCACAATGCTAGGCACTGAGCATACAAATAAAACAATCAAACATTCCTGACCCTTAAAAAAATTGCATTCCAGGAAGCAGAGCCAAGGTGGAGTACAAGCATGGACATTCTCGAGCTTTCCCCCCAAAACCCTTAAAATAACTGTAAAAATGACTCTAAACAAACTCTAGAGTAGCAGAAGGAACAAAATGATGAATTTAAACAGCTTCCCAGACCAAGACATCCTGAAGGGTCAACAGAAAGGGTCTATTGCACTGGGCTCAGAAAAGAGCAAAGGGCAGTATGGGCCATGCTGGCACAGATGAGACTGGAGCAGGACTCGGGGCACTAAATCACTGCCCTGTGGTTTCCAGACTTCTCAACCCACAAATGTCAAAGACAGCTTCAAAGGTCAATGGGAAAGCTCTCTCACCTGGGTAAGAGGGGAGTTTGGATTAGCCTGAGCCCCAGCCTCAGGGTGGTGGCAGACACTGCTGCAACAGCTCCTACTTCTGGAGCTCTCAACTTGTAGACAGTAGGGGAAACAAGCTACTTATCTGTGTCTCAGTCCTGAGTGACTGTCTTGGGGTGAGGAGGAGTGCTGATGTGGCAGAGGTGGTGGCAGCTGTGGAGATGGAATACTACTCACAGTTGCAAGGTAGAAAAGATTGTTTGCGATTGCTTACTGACCAGAGTGTAAGCCAGGAGAGTTGCAAACACTTCTCCTTTGATTATGCCACGTTCAAGGAATTGAGAACTTACAGGAGCCTAAAGATATCTCTGAAAACAGCTATACAAATCCTCTGAAGCCTGAATACACTCCACTTGACAAAGGACTCAAAAATCAAGTAATTGGCAGGGAAAATGCTTTAAAAGGAGAAAATATAAGACAATATAAGGTTATATTCTTGGTAAAAAGCTATTTTTCCATCATTTAGGATGAGGAAGAACAAATCATACAACCAGATGAAGACAAAAGCATACAATGAGAGAAAGATAGAAATGTCAAGGCTCCTACATCCAAAGCCTCCAAAAATGTAAAGATCTCAGGTCATGGAAAAGGTCAAGAAGGATTTTGAAAATCAAATAAGAGAGGTAAAGGAAAAATTGAGAAGAGAAATGAGAGTGATGCAAGAAAATCATGAAAAACGAGTCAACAACTTTCTAAAGGAAACTCAAAAATGCTGAAGGAAATAACTTTTAAAAAATAGATTAAAGAAAAATGGCAAAAGAGGTCCAAAAAGCCAATGAAGAGAAAGAAGAATGCTTCAAAAAACAGAATTGACCAAATGGAAAAATGAGGTCGAAAAGTTCACTGAAGAATATAGTTCTTTAAAAGTTAGAATGGAGCAGGAAAGAAACTAACGACTTTATGAGAAATCAAAAATTATAAAATAAAACCAAAAGAATGAAAACATAGAAGAGAATGTGAAATATCTCATTGGAAAACAACTCACCTGGAAAACAGATCCAGGAGAGATAATTTAAAATTTTTGATCTACTTGAAAGCTGTGATCAAAAACAGAGCCTAGACATCATGTTCCAAGAAGTTGTCAAGAAAAATTGCCCTGATATTCTAGAATGAAAGGGCAACAGAGAAATTGAAATAATCCACCAATCACTTCCTGAAAAAGACCCCAAAAAATAAAGTCCTAGCAATATAGTAGTCTAATTCCAGAGTTCATAGGGCAAGGAGAAAATATTACAAACAGCCAGAAAGAAACAAAGAATTGTGAATATACAGTCAGGATACAAACACATAGCATTTAGTAACTTTTACAGGAAAGAATAAAAGGGATTGGAATATAATATTCCAGAGGTCATAGGTGGTAGGATTAAAACCAAGCATTACCTAATCAGCGAAACTGAGTATAGTCCTTGTGGGGGATGGATATGGAATTTCAGTAAAACAGAATACTTCCAAGCACTCCTGCTGAAAAGACTAGGGCTGAATAGAACATTTGATTCTCAAATACAAGAAACAAGATAAACATGAAAAGGCAAACAGGAAAGAGAGCCATATGGAACTCATTAAAGCAGAGCTACTTTTATTCCTATGTAGAAAGATGTCATTTGTAATTCGTGAGATCTTTTTCATTAGTAGTGTAGTTAGAGGGAATATGTGTGTTTGTCTTTATATATAAACACATACACACATATATACACACATATATACATATACATACACATATACATATAAATATATGCACATTTATATTTGTGTATATGTGTGTATTGTGTGTGCATGTATACATAGACAGATGGTACAAGGTGAGCTGAATATGAATGGAGGATGCCTACAAAATAAAACCTACTGTTGAGTGGAATGTACTAGGAGAAAGAGAAAGGGAGAGGGAGAATGTAGCAAAACATCTTGCATAAAAAATGGAAGAAAGAACTTTGACAATGGAGGGGAAGAAGGGAGAGATGAAAGGGAATAAGTGAACCTCACTTTCATGGGACTTGACTTTAGGAGTGAATAACATACACTCAATTGGGTATGGGAATTTATTTTGCGCTGAAGGAAGACATGGAGGACAGGGATAGGAGAGGGAAGATAATAGAAGGGACAGAAAAATTATTGTGGGCATACCAGTCAAGGGAGACTGTATAATAAATGGAGGATAGAGGGAAATGTGGTTAGTCTTTCAAACATGACTGTTACGGAAGTGTTTTGTATGGCTACACATGTATGACCTATATCAAATTACTTTCTCAATGAGGGTGAGTGGGGAGGAGGAAGGGAGTGAATATAGAACTCAAAACTTTAAAAATGATTGTTAAAAACTGTTTTGTATGCAACTAGGGAGACGAGAACAGTCAACAGGATATAGAAATGTATTTTGCCCTATAGGAAAACAGAGGAGAGAGGAATAGAAGAAGAGGGTGATAGAAGGGAGGACAGATTGGGGAAAGGGGTAGATGGGGTGCATTCTGTTCTTGAGTAGGAGTGGGGAGAAAATTTAGAATTCAAATTCTTGTAAAAGTGAATGCTGAAAACTTAAATACATTATATATTTTTTAAAAATTACATTTAATTATCCAGTGAAATTCAGCATCTTATATAGCACCTGGCATATGGCAGACTCTTCTCGCTGACATGGTGACTGTCATCCAGAGACAAACTGGCCATATGTGTGAATAAGGTACTTTGTGTTGGAAGGAAAAGGCAAAGAATAATACTTGGAAGAGTTGGGAAATATTTCATGTAGGTTTTGGAATTGAGTTGAATTTGAAGTAACAAGAGGTTCAAAGAAGCACAGTTGAGGAGAGAGTGTGTTCCAGATATAGCAAATAGATCATCATAAGTCATGAAACTGAAGGTGTAATGTCATGTTTAAAGAATAAGAAGGTTGAGATGTCTGGGATATTCAGAGAGTATGAGGATCATTTCCATAAGGGATTGCTGAACCCTTTCCAAGGCTGCTCATCTTCCTTTGATGTCCTCCTGCCATTTATCTCTCTCTTGTAGCAACAAAAAGCTGTAGTATATGCAGTGGTCTCTCCTCCTCTCCATAAAACCATCTTCATAGATGGTCTAAAGCAGATTGAGGGTAACTGATGGGCCTCAGACTTCCAGATGAGTAAAAGAGTGTATGTCCCAAGCAAGTAAAAATTTTCCTACTTCATTACTCTCCTCCTGGAATGAAGAAGGAGCTAGAAAAGGAATCATAAAAATTGTCTATTTCACTTAACTCTGGCCTGCATATTGAGGCAATCAGGGATCCCACACTGCATTTGAAACACAAAAACTTGCATAAAAATTTTTGCAAAGATGACAACATTCATCATTGACACATGGAACGTTTGAACATTTGTGGACAACACAAAAGCTAGTAGACCTGGGAGATGAGCAAATATTGTCTTGATAGGACTAATCAGGTATCACATTCAAATAGCAGCCCTGAATGAAACATGGTTGACAAATGAAGAGTACAATACCGAAGTCAGAGCTGAAGAGACATTTTTTTTTCTGGAGTGACTGTAGTGATGGGAAGCACTGTGAAGCTATGTAGTCTTCACAATCAAATCAAATCTAATCAGCAAACCTATGTGACTCCCTCAAGAAAATGTCACATCAGGGCAGGAGTTCAATGGAGTTGCCTCCATTATCCATCTCTATAAAGGAAAAAGGCAAGATTATTTCTAGAGTCCTCCTTATTCAGCTGATCTTTCACCTGGAAATGGTCATTTACCTAAGAGCTAGTGTAGCTTCAAAAAGGTCTGAGAAGATGTTGACATAGTGTTTGCTGCTTGATAACTCCAGAAGAAATGTCAGGAGCAAAAGAGAGGTCTGTCCACAATGTTCACAATATTGTTGAATGTGAAGACTTATGGAAGATCATGGTGAAAATTTGTCTAGAGTTCTTTGGTATTTTATGTTAGTTTAGTCATGATTATTTAGTTTAGTTTAGCCTTCATGGGTTCTGGATAAATGGAAATGCTTGACGTTTTCCCAATCAACAGTGGAGTGAAGCAGGACTGTTTGCTTGCTCCCATGGTCCCATGATGTTTTCACACTTGTCAGTTGCCTTCAAATTAAAAACAACAAAAATGGCATCAAGGTCAACTTGAAAAGGCTACAAACCCAGACTGAAGTGGAGAAGCAATTGGTGCATGACTTTTTCTTCATGAATGGTGGTTCAGTCAATGCAGTTTCTGAGACTGAGATGCAACAAAGTTTAAATCAATTCTCTACTGCACATGCTAATTTTGTCTTACCAATTACCACCAAGGAAACAGCTTTGCCAGTTCCACACGATCTGTATGTGGAACTCTCAGTTGCAGCTAATGGAGACATTTTGAATGTTATAGATAAGATCACTTACTTTGGCACCATGTTTTCTAGGGATGTACAAATAGATGAAAAGTTTGACACACATTTCCAGAGGCACCATAGCAATTGTGAGGTTTTGAAACAATGTGTGGGAGACAAGATGTATTAGGCTGCATACTGAAGATCTACAAAATAATTGTACTGATTTCACTGTTTTATGCTTGTGAAATCCAGTCTATCAATGCCATGCCAGAAAATCAAACCCCTTCCATTTGAATTGTCTCAGGAAGATTCTGAAAGCCAGCTGTAAGATAAGTCATTAGACACTGATGTACTTTTTCAAACTCAACTGTCACACATTGATACTCTACTACAGAGAGCCGAGCTCTAATGGATTAGCCACATTGTCAGAATCTCAAACCCAATTTGCCAAATGGACTATTTTATGGAAAATGTACACAAGGCAAACATTCACAGTGTGCTCAGATGAAGCAATACAAGGTCAATCTCAAAGTCTCTCTAAAAAAGTTTGATATTGCTATGAGATTTGATAGATGCTGGAACAGGATCATCCAATATGGTGTGCCTGCCTCAATGGTACTGTACTCTATGAGTAAAGCTGAATGGAGGTAGCATAAAAATGTTAAATGTACAAATTTAGAGATATTGCCTCCTAAATGGTCCTAAAGAATATTTAAAGGGCATTTTGAATAATCGGCCATAGCCAGACCTTGACATCATGACATTATTTTGACCCTCATTGAGCATGAAAGACACTAAAACAAAACAAAACAAAAAATAAAGCTATTTTATCTAGACAATAGAATGCATGGAGGAGAAAAATGTATAAGACTCTAAATGCAAATTAGAGCCTGGTTATGAAAGTTTTTAAGAGTCAGTCAGAGGAAATTGTATTTATCCATAGATTCCCTAGTGCATAATCAGTCAGGAAGTAACATGGTCATACCTGAACTTTATGAGCATCACATTGACAGTTATATAATGAATGAGACAGAAACGATACAGAGAAACACTTTTGAAGGCTACTGTAAAAGTGCATTTGAAACACAATGGTAGTCTGAACTAGCATGATGGAAGTGTGAAAAGAGAGAGACAGATGTGAGAGACTTTGAAGCTAAAAGCATAAAATTTGGGCATTAATTGGAACTGTAATAAGTGCAAGAGGAAGAGTTTGGAGACAAGCAAATGATTTCAAATTTTGGACTTGTTGAGTCTAATAGAAAAGCAGATTTATGAGAAATGCAAATATAGGGAGTTACAAATGCAAAAATCTAGGTTAGAAAAGAGATTAGGGACAAACAAATAGATCTGAGGCTCATCTACGTATGTTTAGATGTAGAGAAACTGAATATTCAAAATACGGGAAAGAGGACAAAATTTTTGGGCAATTCACTGAACAAGCTAAAGGAGAATTGATAAAAGTTGCACATGGAAAGCTTTGCCCTTAGTGAGGTGAAGCATCACTTCTTCATTGAAGACCAATTTAAAGAGGAAAGAATGAGGATTAATTGTAAGACATTTAGAGGTGTAGATGGGGAAAGAAGATGATGTTCTTAAAAATGTACCCTATATTAAAAATAAAATACAATGCAAATGCTTAGCTGAGAGGGAGCTATGTGAGAGAATAGAAGGTTTGGAACAGTTGGTGCAAGGGAGTGGGGGAAAGATTAAATTAATGATGAGTAAAAATATTGCCTTGCTGCAGTGAGAGCCAAGTTGTGATTAGATACCACAAATTTGTATTGGTCCCAGTCAATAAAAATGTATGACTTCCTTGTAGCCCATTGGCAGGAGCAGAGGAGGAAAATGTTATCAATAATTCAGAGTTGGGGTGTGAAAAGGCAAAAGGCATGATAGGGTTTGAAAAGAGGTCAAGGAATTTAGAGTAAAGAACGATGTCACCTATAAAGATCTGTGCAACATTCTCAGTAACACGTAAAGCTAATAAAATACTTGGTGTTGTCTCAAGGTGTTTGCAATAAAAAGGAAGGCTAATTTATATGCAAAATATTTAATTATACTTCCTATGTGAGTGCTATAAACTAAATGTTGTTGGCTTATGGAGCAAGGAGAAACAATTTCTGTCTTGAAGAAAAATATTTTCAGTGCTTAAGTCAATTCAATTAATTTCCCTTAAATTCAGTTCAATAAACATTCATTATTAAATATCTAATATCTGCCAAGTGAAAAGTGATGTGTTTCTTAGTTGATCTCACAGTCAAGAAGACCAGAGTTGAAGTCATGTCTGTGACACAGAAACATACAACCTTTGAGTCAACTCCCTATCAATATGTTGCAGATTGATGCTGATCCCCGGGGGGAAAACGAAAGCACTCAATCAATACAGTTACAAGCTCAACCAAATATACTAAGCACTGTGCTAGGCACTTGGGGTACAAGGACAAAAAAGAAGCAGCTTCAATTTTTAATGAGCGTACATTTTAATGGGGAGAAACTACATATTTGTGGAAAAGTCAATTCAAATCCCTGTTAGATAAGGTAGCATGGTGATTTGGAAAGAAACAATAGAAATGCCAGAGTTTGCCAGAGCTCTATCACTTTACTAGTTTTATAGCTCACTGTCCCCTCTCGCCAAATTCAGTTTACCAATCTATGAAATCTGACCATAATATTTACACTACCCAACTCACACAATTATGAACATGGGACTTTTTATAGTTTAAAGTGTTACATAAGTATTATTTATTTTATTTGATGTGGCAAAATGAGTTTAAAGGTTTTAGAACTTTTGCCTAGCAGAACCTGTGAGGTAGCTTGTAGTAAGATTGTCATCTAAATTTTGATGAAGAAATACTTTTAGAAGTTGCAATTGACTTTATTAATCATGGTCACATGGAGGAAAAGAAAATGACACTTGGGAAACAAAATCTAGCCTCTTGACTCAAAATGCAAAATGATTTCCAATGAACTATACTGTTCCAATGAACGATAATTAATTAAACACTTATTTATTTAAGGTTAAATTTAAGCTTTCAATAGATGAAGATGAGAGGAAGACACTACATATAACATGACATAACATATAACATATATAATATATAACATTAATATAACATATAAATGAGCTGGTTAATTGTGGGAGTATATTGGCTGCATCAAAAAACCCATACGAGGAAGCAGTGAAAGATAAATAATCCTTCGATGATCCCTCTGATTTTTTTGTGTATTTTTTTAATATTATATGTGTATAGTTGTATAACTCCATCCCACCATTGACTGTCCTTGAAAGCTCAGGCTGTTTGTTTTCTTTTTGTTTTGTTTTGTTTTTGTTTTTTTTAGTTTTGACTTTGTTTATGCAGGCCTCAATGCAGTGCTTTCCACATGGTAAAAATTGAATAACTATTTTATGGATGAATATATTATGGAGGGACTTGAGTGTCTGGGTATAGAACTTGATCTTTATTATGTAGCAGGAGGGAGATTGAACATGTAGCAGTTGGCAAGATGAATTGCAAGGGGCCAAGGCTGGAAAGCATAAAACCATGTGGGAAGCCATTGTCATACTTGGGGTATGAGGTGTGATGAATCTGAACTAGGGGAAGGGTAATAACGAGTTTGAAGGAAGAGATGTGCTAAGTACTGATGGAAGTTTAGCACTTGAAACAGAAGCAGCAAATTAGTTCTTAAAATACCTAGCTGTTGCACAATATTTTTAGAAAAATTTGGAGCAGGTAATAGATTAAGTATCATTTCATTCTAATTGATCTGCTCTTATAGAATATGATAAAGTCTCTCTTTCATCCCACATTCTGGGAACACTGATGACAAAGTCAACACAAAATGACAAAATTCCATAACTTAAATGTTATCACTGATGGGAGTAAATAAAACTTCCTGAGAGTGACTGAAGCATATTTATTCTTGTAGAGGGCAGAATTTTGGGGGCATTTATTCTTCTAAGAGCCATATTTTTATTTTATTTTGGTTTTCACTTAAAAAAAGCTAGAAATAACTCCATGGTGTAATTATGCCATCCTCCTCTAGATAATTCTACTATGTCCTAGGTGGTCTAATAATGAGAAAAGGAAAATGGAAAATAAATTATATAGTTATGAGGTTTTCAAAGGAAGGTAAGATCAAATATTGCTCTTACTTGTGGCTATTCCACTGTTAGTTTGTAGAAGGGCATTAAGGGTTTTCATGTATTTCATTTGTATCTGATATGTAGAATATGATTCCATTTAATGTGATATTGGTTCTGTTTTCTTGTTCATGTGTTCTTTTCATGATTTCTGATAACCATAAAACAGATCCATGTAGTCTGAAAAAATAGATAGGCTTGAGTGAAATGAAAATCTTTCTCAGAAATTTCTCAAAGAACTTTTTTTTATCCCCTTGCAGTTCCCAAAGCTCATAATTTCAGGCTCACTGACATCCTTTATACATTGCAATATATCCAAGTCTTAAGAGTATCCTACTATTTAAAGAATCACCACTTTATCAGAAGAAAAAACAATTTTTACAATCAGTTGCTTTGTTTTAGTGCGTTCTACCAATCCTTGGCTCCAAACATTTGAAAAAGGAACTCTTCAGTATCAGAATGAAAATAATGAAAACTCTTTTCTTCTTTTATTACATCTGGACAGAACAATATATTATTAGAACTTTTGTATTGTCTCAATAGACACATTCATTTAGTCATTTGTAATATTCCCTTGGTATATTTCCTGAGAGGTTCTGTTTAATTTGTAAGTGTGTACAAACAATTTTAATTATTTCCCACGGTATGCATAACTTTTCCTTTATCTACACTGAGTCACATCTGCACTCTAGTTGTTCAATCAAATATTTGGATTGTGTCTTTCTGCAATGTCTAACTAATAAGCAATATCTATAATATCTCAAAGACTCTTTGTACCTCCAGAAAACTATCATATCATGGGCTTCCATTTTTCTTTCCCTATTCTTAATGTTTGCTTCTCTTTTCCAAATGACTTTAGTAGTCCTTTATGAAATTTTTAAATATTATATTTTGTTTTTGCATGCCAACTTATTGAATAGCACTAGAATATCAAAAGCTAAAATTTAATTGTCAGGTAGTCTCTCTGTCACCAAACTTTTTAAACCCAAGCAGGATTTTTTCCTGTTGAAATTTTTAATTCAATAAATTAAAGGTTAAATGTAAAAAGTATAAAGATGTTGCAGTACTTATTGATATAGAACTTCTGGGAGATCCATACTTCATCTGAGTTCTATTGACTTTGATTATATGACAAGCCAAAATGCACATCCACTTTAAATTAGTGTTTCCCTCCACAGTTAAGCCCTGCAAGATAATAAGCTGTTACTCTGCAATCTATTAACTTGATTTTGAAGCAGTATTATTACATGATTAAAAGAGAAAAATATGCTTTCCTTGCCATGTGCATGATGAAAACTATGTAACATATTGCAAATATTAAATATTCCTTCCAATATTTTCATGGTTTCAAATGAATTATATCATTTTATATGGAACAAAATTATGAAGATGAGAACACTTACTAATTCAGCAATCCAGCCATTTAAAAGAAAGTATCCACACAACATTCATTAAGTTGGATCTCTCTTATGTTGCTCTCTGATTCTCAAAGATATACATATATATTTTATGTATATGTATATACATAAAATATATATGTATATTTGCTGAATTTAGCAAAGGAGAGAGAGAAAGAGGGAGTGAAAAAGAGAAAGAGAGAGAGAGAGACAGAGAGAGATACAGAGATACAAGGAGAGAGAAACAGAAACAGAGAGATTGAGAGAAAATGTATTTACTCTGTGCCAAGCACTGTGGTAAGCATTTTGTTCAGTCATTTCACTTGGAGTTTTCTTGGCAAAGATGCTAGAGTAATTTGCCATATCCTTCTCCAGTTCATTTTACAGGTGAGGAAACTGAAGCAAACGGAGTTAAGTGATTTGTCCAGTGTCGCACAACTAGTAGGAATCTGAAGCCTGATTTTAACTCAGCTCTTCCTGACTCCAGACCTCATGCTCTATTCACTAAAAATATAAGTAAAAAGATAGTTGTCACCTATGTGGAGTTTTCATTCTAACAGGTCAATGAGAGTTAGAAAGCTGGAGGCAGAGCACAGTGGGTATCTGTGATTTTCTCAGTAAAATAATAACTCAGATACTCTGATAAATGGCAACAAAGGAGTGGTGTATAAGAACAATGGCACAGAAGATACAGAGCAGCCTTCAAATCTAGTTAATTGTGAGTTAATATCCCATCTCAAACACATAGTAAGTAAAAATTACAGTATTTAGACTGATCTTGAAGACTGAAAATTGCAAGGACGGTGCTACCATCATTAATAGAAAGTATTTTCTTAAAAATGAGGAGATAATCATTCTAATGAAAGCCCAAACTTAGTCAATTTCCCTAGATTCCAAATTTTAAAATGAAAATTGCAATAATAAAAAAAGTAAGACAAAAGAACAAAGTGCTTCTTGGATCTGTGATAGATCCGATAGATAGATCCAATCAAATAAAAGCTAAAAAATGTCTTTCAAAATTCATCATTCAAAGTAAGATACCATAAATTTATAGAGGACCAAGTTTTTGCATGTATATTGTTTTTAATAGTTTTCATTATTAGGAGAGGAAGCAAATGGTCAAAAACAATCCAGGATTGTGAAAATATTTGGGCAACATGGTATTACCAAAAGGGTGATGGAACTGAAATAAGGAAATCTATTCAAGATTCTGCACTGCTGCTTATTAATTGTATTTCATTGGCTGAAACAGAAGAGTAAGATAAGGCCAAAATGTACTGCTTTCAGTATATCTGTGGGTACTCTTATTTGCTTTGATTAAGCAGAATCTCAGATCTGATGGGTCTTTTGGGTGCAATCAAGTACAAACTCCTGGGAAATATGTAGTTAAGTATATTTAGGGAAATAAAATCAATAATATTCCTTAGAATCTTAGCCAAAAGTAAATGAGAAAAGGAGTTTGCAGGAATGCTGAAATAAAATCTAAAGTGGTACCACAGCAACTTAAAAGTACCCAAAAATATTATTCAATTCACCTTTTGATTAAAAAAAATCAGTTATATTGTAGCATAATCACATATTCCCTTGATACATAAATCAAGTGGTAAAAAAGAGATTTAGGGTTACCTAATTGCCGTTTTTTAAATGCAAAAAAAATATCTTTATTAACTTCTTATTACTTGATTTTAGTCCTTATTTTTAATGTTTTCCCTTACTCAAATTGTTAGACTAGGGACATTTCTTCTTTTTAAAATCTCTTTTTTCCATTTATCATGCTTTAAAGCATCTATTAACTTCTTGCCTATATAACCTTGGGCAGGATACTGACTTTGGCCCCGATTTTCCTAATCTATTAGGTAACTAAGGTGTCACAGTGGGTACAGTGCCAAGTCTGTAGTCTTAACTTCATGAGTTCAAATCTGGTCTCAGACACTTATTAAAGCAAAAATATCTCATGAACAACTCCCTCCCCATTATTACCTGAGGAAAGCTGCTTAAAATGTACTTGGTAATGTTTAACAAAAGAATTAAAATGCAATACAACATATGTAATGTGGATTTATGAATTTCTATATCAATATGAATCATTCAGGTTATTTGTTTCTTTTTAATATCAAATCTAGTGCTGTAAAGGACCTTCCAGTCTAACAGGGAATACAAATTAGAAGGAACAGAACAGCTTCTTGAGAAACCTGGAACTTTATCTGAGACTTGAAACGAGTAGACTGAGAAGGCAAAGGAGAAAATTCTAGGCAAGGAGAAATAGTTAGATATAAAGGCTGATAACTAAAGGAAGCAAAAGTTTATATTACTGTCTTCTCATGTAGAGAGGCTAGATGTCACAATGCTAGTCCTGAAGTCAGGAATATCTGAGTTCAAATCTATACTCAGAAGCTTGCCAGTTCTATGGTCCTGGAAAGATCTCTTACTTTGCTTGTTTGCCTTATTTTTCTCATCTGTACAATGGGAATAATAGCAGCACCTACCCTCCAACATTGTTGTCAGGGTTGAATGAAATAAAAATTGTTACTTGCTTAGTACACTGGCTGGAGCATAGTAAGTGGAATGCAAATGTTGGCTATTACTTCATCCTATTATTTATACATAGAGAATGCTTTCATTCATATTTTTAGAAACATTTTTGTGAATGCGCAATAGTCTCACTTCTACGTTTTTTTAATAAGGGAAAACATTCTAAGATAAGTCATTACAACTTGTAATATTTTTCATTAAAGTAAGATTTTTTTAATGATCTCAGTAATTTCCAATTGCTAAATTAACTTTAGTGAAGAAATATATTCTATATCTACCCTAATTTCTGAAAATTAAATATGCCATGTTTGGTAAAATCGGAAGTAAAGTCAATATTACACACGTATCAAGCAGAGTAGAAAGAATCTTCTTTCTAAAATCACAGCACTTGAGTTCCAATGTCATTTCTGATCTTTCTGTTTGGGTAAACATTGCAAGGGTTCATGGAAGAAGTAGCAACTGAACTAGGGTTTCAGCAGAAGATTCTGAAAGATGGCACAATAAGGTAGAAAGCTCCAAGCTCTCCTGATTCGCCCCAGAAACAAGAAAAAATAAAGCCTTAGGGTGAGCAGAGTGTGGTAAAAATAAACAAGAGTCGGGGGCAGAATAGTAGTCCCCCCAGGACAATAGGAAAAAAATGAAAGGAAAACCTAAGGACTGAAGGTTGGTCTCTACGAAATGTAAACACCACTAGGTTAATTGTCCTGAAACATAGGCAAGTCCTGGAGGAATCTTCACCTCCCATATGGTATGGGAAGTTGGGATTCTGAGCGGGGAAAAATTGAGAGAACCTCTGCTAACAAGGGACGTTAGGTCCAATGAGACATGACCCTGGGTAAAAAGGAACCAGCCCAAGCATGTACAGAAGCAGTGGAACAGGAAGTGGCTGGCTGTGGCAACTAACAGGAGGGCAGAAACTTTGGTTTCAGTTCCAGAAGAGAAGGAACAACTGAAATATTTGAGGCTAGAAGCACCATTCCCCATACACTGGGACCAGAGGAGATTAAAGAAGTTACTATAAATAAGAAAAAAAAAAGAATTTAAAAAAAGAGGAGACAAAGGAGAAAAAAACTCTAATATAGAAAATAACTATGGGAATAGGAAAATCGAGGTTCATCTTCAGAGGAGAATGGTGAAGCAAAAAAATCCTTGCTCTACCCCAGACAGTAGCACCAAATGGTCAGTTGCCCAAAAATAATTCAGAGAAGAAGTTTAAAAAGACTTTAAAAATAAAATGAGGGGAATTGAGGAAAGGGTTTTTTGTTTGTTTGTTTTAATTTATTTATTTAACTTTTCAACATTCATTTCCACAAAATTTAGGGTTCCAAATTTTCTCCCCATTTCTCCCCTCCCCTCACCCAAAACACCGAGCATTCTAATTGTCCCTATCACCAATCTGCCCTCTCTTCTAACATCCCTCCCTTCCCTTATCCTCATCTTCTCTTTTGTCCTGTAGGGCAAGAAAACTTTTTATCCCCATTACCTGTATTTCTATTTCCTAGTTGCAAGAACAATACTCAACAGTTGTTCCTAAAACTTTG
Source organism: Potorous gilbertii (assembly GCA_028658325.1). Taxonomy (NCBI): domain Eukaryota; kingdom Metazoa; phylum Chordata; class Mammalia; order Diprotodontia; family Potoroidae; genus Potorous; species Potorous gilbertii. The sequence continues at coordinate 180,868,774 of CM053772.1, read as the reverse complement.
AGTTCCAACTTGCCCCCATCCCTCCCTCCCCATCCATTCCCTTTGGGAGGGCAGACAATTCAATATAGGCCATATCTGTGTAGTTTTGCAAATGACTTCCATAATAGTCATGTTGTGTAAGACTGACTGTATTTCCCTCCATTCTATCTTGCCCCCCATTTCTTCTGCTCTCTCTTTTGACCCTGTCCCTCCCCACGAGTGTTGACTTCTAATTGCTCCCTCCTTCCATTGCCCTCCCTTCCATCATCTCCCCCATCCTTCTTATCCCTTCCTCCTCCACTTTTCTGTACTGTAAGATAGATTTTCATAACAAAATGAGTGTGCATTTCATTCCTTCATTTAGTCGAAGGTGATGAGAGTAAGCTTCATGTTTTTTCTCTCACATCCTCTCTTTTTCCCTCCACTGAGAAGTCTTTTCCTTGCCTCTTTTCTGAGAGATAAATTGCCCCATTCCATTTCTCTCTTTCTCCTCCCAATATATTTCTCTCTCACCACTTAATTTTATTTTTTAAAGATATGATCAGGTCCTATTCAATTCACCCTGTGCTCTCTCTCTCTCTGTCTGTCTCTCTCTCTCTCTCTCTCTCTCTCTCTCTCTCTCTCTCTCTGTGTGTGTGTATGTGTGTAAATCCACCAACTACCCAGATACTGAGAAAAGTTTCAAGAGTTAAAAATATTGTCTTTCCATGTAGGAATGTAATTAGTTCAGCTTTAGTAAGTCCCTTATGGCTTCTCTTTGCTGTTTGCCTTTTCATGCTTCTCTTGATTCTTGAGTTTGAAGGTCAAATTTTCTTTTCAGCTCTGGTCTTTTCATCAAGAATGCTTGAAAGTCTTATATTTCATTAAAAGACCATTTTTCCCCTGAAGTGTTGTACTCAGTTTTGTTGGGGAGGTGATTCCTGGTTTTACTTCTAGTTCCTTTGACCTCTGGAATATCCTATTCCATGCCCTTTGATCTCTTAATGTAGAACTGCTACATCTTGTGTTATCCTGATTGTATTTCCATAATACTGGAATTGTTTCTTTCTAGCTGCTTGCAATATTTTATCCTGGACCTGGGAACTCTGGAATTTGGCCACAATGTTCCTAGGAGTTTGTCTTTTTGGATCTCTTTCAGGAGGTGATTTGTGGATTCCTTCAATATTTATTTTGTCGCCTGGTTCTAGACTATCAGGGCAGTTTTCCTTTATAATGTCATGTAAGATGATGTCTAGGCTCTTTTTTTTGATCATGACTTTCAGGTAGTCCTGTAATTTTTAAATTGTTTCTCCAGTGTCTATTTTCCAGGTCAGTTGTTTTTTCAATGAGATATTTCACGTTATCTTCCATTTTTTCATTCTTTTGGTTTTGTTTTGTGATTTCTTTGTTTCTCATAAAGTCATTAGCCTCCATCTGTTTCATTGTAATTTTTAAAGAACTAGTTTCTTCAGTGAGCTTTTGAACCTCCTTTTCCATTTGGCTCATTCTGCTTTTGAAAGCATTCTTTTCCCTATTGGGCTCTTGAACCTCTTTTGCCAATTGAGTTAGGCTATTTTTCAAGATGTTATTTTCTTCAGCATTTTTTGGGTCTCCTTTATCAAGCTGCTGACTTGCTTTTCATTTTTTTCTTTCATCTCTCTCATTTCTCTTCCCAATTTTTCCTCCACCTCTCTTTCTTGATTTTCAAAATCCTTTTTGAGCTCCTCCATGGCCTGAGACCATTGAACATTTGTTTTGGTTGTTTGGGATACATAAAGCTTGACTTTTATGTCTTTCCCTGATGGTAAGCATTATTCTTCCTCATTTGGAAGGATGGGAAGAGATATCTGTTCACCAAGAAAGTAACCGTCTGTGGTCTTACTTTTCCCTGTTTTGGGCATTTTTCCAACCAGTTACTTGGCTTTCAGGTCATTTGTCAAGAGTAGTGGGTATTCCGGGGACCTGTAAGATGTCAGTTCCTCCAAGGTGTCACAATGAAGCATGTACTGGTCTGGGCTCAGGGAAGGATTTTTGTGCCCAAAATCTTAGCACAGTTTCCTCTCCACATGCACCTGACCTCCAATTCTTCCTAACTGGCACTGGGGGTGTGGGATTCAGTCAAGCTGTGGGGGCAGGGTCACCATTCAATGGGAGACAAAAACCAGCTCCGCAGTGCCCCCAGGGGTTTTTATGATCCAGCAATAGTCTCAGGCTGCTGTAAGGAGTGCTGTGAGATCTGCTGTCACCTGCCTGATGTGGCCTCTGTGGCCACTGCCTGAGGCTGGAGCTATGGGAAGACCCTTTTCCCTTCCTGGCCAGCTGAAAAAACCCAGTCACTGACCTTTGGTGCCTGTGGGTTGAGGAATCTGGGAACCTGCTGCTGCTGCTGTGACTGGAGATTCCACCCCCAATGGCTGTTTGTGAGCCTGGGCTGGGCTCTGTGCTTGACTCTGGTGTAATTGACCTTTCCTGTGGGCTTTTCAGGTCACCCTTGCCTGAAAATCTCTTCTACTTTGTTGTTCTCCACTTCTTCTGCTACAAAATTTGTTGAGAGTCCCTCTCTACAGGTATTTTATGGGTTGTGTGGGGAGAGCCTGCATATTTTTGTCTTTCTACTCCTCTATCTTGGCTCTGCCCCAAGAAAACTTTTTTTTTAAGAAAAATAACAACCCAAGAAAAACAAGAAGATTATGAAAAGAGAGTTAATCAACTGGAAAAGAAAATCCAGAACTTTAAAAAAGAAAACAATTTTTTGGAAATTGCAATTGTGCAATGGGAAGTTAGCCAATTTATAAGAGATCATGAAATAATGAAATAGGAAGAATGAATAAATAGCAGAGAATGTGAAACATCTCATAACAAAAAAAAATTGATCTAAGAAAAAAGTCAATATATTACAATAAGAAATATTTGAAGAAAAATTTCTGAACCATTACAAAAGCGGGGAAGGTAGAGATAGAAAAACTCCACCTGTCACAACCTGAAAGGCATCCTAAGAGGAACACCTATAGGAATTTCATATTGAAATTCTGAAGCCCTCAGCTCAAAAAGAAAATGTTATGAGCAACAAGAAAAAAGGAAAAAATTCAAATATGATAGAATGACAATTAGTATCAGGTAAGATCTAGCAGAGGTAGCAATAAAAGACCTCAGTTCCAAGGACACTATATATGAAAGAGCAGAAGAACTTGGATTGTGGCCAAATATAGCATACCAGCAAAGTTTAACATAATTCTAAATGAAAAAAATGAGTATCTAAAGAATTGTCACTTTCAGCATCTTATTCCCAAAAGAAATGAAATTAATGGAAAATTTGACATATAATGCCCCAGAGAAATGTGATGCAAACATGAAAACTACCTACAAGGGACTCCAGACAGACTGTTTACTTTTTTTATATGGGGAAATGTGTACTATATATGTAAGATTATAATTAATCATTGGGCAGTTCAAAAGTAAGATTGGGGTAGAGTTGAGTATGATGTGATTCTAAAAAGTAATACCATCTAGGAAAGGGTAAAAAGAGTAAATATCTTATTCAAACGATATGAGAGAGAAAGAATTGATCCAAAGTAATTAAATGAGTGAGGAGGGCTAGTATATCTGGAACCACATTCTCATCATGAATGGGTTAAAGAGGGAATAAAACATTTAAAATTCAGAAAGAAAGGAGTTATCCTCCTTCATTATCCTCCTCTGAAAATGAAAGCTGACCTTCTCTATTCCCATAGTAACTTTCTCTTGTTGGGTGCTTTCTCCTTTGCATCTTTTTTCTTTGTGGTAGTAGCTTATTATTGTAATCACCTCTAACCCTGGGGTATGGGGGATGGTGCCTCTGTCCTCAGATCCTTCTTCAGGTCTCCCCTCTGCCCTGCTAGTGAAATCAAGAACTCTACTTTCCTGTAAGTGCCCACAGGCAACAATATACCAGACCTACTGCTTCTGTACTCAGTTGGTATGTGTTGATTCTTTCTTTTTTTAAATTTATTTTTAACAGTTTATAACAGATAAAGCAATTCAAACCTCTGGTCAAGTGATATTTCTTTTGAAAGCATTTACAATATGGACCACAGAAGAATTTTTTTTAAAACACTAACCAACTGAGACACAAATAATATTTATTTTGCTAACTTCACAAACTCTTTACCTATTGTCTCCACAGTATTACTAAGAATTAAAGGATCCGAATTTATTGTTGTTGGTCTAAAGTCCTATGCCTAATGGCTTAATTTTAGAGAACCTCGGATGTTCCCCTACCAATAATTTATAATTGAATAGATCTGGTATTAAGCTTACAAATCTTTTTGACTGTAGGAAATTGACACTGAGTAGGGACATTACAGGGATACAATATCTTTCCAACTTCATGTCAGTTCCAGGGAGGATTAGATTGTCCACTTGCATTGTCAGGTTTAAAGTCTTCCAGGTGTCAGTGGGGAAATTGAGTCAGGAGAATCACACCTCAGCTGAACAGCCCCTCTCCCACCCTTCCCCTGAGATCATCTTATGCAGTTCATACCAGCATCTCAGTGTTGATTCCTTCTTACCCAGGGCTGTGTTTCAGCAGTAAAACCTATCCTGGTGTACCTTATCGGCACAGGTTCCCTCAGTTTCCGACTGTTCGGACACCCAATTCCCAATACTACTGAGGAGGTGAAAATTTTTGTGGCTGAAACAGTCTGCCTCCCAGACCATCTTGCCCCAGGACCTGCATGTTGCTGTTTCAGGGAAACTAGCCTGAAATTTTTGATATTTCACAGTTAACCAAATCTCAGTCTTGAAATTTTTCTTTCTTTTTCTCTCATTGTCCTGGGAGGACTACAGTTCTGTGCCAACTCTTTTTTATCTTTGCCTCTCTATATTCACCCTGAGGTGATATTTTCTCTTGTTTGTGGGGGAAATCTGGAGAGTTTAGTATTTTCTGACCTACTCTGTCATCCTTCCAGAATTTTCTGCATTCATTTTTGAAGGCAATAGATGAAGCTAACTATAAAGGAATACATATGGCTAGAGTCATACTATATTTCTTGTCATAGAGATGATGAAGTTAATATGATTTTATTAGAAATACATAAAATAATTTAAGTTAATGTAAGTCTCAAGATGATAAAGTTATTCACTTTCACCATTTAGTTATACAATTTGATCCCTAAGGTCCATTAAATATTTCAATGAACCATCAGTGAATTGAAATTTTTATAAATAATTAGGACAGTGAAAATATTCTATAATGTTTAAAAGCTTATTCTCATGAAAATGACTTTCCCCAGAAGATTCTGTCATGGGCCCTCCTTTATTCTTCTCCTATGCTTGGTCCTCCTTTACTTCATCATCACATCAGCTCCACAATTTATCTTCTCTATATTGATGATTCTCACTTCTATCTTTCCTGCCCCAATCTATCTGATAATCTCCAGTCTCATATATCTGAATGCCTTTCTGATATCTTAAACTGAAGGTCCAATGGATATCTTAAACTTGATACATTCAAAACAGAATTCGTTATCTTTCTTCCTTAATGTTTTCCTACTCCTGCTACTTTTATTATTGTAGAGTATAATACCATCCTCCCAGTAACTCAGGAGACTCGCACCTCAGGAGTCATCCTGAATTCTTCAACATAACTCGCTCACTATATCTGAGCTATTGCAAAAAGTCATGTATTTCACCTATTCAACATATCTCAAATATGTTCCTTTATCTCCTCTGACACTACCATTACTCAAATGAAAGCCCTCACCACTTCATGCCTTGATTGTTACAACAGCCTACTGGTGTGTTTAACTGCTTTAAGTTTACACACACACACACACATACACACATATACAAATGTATATATTTAATATTCATATACATATATTTACATTGATATTCATTTTAAAAATTGAATTCCAAATTCCCTTCCTCTTTCCCCTGCCCTACCCCTTGAGAAAACAAGCAATATAATATGATTATACTTGTGAGTTCATGCAAAACATATTTCCTATCAGTCATACTGCAAAATAGAATACACTCAAAGAAAAAAGAAAGTGAAAAATAAGCTTCAATAAGTGCTCAAAGTCCAACAGTTTTCTCTCTGGAGAATCAGAGCATTTTTCATCATGGTCCCTTTAGAATTGTCTTGGATCGTCGTCTTCATCAGAGTAGCGAAGTCTTTCCCAGTGGATCGTGGTCACAATATTGCCATCAATGTGGATAATGTTCTCCTGGTTTTGCTCCCTTCACTTTGTCTTATCTCATAAAATATGTCCCATTTTATTTTCTGAAACCATCGTGCTCATGATTTCATAGCATTCTATCACATTTATATGCCAAAATTTGTAAAACTATTTCCCAGCTGATGGATTCAGCTTCTTCCTTCAGTTTCTAATTCTCTGTCAAAATAAAAAGATTTGCTAAAAATATTTTTTCTAAAAATAGCTCTTTTTCCTTTTCTTTATCTCTTTTTATACAGATCTACTAATACTATTGCTGGTGAAAGAATATGCACAATTTTATATGCATCTGGGTATAGTTACAAATAGTTTCCCAGGATGGTTGGACAAGTTCACAATTCCACCAACAAGAATTAGTGTCCCTATTTTTCTATATCCTCTCCCATATTTGTCATTTTCCTATTTGGTCATGTTGGCCAATTTAAGAGATGTGAAGTATAACCTCAGATTTATTTTAATTTGCATTTCTCCAGTCAATCTTGATTTAGAATACTTTTTTCATGTGACTAATGTTATCTTTAATTTCTTCTTCTGAAAACTAGCTGTTAATATCCTTTGACCATACATCATTTGGAGAATTGTTTGTTTTTATGTTTGCCTTAGTTCCCTAAATATTTGAGAGAAAAGCCTTTATCAGAGATATTTTTTCTGCATATTTTTCTTAATTTATTGTTTTTCTTTTAATTTTGGCTACTTTTGTTTTAATTGCACAAATACTTTTTAATTTCATATAGTCAAAATTATGGAGTTTATTTCCTCTGAACCTCTGTATCTATTCCTTGATTATAAATTTTCCCTTATTCATATATATCTGAAAGGTTACTTTGTCTATGTTCTCCTAATTTACTTATGCCACTTTTACTTTGCACCATTTATGTATAAATCATTGATTCAGTAGATTGCTGAAATCATTTATTTGTTGGATATTTTTAATAATTGGTAAGTTCTCAAACTATACTATTACTACCTCTATAATAGCCTCATTTCCTATTTATCTGTTCTCTTAGACTTGATGATGTCCAGAAACTAATTCTTCACAATGACATCAACACTGAAACTTGCCCTTCCTCAACACTTTGCTTATCCCTTGAGCCTCACTTATTAGAGATGATAGAAGGTAGTCATTGGAAAGCTCTTCCCAGATTCTTCACTCTTTAAGGATACCCAGTGGAGTTATCTTGTCACTTTAATCTGGCTACTTCTGAACTTGATTATCTCCAGAAATTCATCCTCCTATGAGAAGACACTTTTGAAACTCAAAAATCCTTCGCACTCTATTGACCTTGAAATCTACTCTCTCTTTCTGGTTAAAGAAGTTGGTAGTTGTGTATTGGAGAAAGCCTTTTAGTTCGTCAAATTAAGAAGGATGACCAAGACAGTCATCTCATAATTTTTCACCCCACTTATAGGTCATCCACTGCCATCTTGCCTTGGCTCCTGAAGTTTCTTTTTTTTTTTTAATTTTGTTTTCTCTTATTCAACTGAGCTACTTAAGAGCAATACTTTTTGCTTTCTCTTTTTACTTTCTTTTCCCAGGTACACAATAGGCATTTAATAAATTAATGTCTCTTATACCCTCCTGACTAGTACAACATCTTCTAATATTTTTTCTTGCATCCAGTCTCTCCTCTCTTTAAAATCCAACCTCCTCCCAACTGAAAAACTAATATTCTTCAGTCATTGGCATGACTATGACAAATTGTTTCCTTTAATAAAATCTGAACTTGCAGGTATAAAATTGAATATTGATTATGTCTCACTGCTCAGTACAATATCTGACACATTGTGGGTGTGTAGAATTCTTTTTAAACTCAATTCAATAATAGTAAGTTTGTTGATTTTCATAGTTTAATTGGCAATAGCTATGTTTGCCTGTTTTTCCCTTTCTCTTTTAAATCTCATTTCTTTACCAGCAAAGAAGTACAAATAGAAAATGTAGGGGAGGAGCCAAGATGGCAGAGTAGAAAGATTCACATATGCTAGTTCCTAACCCACAGCCCATGGATCTCCTATAAAAAGAACCCCCAACAAATTCTGGAGAAGTGGAAGTCTCTCAGAAACAGAGTGAAGGAGATTTCTGTTCCAGAGAGCCCTGAAAAACCAATCCCAAAGGTCCATTGCACATCAGACAGGAGCGGAGCCCAGCCCTTCCCTGGCTGCACAGCAAAGAGAGGAACAGATCAGGGCAGTCTTCACGGATGGAATCTCCAGCAGCCATGAAGGTCCCTCCACCCACAGATGCACAGGTCAGTGAGAGAGACTTCTGAGCTGGCCAGGAGGGGAGAGGGGTGTCTCCATAACTCAGACGCCCTCAGGAGGCAGCAGCAGAGGCAGGCTGGTGGTCAGAGGCTCCAGGGGTAGGCAAGAGCTCAGCAGGAGCTCCATTATGGAAGGTCTTTGCCTAAAGCCCTGAGGGAACTGAGCCTGGGTGGTGGCCCTGCCCCACCTGAGAACCTGATTTAATCTTACCCTGAATAGCAGCCAGGCCTGCCACTGAAAGCCCTGAGACTGGGGAGTAACATTTGTATCTCAGACCACAAGCACTAGCTGGGTGGATCTGGACTGGGGTGGAGAGAAAACTCAGAAATGAAGTAACTGGCTGGGAAAATGCCCAAAAAAGGGAAAAAAATATAAGACCATAGAAGGTTAATTTCTTGGTGAGAAGATGATTCTCCCTTCCTTTCTGATGAAGAAGAACAATGCTTACCATCAGGGAAAGAAATAGGAGTCAAGGCCTTTGTATCCCAACCATCTGAAGTAGATATCCAATGGGATCAGGCCATGGAAGAGCTCAAAAAGGATTTTGAAAATCAAGTTAGACAGGTGGAGGAATAACTGGGAAGAGAAATGAGAAAGATGCAGGAAAAACATGAAAAATGGGTCACTACCTTGATAAAGGAGACCCAAAAATATTCTGAAGAAAATAGCACCTTGAAAAATAGGGTAACTCAATTGGCAAAAGAGGTTCAAAAAGCCAATGAGGAGAAGAATGCTTTCAAAAGCAGACTTAGCCAAGTGGAAAAAGAGGTTCAAAAGGTCACTGAAGAAAATAGTTCTCTAAAAATTAGAATGGACCAGATGAAGGCCAATGACTTTCTGAGAAACCAAGAAATCACAAAACAAAAGCAAAAGAATGAAAAAATGGAAGAGAATGTGAAATATCTCATGGGAACAACAACTGATCTGGAAAATAGATCCAGGAGAGACACTTTAAAAAATATGGAACTACCTGAAAGCCATGATCAAAAAAAAGAGCCTAGACATTATCTTTCATGAAATTATCAAGTAAAACTTCCCTGATATTCTAGAACCAGAGGGAAAAATAAGTATTCAAGGAATCCACCAATCACCACCTGAAAGAGATCCAAAAAGAGAAACTCCTAGGAACATTGTGGTCAAATTCCGGAGTTCCCAGGTCAAGGAGAAAATATTGCAAGCAGCTAGAAAGAAACAATTCCAGTATTGTGGAAATACAATCAGGATAACACAGGATCTAGCAGCTTCTACATTAAGGGATCAAAGGGCGTGAAATAAGATATTCCAGAAGTCAAAGGAACTA
>CM053772.1:180816794-180858542 GCA_028658325.1 Potorous gilbertii | reverse complement strand
CAAATATAACATCATTTTCTATATGTCAAATAGGAAAAAAAGTTGCTAATGTAGATGGCATGAAATGATGTGAACCTTGTAGAGACAGGTGCTAGATATGCTTTAGCTATGCCAGGTTGTATGGAAAATAGCTTGATTCCTTTTGGCACCTTTCAGAGTTGCTTCCGAGGTTTTGTTTCTTTTGTTTGTTCTATCCAGTCACAAATATAATTTAGATTTATTTAAATGTTAAACTATGTTTAATCAAATTGACTTATGCTATCTATACTTTAAAGTAATAATATCAAGTTACTCATATCACTCCATAGCTTTTCCAGAACTAGAGTGAGTACTTTCAATGATGTTGGTAGAGATTCTATTTAGGTGTGGATTAAATCAAAAATAGTATGACTTTCCTTTTTGTTTGTAGAAGAGACCAATAATGGTAGTCTATTAGGTGTGGATGAATCCTAGAACTAGAAAAGGTCTTAAGGAGGGGCTTGTAACCTTTTGTGGCATGGACACATTTGGCAGCTTTGTGAGATCTGTGGATTCCTCAGTTAATAAAGTTTCATGAACTGTTTTCTATTTCTGTCTCTTCTGCTCTTTATTTGTTCTCTCTTGTATTACACTGAGGGAATTTGAAACCATGTTAAAGTATATGAGAAACAATAGAGAAAGAACTGAACTTTGTTTTGTTTTAGTTTAAAGAAAATAATACCTAGGGAAGACACAATAGCCTTTAGAAAATATAACACAGTTATGTGGACTAGGAATTAGACTTATTTTGGATGGGCTTCAGAAAGGAGAGTTGGTACCCATGGGTTTAGGAAACAGATTTGATAAAATAATTGCCAATTAATTAATTCCAATTCTAATTAATATTTTATAAAATAATTTCCAATTAATAAAAATGAAATTCACTGCTTTATGAGGTAATGAGTTCCATCTTACAGAGGAGAGTCAAACAGAGACAGAATGACTACTTAGTTCTTAAGTTTTAAAATGATTTGTGCAAAATTTTGAGGATGAACATAGAGCAGCCAAACCTTAAAAGTCTCTGCCAAATCTAAGATTCTGTGATACTTTCTTATAGTAGATTCAAGCCAATTCTCTTTTGTGCATTTTTCTGTGGCAGAAATACTTTACAAATACTGGTTATTCACAGTGGTTTTTTTTCATATGTTCAATAGTAGGTGACAAGTTCTATAGCAGCCATGTGTTAATTAATTATTTCTACCTTGGTGGCTTATTTTTCCACACCATGGCTTCTGAGGGTGGTACTGGATAATTTCATTTATGCCTAGGTAGAACTTTGAGTTTGATGTATAGTTTTTTGGTACTAATCATAACAGGACAGAAAAATTGCAACAGAAACAGGCAACCGAAGCTTATTACTACCAGCAGACTAACAGACAAATAGTGAATGGAGCAAAAGAAAACTAGATATCTAAATTTAGGAAATATTGTTCAAATAGATACATTACTTCTTTTTTCTATACATTCTCATACTCTCAGTTTGATAAAGGGAAATGAAAACAAAGATAGCCTATAGATAGTCAGATCTCATTAATAAATGTATTTCTAAGCTGCCACACAGAAAATATACTTTCATTATTCACAAGCTAATGCAAATATTAGAGTATCTAATAACATGAAGAAACTAGGGAATTAGAATAGTGTAATAGAAAGATCATAATATTTAGAATCTCAAGATCTAAGCTGAATTTCATGCTTTGCTGCTGACCAACTGGTGAACATGATAACTTCCTCTAAATTTTCTAAGCATCAGGTTTATCATTTGCTAAATGGCCATAATACTGCTTGCAGTACCTGTCTCACAGAATAATTTTAAGGAAGGAAAGGAGTTTGTAAAATGTTATATGCATTCCAGTATTATTTGTAATAATTAACTATAAACATTATTAGTTTATCATTCTTGTATTATTAAGGACATGTGTCTGATTTTTACTAATAAGTCATCTAACTATTGGTTACAAAATAATTCATTAAAGAGTATATTTAGTAGTAACAAATTCATTTTCCCAATTTAAAACTAATCACCTATGAAGGATCTACATTGCCATCCATATTTGCAAGCATTAATTCGGAATCTGAGATATGTTTAGAAAAAAATAGGGCAGTTTTAATTCTAAATATTGATAAATCTCAAAAAAAAATTAAAGCACACTTCTACTTAGACCTTTTATAGAACTCATAAATTTTCAAAATGGTTTGGTTTCAATAACCTGATCTCCAGTAAATCTATTTATATTTTTAAAGATCTGAATAATTTTTCAGAAAAAATAATTTAGATTATTGTTATTGCATGATGGAAAAATAACACATTACATTAATGTTTCTCCTTTGATGATTTAAAAAAAATGCGGTCTTTATTTTGGCTTGAACAACAAATATTATCTTTGAATCCAATCTTGGCATATTCAATTAAGGAAATACTGCATTAGAAGATGGTCAACGTTAAGTAATTAACAGAAAAACAACCTATATATCCCAAATGTGTTGCCTTGACTATACAGAATTCATTATCTAGCCTTTTTTTATACAAATGAATGACATGGAATAACATCCCACTGTGCCTTAAGAACATCTTTTGCTTTCCTAGTAAATTGGATCAACTATTAGACAATTGATTTTAAAGTAACTTTTTTTTTTTTTGCAATTAGTATTTACTCTTAATGCAGTGAGAGTTTTGTAATCTAGAAATGCTTTAATATTGGGTCGAAGTATCCTAGTCTACCTCGCCTAGTACCTTTACCTTTGGTGACTTTGTGATCAGAGCTCTTTAAACACTCTACCATGAAGGTGTAAAGAAAATTGGTTGTCATTTTTGTGCATATGGAAGACCATATGTCTACATCTAAAATAGTGACCTTACATAGCTTTTACAAAATTATTTTTTTTGCTAAGTTCAAGGTAAGTTTACAAGTTCTGAAAATGTGTTAGGGAAATGTGAGAATTAAGGAAAATACAGCTGGCTTGCAAAATCTATCTTTATATGTAAAAGACAGCAGGTGATAAATTTATAGCTGTAGCAGAAAAATAGAAAATGTTCTTAGTGACTCTTATTATCAATAGAGTTGACGTCAATACCAAGAGACACAAACACAAAAAGGAGTACTGAGATGGGAGCAAAATATGTACAAAGGCGAAATTTCAGAGTAAGTTCATACAATATAGAACTCATCGGGAATTCCTATATTTGGATTAATGTGTATTGTTTCTACATTCAGTTCAATAAACATATACTAAGATTCTACTATATGAAAGTTACTATGACAGCTTTCAGGGTCTAGTATCTGAAAGTTACTATGCTAGGATGTGAAGATACAAAGACTTCAAAATAACCTTGCCTCTGCATCCAAGTAGATTGTACACCATCAGAAGGGAAATGATCAGTATATCAATAAATATATAACAAAATAAAGTATGATGATAGAAAATGAGTGTACTTTTCAAGGTATTATTAGAAAGTATGAAGAGAGAGAGAATGCTTTCAGATGGGAATATCAAAGATATTTTCCTGAAAAAAAAAAGAGGAGCCTTGGATAAGATTTGAAGGGAAAGAAGGGTTTTGAAAGGCAGTGGTGAGCTTTCTAAATGTGAAGCAGACTGTGAAATGAGAGCCAACATTCAGAGTTTGAGGAAGAGTGAAAAAGAATTTATTAAGCACTTACTGTGAGCTAGGAGTGGCAGCATCCAGGTAAGGGCAAAGAGGATGGCAGAAAGTTCATGCCATTTAAAGACTAGATAAAGGATCTTGGATGTGTTTTGTTCTTAGATAAGAAGACTTAGGAAAAGAGCAATGTAAGCAGCATTATCCTATGAAAAAGGACTTAGACTTGATCAGCCTGGACCGCGAGGACAATGAGTAGAGATAATAAGCAAATTTCAACTTGATCTTAGAACAGATTTCCTAACAATAGAAAGATTCAAAAATAGAGTGTACTTCTTGGGGTGTAAGAGGAGTGTGTATATGTTTGTGTGTGTGTATGTATATATGTGTGTCTGTGTTTATACACACAACACACATATGTATGTTATCTGTGTGACAACACAAATATGGTTGGTGTAACCCAACCTAAGAACAAAAGATGATACCACCATGGTGATGCAGCAGCCCAGAATTCTTCACTCATTTTCACTGAGCCAGAAATCATCATCTGTGGCCATTGGCTTGAGCCTTGGAGCACTAGAACATTTTGAATATCCTCAGTGGTGGTGAATTGGTATCCTTTAAAGTTGGCTTTGATTATTCAAAATGGTCAAAATTTGAAGTGAGTGTTTTGAGAATAAATAAGTGATCATTTTGGAAACTATTATTTTAAATTGATAATGAATATTTGTAATCACGTATACACAGACAACAATGAAATATATCATGGTTGTCAATTCCTCCAAAAAAGATCCTTAAAGTTTTTGAAATAATTACCCTGCTGACTTTCAGAGACAATTTTGAAATACCACAGGCAACAAATATACTTTCATATGTATAAATTCTGGTATATTTGCTTGTTTTTCTCTCTTTCCTAGTCCATAATATACCCGTATCATGAACTCTTGACACCCCTCTCCTTACTATCATAATATCACAAAAATATAAATCAAAGATATATTCTGTCTATTTGCTAACCCTTTTTCTTGTTACAAGATCATCCTGTATTCTTTGGAACTTATCTTTATTTTATGGTATCCTTTACATAAGTCCCTCACAATTCCTTATTTGATATTTTCCTTTCTACTCATACATTTTTAGGCTTTTAAATTATATCACACAAATATGTCATTCCTTAATCAAAAATTACCAGCTACCTCTCCTTTTCTTTTAGGGAATCATCCTAGCTAAGTGAGATCAATTAACAATCAAATCAACATGAATTTGGTAAATAACTTCTATATGCCTGGGAATTGCATGCAGGATAATAGATTAATCAGACAAATGTTCACATCCTAATATACTATATAGTTCTGAGATACTATACAGGAAGCCAAATTAAATGCAAATTTATCAAGAAAGTCCCTAAAATATAGATCTAATGGTTAGGTTTTCAGGTGGGCATACAATCTTTGCATCCTTTTCTACAAACAGCTACTCTTTCTATCCTATACTCTGGGTTAGTCTTAAGAACAGTCAATGAGAATAGGGTTTCCTACTCAATCCAGGCTTCAAGGACAAAGTTAAATTTCTGTAAGTCCAGAAGGTAAGGAAAATTTGAATTCTTTGCTTCAACTTAAACATGAACCATCAAAATGCACAGAAGTTAGATTTCTCCTCTATAATGAGGGTAAGTGCCACCCAAAATATTGATTATACTGCTAAAAATTCAATTACTTTATTCACATATCTTCATTTTTTAACATATCAATGCCTTAAAAATTGGAAGCAGCCTATACTTCTCTGATCTTCTGAGTGATCTTGAATTAAAAAAAAATTAAAGCCTCTCTTTACTAGCTGAAACTTGAGTTTTCATTTTCTCATATTCAATTCAAGTATTATGAGATTTAAAAAAGAGACAATTTTAGATGAGTTTAAGCTTGTAGTTACCTAATCCAAAACTGTACCTAAATATCATCAGATAACTCTAAAATATCGTAAACTCTGTAGGAAAAAAATAATCTCAAGAAGGGAAATTATTAATATTTTTGTACTTCAATAAGTTTGATTAAATATAACAGCAAACATAATGCTTTTTAAATTACATTATGTCCCGTGACAGTTCCCTTTGTATTTGAATTACTTATCATGAGTGCTTTATTATTTTTTTCTTATGTGGTCATAAGGTCCTGTCACTCCAATATGTCTGACAGTATGAAAGAACAATTACAAATTATAATAATGTGTTATGCAAAATAAATAAATATTCCAGCTAAACATAAGCTATTGTCCTATTTAATAGCTTAGAATAATTTAAACCTCTTTCATTTAATTTCATATTATTTTGTCTCAAACATATTTTAGTTTACTCTCAGAACAAGTACACACTAATATGCATTTATAAAGATGAATTCATTATCCTCAAACAATAAATTGTCCTTTAAATGCTGAAGTGATGCAATTGACCTCCACACTTTGGATTTGTTGGAAATTATGATGAACTACATAGAACTATTTATATTCTTTTGACAAGTTTCTTAACTATTCATATGGGTCACTTCTTTTCACCTTTCATGGATGATAATTAGTTGTGTTTTGCTGAGAATCTGAGGAAAACTTTGGATCCGAGAACACCTATTGTCCTTGGAAATGGGGCATCAGCTCCTCTCTCAAATCTCCATCAAATTTCTTTGCATAGTTAAATAAAAAAAAACATTAAGAAACTAATATTCTTCCCTAGAAGGCTAATTTCAGACTTCGTGAATCATAGAGTTCAATCAGTATATATTCGAAGAATGCTAACCATATTTAAGACAATTGTAATTGATCACCAAGGGAATCATGGAATCACTGAACATCAGAGTTACAAAGAATCTCAAAGATTATCTAGGCTAAACTTTATCCACAGGAAGTCTTTATGCAACATCTTAATGAGTGGTTATCTAGTCTTTTTTTTTGGCTCTTAGTGAAAAAGATCTTACTATCTCCCAATGTTGCAGTCTAATCTATTTTTGGACAACTCAATTTACTACATTACATTTATTACTGAAGAAGGAAATGGCAAACCATTCCACTACCTTTGCCAAGAAAATCCCATGAATAGCATGATGCAAAGAGTCACAAAGAGTCAGATACAACTGACTAAAAAGTAATTCTTGGAAAAGTTGTCCTAACAGTAAAATTAAATCTTCCTTTCTGAAACTTCTCCCATTCCTCTGATTTATTCTGTCTAGAAACTAGTAGAAGAAAATTGTCTCCTTCTTCCATAGGACAAAGTTGTTTACTGAAAATAACCCTCTAAGTCACACTCCTTCCAGTTCCTGTAAACAATTGTTTTATGACATATTTTCTAGTTACCTCAAATGTTCAGGCAATGAAAAGGTGTTGTATACAACATGTTCAGCTCCTCTCTAATAATTTTCAGTCAACAAGTTTCTATTAAGCACCTGTTATATGTTGAGTAATGTATTAAATAAGTGAGAAGGCAAAGAAAGTTAAAATATGGTCCCAGTTCTCAAGCGAGCAACGAGGGGAAGTAGGAGGACAACATTCAAGTGGCTATCTATATAGCAATTATATGCAGTGTAAATGGAAGTTCATCTCAGATATCAATTTATTTTTTCCAAAAAGGGGAGAGGCTAAAAGGTCTTCCACAGAAGGTAGGATTTAAAGTATCTTGTAAAGTAAGGGAAGTTCAGAGGAGATGGGGAAGAGGGAAAGCATTCTAGTCATAGTCCTATGGTCCTCAGTCCTTCTTCTTCATTGAACTATGTTCTTGTAATCCTTCTTCATATTGCAGCCATTATTATAGATAGGGAGATAGATGAAAGAAAGAAATAAAGGAAGGAAGGAAGGAAGAAGAAAAAAGAAAGGAAAAAAGAAAGAAAGAAAAAAGGAAAGAAAGGGAAAGAGAAAAAAGAAAGAAGGTAAGAAAGAAAGAAGGAAAGAAAAAAGAAAGGGGGAAGGAAGAAAGATTGAAAGATAGATAGGCAGATGATAGATGATAGAGAGATGGAGAGATAAAAACATTACTATTAGGGTCCTTTTTTCATTCTTCATTCTCTTTCAGATGACATACATTCAACTATAAACATATACCTAGAGTCATAGACTGAGTGGGTCTTCGGTTATCAACAATTTCCCTCTTTATCATGGAACACAATCCTTATGCATAGGTCTCTTTCTCAGGTTGACTTCTCTTAGATTTGTAACCCAGAACTGGATGAAGGCTGATAAAATTGTCATTTGCTACCTGTTACTGCAACTTGCATGAGGTCTCAGTGTATGGGTCTGGTTTTCATCTTGCCCTAGTAAATAGTCTTTTCTTTTAAGAATAACTATTTTACTGTATGTGCTCCTGGTCAGAGAACATCCCTAAAGGCCTCAAAGATTCCAGTCTATCTCTATCCTTAAGCCAGAAGAAATTGATTCACTGGGATTTTTTCTTGGACTATCCCATCAATGTTTGGTCTGTTTGGTCTGGTCTTTTTTCAAGACTTGTATTCTTATAAATTTGAATCCATTCTTTGTATATTTTCTAGATATGTGTAGGTAAGTTTTTTGGTGAATTTCTCAATAATCTTGATTCTACTTATTCATCTGGGCTCCACCTCTAATTTTCCATATTCTAATATATATATATATCTGTCTATGTGTGACTATCAACTCACTAGAGCAAAGGTACAAACAACATTGAGCAGGGAATGAGGCTTAGACCAACAGTCTGGACCCCTTCCCCATAACAATGAGGATCAATAAGGATCCCAGAAGAATCATTTGCATCATTTGAAAAAATCTGTTGGTGGGGCTATGGGGGTGCCATTTCTTGATCAGTCTCTGAGCGGGAGTAAAACGCCCATGCAACAGTAGCACAGGCTCCTGTGAATATGGAGTGGCCCAATATGGATGGTGCATGGGAGCAAGACTTTTAGCAGATCTATAGGATTGAGTGGTCTCTCTCCTTCTATGCTGAAATGCTCATCCATTCCCATTGATAACTGCTAGTGGGGGGAGAGAGAGAGACAGAGAGAGAGAGAGAGACCGAGAGACAGACAGACAGAGACAGACAGAGACAGAGAGGCAGAGAGACACAGAGAAAGTATGCTGATGTATTACTGTATGGGATTGCCCAGTTATTCCTGGCTCTGCAAGGCTAATAAATCATTTTGGTATCCCTCCTTCCTTGCAGAATATAAACCCACTGACTGTTTCAACCATGCCAAACACCAAACTAAAAGAAAGTAGAAGTAGGGCAAGAAAATATGTCTAACTACATAAGCTTCAAACTGACTTATTCAAATGAGCTATTGATGATTTTTTTTTAAGCTACAGATTGTGCAGAAAAAGTTGTTAATCATCACAAAATCGAGGTCCCAGCTAAAATATTTCAGTCCTGGCCTTTGGACCAATCATGCTACCAAGTGGTTTTGACAATTGCTGCTGCTTTGTAATACAATTTGAGATCTGGCAGGGCCAGGCCACCTTCCCTAGCATTTCTTTTCATTAGTTACCTTTATATTCTTGAAGTTTTGTTCTTCCAGATGAATTTTGATACTTTTTTGTCAAGCTCTAGAAAATAATTATCTGATAGCTTGATTGGTGTGGCCCTGAAGAAATGAATTAATTTAGGCAGAATTCTCATTTTCATTATCCCGGCTCTGCCTACTCACACACAGCTGATATTTTTCCACTTACTTAGATGTGATTTTATTTGTGCAAAAAGGGTTTTGTCATTGCATTCATATAGTCTCTGGGTTTGTTTTGGCAAGTAGACTCACAAGTATTTTATAGAGTCTACGTTAGCTTTAAATCAAGGCCTCATTTCTAAAATATATAGAGAACTGAGTCAAATGTACAAGAATACAAGTCATTCCCTAATTGAAAAATGGTCAAACAATATGAATAGGCGGCTTTCAGTAGAAGAAATTAAAGCTTTCTATAGTCATATGAAATAATGTTTTAAATCACCATTGATTAGAGAGATGCCATCAAAACACCTCTGAGATACCACATCACGCATACCAGATTGGCTAACTGGACAAAATAGGAAGATGATATATGTCGGAGAAGATGTGGGAGAGTTGGAATACTAATTTATTGTCAGTGAAGTTTTGAGACAATTCAACCACTCTAAAGAGCAATTTGGAACCATGCCCAAAGGGCTACAGAAATGTGCCTACCCTTTGACCCAGCAATACTACTTCTAGGGCTGTATCCCAAAGAGGGCTGTATCCCAAAGAGATCATTAGGATAGGAAAGACATGTACATAAATATTTATAGCAGCTCTCTTTTTGGTGGTCAAAAACTGGAAGCCAAGCAGATGTCCATCAATTGGGGAAAGGCTAAATAAATTGTGGTATATGAGTGTAATGGAATACTATTGTGCTGTAAGAAAAGGAGAACAGGAAGACTTCAGCAAGGCCTGGAAAGACTTATATGAACTGATGCTGAGTGAAAGGAGCTGAACTAGGAGAACTTTGTACACAGCAACAACCACAGTGTGTGAGGAATTTTTCTGGTAGACTTAGTACTTCATTGCAATGCAAGGACCTAAAAAATTCCCAACGAACTCTGGAGAGTTCCACATACAGAGAAAGAATTATGGAATTTGATTGCTGATTGAAGCAGATCATTTTCTTCTGCATTATATTTTATTTTGTTTTGTTTTGTGATTTCTCCCATTCATTTTAATTCTTCTATGCAATATGACTAAGGTGAAAATTTATTTAATAGAAATATATATAAAATTGTATGCTATCTCAGAGAGGGAGGGAGGAGGGAGGGGTAAAGGAGGGGGAGGGAGGGAAAAAATTTGAGATATATGGAAGTGATTGTAGAATACTGAAAACAAATAAAATTGTTTAATAAAAAATTTTTAAAAAGAGTGTTCTATTTGCCAAGTCCTGTGCTAAATGCTGGGAATAAAAATGCAAACAGAGACAGCAACTTCTTCCCAGTGGGTTTAAATTCTAATGGGTAGGTAAACACCTACAAGTAAACAGGAATGGAGAAGGTGGAGAAGGAATGGAAGAAATGGAAGAAGGAATGGAGGATTACCTAAAGGTAATTAGGGAGGCAAAGTTTGGAATGGAATAGAATGGAATGGAATGGAATGAATATGCTTCTAGTTCAGATTTTTCCCTTACAAAGATCAGTGACCTTTGGAGATTATTTTCCAACACAAACACATGTTTTCTGCCTCTATGAGGGTTGTTAAGAGGACATTATAATCTGTTGGTCCCAAATATCATTGCACTTAGGCGAATAATTCTTGTGTTTGGGCAATCACTTTCCAGGATCCCACTTCCATTCTCAGGAAACCTTGGTCAGTCATGTCCTCAGAACACAGACAAACAGGAATTGCTGGCCTGTGTTAAAGATGAGACCAAAGTTGGCCAAAATATTGTTACCCTTTATACTCTGGGATAAGTGACCTCTGTGCAAGATTATCAAAATACAGAATCTGGGAAATGATGAGTCTTGACTACTCTAACACCAATGCAATATTCACAGCCCCTAGTGTGGCCATGAATATCCCAGTGCAATTCTGAATCACAAAATACAAGAGACTCAACTCATGGAATACAGTACCAAAACGTTTATTCAGACATCAGAATGTCAAATCCCTCATAGTAACAAGAAAATTATACACAGCAACATCGCAGGGAGCACCACCAGTCCCAAGTCTTCTCTCTGTTAGGTTTCCCACAAACCAGCTTTCTGAAACAAATCATAAGCCAGCTACATGCTTTACTCTCTCTCCTTCATTTCTGACTGCTCTGAACAAATTTCTTCTCACCTTTGCTCTAGTTCCACCTCTTCCTGTTCCACCCCTCCTGCTCTACCACTTCTTGTTCCATATGACTTAGACTCATGTGACTCAGCCTTCTATGTGACTTAAGCAGGTCACATGGGCCTATCAAGAAGCAAAATTACATTAACAATAAATAAAAATACACTATCAATACAGCTACTTGAGGCTTCTAGATTATAAAAGACCCATAAAGTAAATGTCAAGCTTTATATCTTCTCTTTTAGTTTAAGATATAGAAAGTATAAGGTAGATTTTAATTTGCCTTATTTGTCCACATTGCATTGTTTTTGTTATGAAAAATGATTCCGGGTTCATATTGTGAAATTGAGTATATTAACTGAATGGAACAAAAGTGAAAGGAGGCTGTTTCATGTTTCTACAAATGTTGGAATTTGCAACTGGTAAGGCCTTTCATGAGAATGCCTAAGTTTTCAACTTGTATTTTGCAAAAGTATCAAATTTGCACAAAAACTTTAGTAGAGGGAGGTATTTTCTTAATATCAAAGTCAAAAGAACAGTCTCACTATATTTTGATGCCATGCCAGCTAGAGTTAGGATAATTTTTGTCTCATTTCTAGGTGAAACCTAGAATTCAACTGTCACTGGATATTTTTTTCTGTCATTTCAAACATCATCCTTTGCAGCCACTGGGCCTTGGACTACAAACTCATGCTATAAGCTCACTGTCTTCTGATGCTATATTTCTCATGCACGTATGGATAGAACTTCCAGGAGCCAAGATGGTGAAGTATATAATAAATCACAATGACTGTCTCATATTCATCTACAAAGATCCATGAAATAGCACCCCAAAACAAATCCTGGAACAGCTGAATCAGCAAAAATATCGGGTGAAACAATTTTTGATCCCAAGAAACTTGAAAGATTGGCAGGAAAGGTTTGCCTCACTAAGGTAAAAGGAGAATGCAATCTAAGACAGGAAGCATTCAAACAAGACAAAAGCAAGCTATGCCTCTGAAAACCATTGGGACTTCCTGAGTCACAGTGTATTAGAGAAGGCAAAAACCAACCCTTGCCCCTTGTGAAGAGCCACATTCTTCAGCATAGCTCCAGGCAAACAGAAAGCCTTCTGCAGCAAAATATCCACATGCTTCAATATGGCCCAGGACAAACAGGTTGACACCAGTACCTAAGCAATCAGAAGCCTCCAGCAAATTCATCCACACACACACACACACACACACACACACTCACTCCATGTGCTAGGGAAACTAACAAAAGCCAATGGTACATATCAGATACCAGCATTAGTACCACACTCAGCACTAGGTAAGCTGCTAGACTCTCACAGCCTTCAACAGCGCCAGCCAAACCCATCATCTACCCTCAGTACAGCACCAGACATGAAGGTCCCCTGTGGACCTCAGGGCAACATCAGTGTAATGTCAGGGAAACAGCTAGAGTCAGCAGTCACTGGAAGAAGAAGTCTGAGATTGTACTCCTTCCATCCCAGGAGCAGAGTTCAAATTTATTTATTTGGAATTTTATTTTTCTCCAGGAACATATAAAAATAATTTTTAACATTTATTTATACAACTTTAAATTTTTTTCCCTTTCTCCCTCCCCACCCTACTACATGGAGAAGGCAAGTAATTATTTATAGATTTTACATGTGTAGTCATGTAAAAAATTCAATAATAGACATATAATGAAAGAAACATAAACCAAAATCCAAAAACAAATAACTCAAGAAAAAAATAAAGGAAAAAGCATATGCTTCAGTTTGTATTGAGTCAGCATCAGTTCATTCCCTGGGTATGGAAAATACTTTCCATTATAAGTCTTCCAGAGTTGTCTTATGTCATTGAATTGTTGAGAATAGTTAAATCATTCACAGATGATCATCTTAAAATATTGTTGCTACCTTGTACCCAGGAAATTTCACTTTGCATCAGCTCATGTTAGTCTTCCCAGGTTTTTTGAAAACATCCTGTTCTTATAGCACATTTCTTATAGCACAATAGTATTCCATCCCAATCACATAGCAAAATTTGTTCAACCATTCCCCATTGATGGTCAACTTCTTAATTTCCAAATCTTTGCTCCCAGAAAAGCACTACTACAAATATTTTTGTACATAGAGGCAATTTTTCTTTTTCTGTTTTTTTATTTCTATTGCTATTGGGAAAAGAAATGAATCTGATGGAAGTGTATTATGAAAAAAGTCAACTGCTTAGAAAAAGAAAACAAACTGCTTCAAAAGAAGTATTGGCCAAATGGAAAAGGAGATATAAAAATTCACTGAAGAAACAACTTTTTATGATTGCAATTGGCCAAACAGAAGAGGAAATATAAAAACTAACAGAGGAAAACACTACTTAAAAGTTAGAATTGAACAAGTGGAAGTTAATAACTTTGTGAAAAATCAAGAAACAATCAAACAAATTTAAAAGAATAAAAAAATAGAAGAATATTGGAAATATCTCATTAGAAAACTACTGACCTGGACAATAGATACAGGAGAGGCAATGACAGAATCATTGGACATCCTGAAAGCCATAATCACAAAGAAGAGCTGGAAAGCATCTTGCAAGAAATTATCAAGTAAAACTGCCCTGCTATTCCAAAAGAACAATAGGCATTGAAAGAATCTACTAATCACCTCAGAAAAGAGATCCCAAAATAAAAATTCCAAGGAACATCGTAGGCAAAATTCAGAACTCCTGGTCATTGGGAGAAATACTTCAAATAGTCAGAAAGTAACAGTTCAATTATATAGAAACTAGGGGGAAGGAAAGAGAGTGATTACACAGGATTGGCAGCTGCAGTAGTAAAGATCCGTAAGTCATAGAGTACAGTATTCCAGAAGGCCAACAAGTTTATACTACCCTCAAGAATCACCTACCTGGTGAAATTAAACATAATACTTCAGCAGGAAAAAATGCAAACAAATAGAAGGATTTCAAGCTTTCATAAGAAGAAGATTGAAAATGAACAAAAATTTGCTCTCCAATATCAATATCAAAGAGAAGCATAAAAAGAGACAAAAGGAACACAAAACATGAGGGACTTAATAGAGCTGAACTGTTTACATTCTTCAATGGCAAGGTGATACTCGTAATTCCTAAAAATTGTACCATTGATAGTACAGCTAGAAGGAATGCACGTAGACAGAGGGATGGGCATAAGGTGAACTTAAAGGAATGACATAAAACTAAGGGATGAGAAAAAGGAGTACAATGGGTGCAGAAGGAAGGGATTGGAAGAACAGGGCAAATAAGTTCACATAAAGAGGAATGAAAGACCTATTATTGAAAGAGAATTTTGTAGGATGCGCAACGGGAATTGTTCAAAGGTTGCTCTCATCAATATTGACTAGAGAGAATAATATGCACAATTATTTGAATATAGAAATCTATCTTTCCAAACTAGGACAGGAGAAGATCAAGTAAAGGCAGGACAGACTGACAGAAGAAAAGGCAGATTGGAGGAGGTGATAAACAGAAACAAAACACTATTGAGGAGGGAAATAATGAGAAAAGAGAGAGGACTAACAGGAGGAAAAATAAGATGGAGGAAAATACACAGTCAGTAATCATAGCTATGAATGTGAATGGGATGAACTCTCCCATAAAATGGAAGTGGATAGCAGAGTGAATTAAAACCCAGAATCCTACAGGATGTCATTTACAGGAAGCACATTTGAAGCAGAGTGGCAGACAGAAAACTTGCCAGGGAATCTATTACGTTATAGCTGAAGTAAAAATAGTAAGGATAGCAATTCTGATCTCAGATAGAAGAAAAACAAAAAATAGATCTAATTAAAAGAAATAAGGAAGGAAACTACATATTGCTAAAAGGTGTCATGGAAAATGAAGTAACATAATACTGAAGATATATGCATCAATTGGTGGAGCATCCAAATTCTTAAAGGAGAAGTTAAATGAGGAAGAAATACACAACAAACCTGTACTAATGGGAAAAGTTCAACTTTCCACTCTCAGAAGCTGATAAATCCAACCAAAACATTAACAAGAAAGGAGTTAAGGAGGTGAAGGAATATTAGAAAAATTAGATATGACAGACCTTTGGAGAAAACAGAATGGGAAGAGAAATGAATATATCTTTTCTTAGTAGCACATAGAACTTACACAAAAATTGACCATTTATCGGGCATAAAAATCTCAAATGTAGAAAGGCAGAAATACCAAATATATCCCTTTACAGATCATAATGAAATAAAAGTTTATTCAATAAAGGTCAGTGGAAAGATAGATTAAAATTAATGGGAAACTAAATAATCTAATCCTAAAGAATAAATGGGTAAAAAAATCATAGAAACTATCAAAAATTTTATTAAAGAAAATGACAATAATGAGATATTACACCAAAATTTATGGGATGCAGCCAAAGCAGTACTTAGGGGAAACTATTTCTCTAAATTCTCACATCAACAAAACAGAGAAAGAACAGATCAATAAATATGTCATGCAACATAAGCATAGTTATAAAAAGAGCAAATTAAAAATCCCCAATTCAAATTGGAAATCCTGAAAATCAAAGATGATATTGATAGAGTAAAAAATGAAAAAAAAATTGAACTAATGAATAAACAATTTTTGATTATATGGGGAAAGAAACAGTAAGAGAGAAAAGTCATTGGTTAATTTGATATTAAAATGAAAAAAAAAGCAAAAATCCACTATTGAAAATAAAAAGGGTGAGATCACTAACAATAGAGTAGAAATTAAAGGAATCATCAGGAAATATTTTCCCAATTTTATGCCAATATATCTGATAATATGAGAAAATCTGATGTATATTTTTGAAAAATGTATTACTTAGATTAACAGATCAGGAAATAGAATGTCTAAGTACTCTCATCTTAGAAAAAAAAAACTGAAAAAGCCATTTACGAATTCCCTAAGAAAAATCACTAGGACCATATGAGTTCACAAGTCAATTCTACCAAATATTTAAAGAACAATTAATTCAAATGTTATAATTTGCAAAAAACAATAGGCAAAGAAGGAATCCTTCCCAACTTGTTTTACGACTCAAATATGGTGCTAATACTTAAACCCAAAAGAGTTAAACCAAGAGAAAGGAAATTATAGACAAATTCGTCTGATGAATATTGATGCAAAAGTTTTGAACAAAGTAGTAACAACGTGATTACAGAATATATGAAATGATTTTCCATTATGACTAGGTGAAATATGTGCCAATAATGCAGGGCTGGTTCAATATTAGGAAAACTTAGCATAATTGATCATGTCTATAATGAAGTCAACAGAAACATTATGATTGCTCAATAAATGCAGTAAAAGTCTTTGACAAAAAATAGAACACAGAAAGACCTGATATCACAGGTTCTTGGATCTTCATTCATAAAAGGAAAGGCAATATTTGAGGGGTTAACAATCACTTTAATCAAGCATATGTATCAATCCTTTAACGAAGTACATATATCATTCACCCATTTCAGAGGAGTCAGCACACTGAACTTCAAAAGATATACAGAGAAGTTAAAAGTAAACAGACGTTTCCAAAATGTCTGACCATTAACAGACGTTCTTCTTGACCAGATAGGGAACATCTGGGTTTCTCAAAGACAAGGGGGTCCTCTGTGGCTTCCCAGAGACCTCTTCTGGCCAACAAACACTTCTAGTTAGTAAATCCCAAAGTAAAACCGAGCCCTCAGAGTATTTATACACTTTTTTAGAGCCAGAGGGCATAATTCTCTGATCCTGTGCCTCAACAGAGAAACCAAAAGGTACTTGGAACTCTCCTACAAATCTCCTAATCAAGCGTACTACAATGGGCAGACCCGCCAACAGGGGGGAAAGATCCTCCCCAATCATATTCAAATAGAGGCGTTAGAATTCTTGATTGTGGTTGGTAGGTTGGTTGGTTGTTGACCTTCCTCTTGAAAGAGGATCAAAATGACATCACTATGATAAAATGAAATTCCAGTATGTCTGACTGTGGCTGATGAGATCAGTATGAGCTCACAACGTTCTACCACAAGTTGGGCACAGATAGTTCATGTTAATATTTGGGGAGGATATCCCAAATTTGCGCATCCTGTGTTTACTTTGTGCTGTTTCAATTCTGCTTTGCTTAAGGAGGTCAGCACCCTTTCTGATGTGGGCACACCATAGTGAGTGATCCTGCATCAGTGTCTCCCTTGTTGCACAGTGAAATCCAAAGATCTTGAGGGAGACATTGAGAGTTTCTTCTGGCTACTATGTGATCACCTGCCCCACTCAAGTTCTTCATGAAGTAGTCTTTTTAACAAGCATACATTTTTCATTTCAACAACATGGCCAGCCCATTAGAGTTACATTCTCTGAAGCACAGTTTGAATACTTGGTAGTTCAGCTCCAGTAAGCACTTCAGTGTCTGTTACCTTATCCTTCCAGGTGATCCTTAGACTCTTCCTAAGACAGTTCAAGTAGAAGTGATTAGTTTCCTGGCATGGTGCTAGATTGTCCATGTTCCACAAGCATATAACAATGAGGTCAGCCTAATGACTTTGTAGACTTTCAGATTGGTAGTCAATCTACTGCCTCTTCTCTCCCAAACTTTTGTTCAGAGCCTCTCAGTGCGTTAACTCTGAAAATGCATGTATGAATCTCATTGGTAATGTGTACATTCCTGGAAAGTACACTGCCATGGTAAGTGAAACTATCTACAGCATTCAAAGTTTTTCCATTTGCTGTAACCAGTGGTTCCACATATGGATGGTGTGGTGGTGGCTGATGGAGCACTTGTATTTACTTGGTGGTGGCTATTAGGCCAGAATTAGCAGAGGCAGAAGAAAATTGATCCATACGTTGTTGCATCTCAGTATGAGGCTGCATTGAGTGCAAAATCATCTGCAAACAGAAAATCATGCACCAACATTCTCTCTACTTTTGTCTAGGCTTGAAGCCTTTTCAAGTTGAAGAATTTGCCATGAGTTCGGTAGTTTACCTTGATGCTATGTTCATCCTCATTGAAAGTATTTGTCAACATGACTGAAAACATCATGCTAAAAAGCATGGGAGCAAGCACATAGCCCTGTTTCACTCCACTGGTCAATGGGAAGGCACAAGAGCATTGTCCATCATCCAGAACCGGGGCAAACATGCTGACATGAAATTCACATACAATATTGATGAACTTTTCCACGCAAACAAATTTTGACATAATTTTCCATAAGCCCTCATGACTAACAGTGTCAAAATCCTTGGTCAGATCTACAAACATTGTGTACAGACCTCTGTTCTCTCCTGGCATTTCTCTTGGAGTTTTCAATCAGCAAACACCCTATCAACTATTCCTTGACCATTTCTGAAGCCACCCTGGCTCCCAGGTAAATGATCATCTTCCAGGTGAGGGGTCAGATGCCTGTTAAGGAGGATTCTAGGAAGAATTTTGTCAACAATGACTAAGAGAGAGATCCACCTGATTGTTACAGGACAATCTATTCCCTTTACCGTTATAGAGATGGATGAGGAAGGCATCCTTCAACTCCTGGGGGATGACCTCTTCTTGCCATATAACCTGGAAAATTTCGGTCAGCTTTTATATGAGCAATGGTCCATCTACCTTGTAAATCTCAGATGGAATTAAATCAGCACCAGATGCTCTGCCACATGAAAGGAGCCTAATGACCCTCAAAATCTCTTTTCCAGTTGGATATTCAGCTAAGGAGGGATTGACTTCAACCTGAGGTAAATGGTTAATGACTGATGATGGTCTGTTGTGAACACTGTGGAAGCATTCAGTCTATCTATCTAGGATCATGTCTTTATCACTAATCAATGTGGCTCCATCAGCACTGAGTAATTGTAATGCACCATAGGTTTTTGGTTTTGTAGGGTATGTTCAGGGAGGAACAGTACCTTTGGTGTAATGGCTGCTGAACCCATGCTCTCTTTCCACATTTGGTGTCCACCTGTTCCACCCAACTCACCTGTGGCTCCAAGAATGCACAGTGGTCACAAGCTGGTCAACCATTTTAGCAGACTGACCAATTCAGGTTGAAGGTAACCAAGAGTTCTCAATTCCATTAGTGAGTTGGGGTGTGTCTACCTCAAACATGTGAAGACATCCTCTGATGGAATGGGAAGATGAGAAAAATTTGTTCTGATGTCCATGAAGGCAGAGGAAGCAGTGATGTGGAGCACTTAGAGCTTGGTTAGACATTAAAGACATCGTGGTTATCCACGTCATCCTGAGTCATTGCCAACCATCTAAACTCTGTCCTGCCACTGGACTATGAAGATTGTGGAGGACAGAGTGAGGTTGACAACTTCATGCAACTCTGCCTCACTTAAATCCAGTTTATGCACCAATCAAAATACATCACTCATACCATCTCACTGTTTTGTCTCAAAGTTCTCTGGTGACAGGCACGTGATGAAGAATCAGGTATGGATACACTGAGAGCTGGAGTCATAACCCTGCATACAGGCAGCCCAGGTGATAGGGTTGTTTCTCACTGAAAGCAACAGTGAGATTCAGCAGCCCCCTGGGTATCTGAGCAGTCTTTTAAGGATTGCACTGCTCACCTCCTCTTTTGAGGAAGGGGGCTAAAAAAGGTGATCTAAATGTTGTCTGGTTACCAAGCCCTGGCCTGATTACCACAGTAGGTGGAGAATCCCACTATGTACAAATGTACGAAAACATCTGCAAAGATGATTTCACTCACTATCAGCACACAAAGCATGCAAACACCATTAGACAACACAAAATCCAGTAGACCTGAAAGAATTGCTCTTGTTGCAAGAGAATTCTACAGGTATCACATCCAAATAGTGGCCCTGAGTGAAACAAGGTTGGCAAATGAAGGTCAGTTTAGTAACATTGGACCTGGATACACCTTTTTCTGGAGTGGGTGAAATGAAGGCAAGTACCCTGAAGCTGGCATGGGTTTTTCAATCAAAACTAATCTAATCAGCAAGCTGGTATGCTTGTCAAAAAGAATGAATGACAGAATCATGACAATGTGATTGCCACTCACAGGAAAATGGCATGCCACTATCACAAGTGCCTATGCTCCCACCATGACAAACCCTAATGAAGTTGAAGAAAAATGTTATGAAGACCTAAAAAATCTTATCTTCAAAGTGCCAAAAAAGGACAAGCTTATAATTCTCGGTGACTTTGATGTTAGAGTAGGCTCAGACTACCAGACTTGATAGGGAGTGCTTAGGAGGAATGGAGTTGGAAACAGTAACAACAGTGGTCATTTACTGCTGAAGACTTGTGCATGTCATGATCTTCTCATCACCAACACTGCATTCCATTCACCTAAGTTCAAGTTCTTGCTTATCCTAAAATAAAAAGAGCAAAAAATCCTATTTTGCTTGCCATTACAAAATATTTGTTATAGCAATGAGAAGAAAAATAAACTAAAGGATTAAGAATCGACAACGAGAAAACAAAACTATCACTCTTTGCAGAAGATATGAGATGGTGTACTTAGAAAATCCTAGAGAAGCAACTAAAAAATTGCTTGAAGTTATTAACAATTTTAGCAAAGTTGCAGGATACACAATAAGACTGCATAAATCGTCAGCATTCATATGTGTTGTCAACAAAGTTCAGCAACAAGAGAGAAAAAGGCAGTTTCCATTGAAAATAACTGTAGACAATATAAAATACTTTGGAGTGCACCTGCCAAGACAAGCCCAAGAACTATAAGAAAACAACTATAAAACATTTTCAAAGAAATAAAGTCAGAACCAGACCTAAACAGCTGGAAAAAATATTAATTGCTCATGGATAGGTTGAGCCAATATAATAAAAATGATGTTTACCTAAATTAATCTATTCATTCAGTGTCATACCTATCAAACCATCACAAAATCATTTTATAGAGCTAGAAATAATAACAAAATTCATCTAAAAAAATCAAAACTTCAAGGACATCATGAGAATCATTTTAAAAAAGAGGAAAGAAGGTTGTCTAGCTATACCAGATTTCAAACTGTATTATATAGTGGTGGATTAGTGAAATATATAAGGTAAAATTTACCTTATATTAAAGGACCATAGTGTTCTACTATATGATAAAACCAAAGATCCAAGCTCTTGGAACAAAACTCACCATTTAACACAAATTTCTGGGAAAACTGTAAAACAGTATGACAGAAACTACATATAGACCAATATCTTACACTGTATACTCCAAGTTTTACACATTAAAGATTATACCATAAGCACATTAAGAGAGCATGAAATAGTTTATCTGTCAGATTTATGGATTAGGGAAGCACTTAAGAGCTAAACAAGAAAATGAAAAATATATCATTGTGATTATTTAAAATTTAAAAGGTTTTGCATAAACAAAACCAAGGTAACCAAAATTATAAGGAATTGAAAAAGAAAATGACAATTGTTGGCAGGGATGTGAGAAAATTGGGGCACTAATGTACTGTTGGGTGAATTTGAACTTATACAATCATTCTGGATAGCAATTTGGAAGTATGCTCAAAGGGCTATAGAAATATGCATACCCTTTCACCCCACAGTAGCATTACTGCTCTGTATCACAAGGAGAGTTAAAAAGGACATATAATCATAAAGAATATTAATAGTAGTTCTTTATGTGGTAGCAAAGAATTGGAAATTGACAGAATGCCCATCATTTAAGGAATGACTGAACAAGTTGTGGTACATGATTATGATGGAATATTGTTGTCCTATAAGAAATGAGGAGCAGAATGGTTTCACAAAACCCTGGAAAGAATCACATGAACTGATATTAAGTGAAGTTAGAAGAATCAGGAAAACATACCAATAACAGCAATATCACATGATCATCATCTATGAATGGCAGCTATTCTCAGCAACATAGTGATCTAGGAAAATTTTCAAGGACTTTTTAGTGAAAAAATGCAATTTTCCTGTAGAGAAAGAACCAATGCAGTCTGAACACAGATCAAAATGTACTCTTAAAATTTATTCTTTCTCTTTTTTTGCTCCATGTTTTCTTTCAAAATATAACTAATATTGAAATACATTTTACATGACTGAAGGTATATAACCTAAGTCAAATTATTTGCCTTCTCAACGAAGGAGAAAGGAGGGGAAGAAAGGAGAGAACTTGGAATTAAAATAAAAAATGTAAAATTTGTTCTTACATGAAATTGAAAAAATTAAATGTTAGAAAAAGAACTAAAGGAAAATATGAAGTAGACAAGTAGGATAGCCTCATAACTCACCTAACAGTTATCCATATAAGCACTAACTCTTCTTTTGTTATTTAAGTTTCTTTCTTCCTCTCATCTCTCAGAGTCATGGACCCATCTTCTGTCTTACAGGATTTTGTTTTCTTTTCTTAGCTTCTCAGTCTTTGTAACTTCAGCCCAAATTGTTGAGCTCCATCTTCTCTATAGCAAGGAACCAACGGACACAGTAAATTAGACAGAGAAGTTCATGCAGGTAGACATCTGTCTTAATACATCAAACTCGTATGACTTTAAATAGTTACACTCTCTTCTCTGGGGAAAGTTTTGAGCAGATATGAAAATGTAACTGGACTTTCCTCTTAGAAAGCCAAGGATAAAGTGATACTTTACTTATTAATATGAATTACATGATTTTAGACAGATCGAGGAAGTTTTTTTCCTCCCTTCCTGAGAAATTTGCATACTAAAGACTCCTATTCCCCCCTTGTTGTTTGATTAAAAAGAAAGGTTTAAAAAAGAGAAAATTATTACTATCCCAAATGAAGAAATGGAGTTTTTGGAGAAACCTTGAAAAGTTTGAAAAAATCCATGCAATAAGCATGAAATCATTAATTTGCAAAGGAGTGCGACCTTCTCCACTTACTGATCCTGGGTATTTAAAAATTCCATTTTATTATTATATCCCTTTTTCCACTCAATTTTTTGACCTATAGGTGAGAAGATGAACTGCCAAAAGTCATAAAAGGGAATTTGTTTATTATTTTAAGCAATTATAGTTTGCAATTTCCATTTTTAGGTGTTTCTTATACTAGCACATTCCATGGATAAAGATCTTATTAGTATTAAAAGGATTTTTTAAAAATCTGTTTTCTCATTATGCTAACTGTGAATCATGGAGCTAAGAAGGATGTACAGACTGGCCCCAGCACACAATCTTAATAGGGAAATAATTCTAGATATAGGAGGAAACAGTAAAAAAAAAATTCTAATGCTATAAAGAATGATAACATTTTAAGAGAAAACAGAGAAATCCAGAAAAAAAGGAAAATCGATGATAGATACAAGTAGCTCCTCAGAAAACAAAAGTTTCTAGTCACATGGACTCTAAAACAATGGAATAAATGAAACATTTTTAATTAAATAAAACTTTTGAAAATATTTGCACGAGCAAAATCAATACTATTTCCTACATAGAATAGTTTATTTTTTGCCTCATTTCTTACCTAGCCTTAATCATCAAGTGAACATTGCCTCAGACAAACTCAGACCTCAGAAAGACCTTGTCTAAGGCCAAGGTTTCTCACTGCACCTGGAGTCATCTCTAGCCATCCTGATCTATATTTTGCCTGTGGATCCAGGAGGCTCTGGAGGAGAGAATGAGGTTAGTGACTTTGCTTATAGGAGAAGGTAGGGAAATACTTTTCACTATTATGAATTGGAGGAATATTTTTTGAGCAATGGATAGAAGTGATAACAAATCATAAAATGAATGATGTTAACTATGTAAAATTGAAAAAGATATTCATGCCAAAAATAATATTACAAGGGATAGAATCAATACTTTAAAAAATGAAGTAAATTTATCATATCAAAGTCTGAGATCCATTGTATATAGGGAATTGATACAGACATATGAATAACATGTATTACTGATGAGGTAAAATTTCAAAATCTATAATATTGTCAGTTTTCAAAAGAGTTAAGAGATACAATATATCAGTTTATGGGATGTAATGACAGAGATGAGAAAATGGTTTGGGGGTTAAAAGGAAAAGTGTGTTCACAATATATTATAAATATACTATTTGATATTTTTCAAAAATAATGTAGTTCTCCTCAACATCAGCACTATCATCATCACTACTACCATTGTTATATTACCATTTGTTAACGATGGCTAGGCCTAAGAACAGGGAGTCAGAGGTTTGGAGAATGAACCAGTATAGAATGATATGAGGTAGGGTGAGGTAGTGAGAAGTCTTGGCCACCAGAAATGAATCACTCTCTCTACCCCCAAAAAGGAAAAACGTAAAGATAATCTCCACATAGTTAAATTCTGAAGGAATTGAAATCAATCCTTTCATAATAAGATTAGGGGCTACTGGGTGGCACAGGGAATGGAGTGCCAGACCTGAAGTCAAGACTTGTGTTCCTGAGTTCAAATCCATCATCAGGCATTTATTAACCATGTGACCCTGGGCAGGTCGCTTCTTCTTCTCTAAAATGAGCTGCAGAAGAAAATGGCTGATCACTATATTATCTTTGCCAAGAAAACTCCAAATCAGGTCAAAAAGAGTCAGACAGGATGGAAAAATGAAAACAATAGAATTACAGAGTCTTTGATATAAGTCTTTAATAATTGGTATCTTCGATGAAAAGTCAAAATAACTTTATCTGAACTTTTGGCTGAAAAATAAAATACATTAAACCTTTAGTTCCTCAGTAATGATACTTCATTTTTTTAAATTTTGCCATTCTTCCAACATGATTTTTGTTTTCAGAATGTGATTCACTCAGCAAGTTCTTCCCTCCTTGCAATTTGAGTGTTGTGAGAAAAGAGAAAACTTTTTAGGTGTTTTCTAATGGTTCTAGGAAGGAAACAGGATTAAAGATTAATGAGGTATCAAAGGGTGTTAATGTAGTAGAGGAGTGGCTCCTGAAGCATGTGGAAATCAGTATGGAATTCAGATTCATAAGGGAGAAATAAAGTTGAGAATTATGAGGAGAAATTTTTTAGTTTCTAAAATAAGAGAGGGTATAGGGTTTTGAAGGACAGAAAACAAATTTGGAGTTTGTAAAACAGGAGGAAAAAATTGGGGTTCATCATAGGAAATGAATGAATCAAACAGAATCCATCTTGTGACTCAATTCTGGCTCTAGCTCAGTTCCCTTTCTCTTCAATTCATAGTCTAATTCAATTTCAATCTTGTGAGAAAACTTTTTCAATGGGAATTATGAGAAAAGTTTATTGCATAGTTTTAACCTAGCTCTGCCTTGTTGGGAAGCTGGCAAACTCTACCTATTGCTACAAGGCAGATTTATTTAATGCTAAACTCAGGGCCTCAGTCATGCTGAGCTAAAACCTAGGTAGAGCCAAAGACTGATACAAGGAATCTTCTCACAGTTTTATATCGTAAACAACTTACATAGATTCTCTGAAAACCACCTCAAACTAGTCAATCAGTTGTTATCTCCTATTTCATGACTGAATGCAGATACTTGGAAAGGAGCTGGAAAGCTCTTTTTTTCTGATTTCAGGGAAGTGCATCTCTTTTTTTTTTCCTCACTCCCACAAACTTGGAAAATTCTAATCTTTCTTTCAATTAGAAATCAGATTACTTAATCTTATATCCTGGTTCATATCATGTTAATTGTTTTCTTTTAATGCATAAAAACCTGTCTCTCTATATATTCTGGTACAGTGCCAAGCAATGGAGACCTGGTGCCAATTTCTTATGCAAGTCACATGCATTACTTAATAAACTAATATTCTCAGAAGTTTAAACCTTTGTTTTCTCAGTTATTTCGGATTTCACCTGTCACATCATTACACAGGAAAAGTCTGAGGAAATAGAAGGACTTATTCTACCAGAAATTCTGTTCTAACTTTATTATATTTCATTATTGGTGCAGAAGACAGAATCAAATAAATTACTGAGTAATTTTTATTGGAATAATTGATCTGAGTTGTCTCCTCCTTAGAAAAATCAGTTTATCAGACAGTTACCTCAGCCTTTCAGAATTTTCCTAATGTGGAATCCAGTACATATGAAAAGATTGACACATCTGATGACTTCCAATCCTGCTGTCTCACCACGCTTCCATTAGCAATAAAATTTTCAACTCAAACTTGGCCAATTTATGACAATCTAAGTTTTCTGTCATTTCCATTAATTCAACTACTCTTGTTTTTTTTGGACAAATTAGTAGAGAGATAGATAGATAGAATGATATTCTCATCCATTTGCAGTAATAAACCTGATTTAATTGGCATGAAGGAAAACCAAAATTTCTTCCCTTAATGCAAATTAAGTACTCTTCTTTACCTTTCAGTCTTAGAATAAAGACTTGTCTTTTTCTAGGCCTTAGCTGAGAAAAGTGACTTTATGTTTGACTACTGATTGGCCTGTCTGTGAACCAGGAATTTCTTATGTACTCAATTACAGGTTTGGTCAGCTACATTTAATATTATTAGTATGAAGTTTTCAAGCTTTCATTCTGGCAAACTTTGTGTATTCCAAGTATGCAAAGTTAGCCAACTTTACTATTTATAATGTGCTTATGATTATGAAATGGGAAAGGAAGTGTCTTAGTCTAGACCACCCTCCGGTAGACTGCTTTTAATATCAGACTCCCACTCAGTCTTTCCTGAATACCCCCAGAAATATCAAATATAAAGGCAGAGGCTCAGGGCATCTGGAATCTTCAATGGAGGTACATACCTCATCGTATACCCAAGCCACCTTCAATTTGTGTTCATGGGGCTAGAGCACAAGATTATTATACATTTGATGTCTATGAGTAATATATTTCAAGACTCACAATCCCTTGATCATTTATATTCCTTCTTGAGTAGCTCTACATCAATGATCACTTCACACTCAGAGGTTTGTTTAGGGTCACTGAACTTGCTTGTTATCTGTGCCCCTCACAAAGCTACTACGTGTCAAAAGAAGAATTTTGCCAAGTCTCCCTTACTTCAAGGGTGGACCTCTATCTATAAGAACACTCCCTCTCCTTAAAGCAATTATTTGTTCAGTCATGCCTGACTCTAAGTAATCCTGTGTACCACTCTTTCCATGGGGTTTTCTTGGCAAAGATACTGGAGTAGTTTCCACTTCCTTATCCAATGGATTAAGACAAACAGGTTAAGTGACTAGGCCAGGGTCACACAACTAGTAAGTGTCTGAGGCCGAATTTGAACTCAGGTAGCCTGCAGTAATACATGATCAAGTTGTCACTTCTTAGAAGTTGTTGATTATCCTCTAATTTTTATCTACCTTCTCTATCACAGACATTTTCATTCTCTTCCAAAATCTTTTATTAAATATTATGTTGCTTAAGCAATAGTCTATGATTATAGAGTTTTTTCCCTTAGATAGAAAGCTAATTAAGAAGATAGATAGAAAGAGAGAGAGAGAGAGAGACTGGGTTGTACCATTTTATAGGATCATGTATTCAAAGGTACAAGGAAACACTGAAGTTAATTAGTCTAAATTGCTAGTATTACATATAAGGAAATTGAGGACGAGAGAGGATATATCACTTAGCACAGCTCTCAGAAACAGGATGGATGTGGACATAAATTTTTTCTGACTCTAATTTCTTCATTCTTCTATGAAGTTGGACTGGCAAATGTGGGATTTGTATGACATGTCAACAAGAGAGATGATCCCTTCTGAAATAATAATTTAGATTTTTTTTCTTGGTTAGATATTTAGCTTCTTGCATAATTCCTCATGCATAATGTATAATCAATGTATGCTGAATTTAGTTTTTTTTTAATTCCAACCCAACTAAAAGTATATCAATAAATAACCAATAAACCAAAAGGGTATAAGCTTATTAATCACTATTGTAAGTCATATAAATAAAAGAAAAGCAAATCAACAAAATTAGTCCCGGTTTTCTAGGAGTGTAAATTCTAATGGTGGCTAAAATATATTAAAATCAGTACAATAACAATTCATGGGGAGGTAAAAAGCTGTTGGATTTCAGCAGGCTGCTAAATATAGTTTGAAGTTACATGACCACTTGTCATCGTAGAGGGGATTTCTGTTCATATACATGGAAGATGAGGTCTTTGAAGCCACTTCCCACTTGAGAATTTGTGTGAAATAGAAAATTATTGTGTTGGGAGGGAAATGAGGACAAAAGAGTATTGAAATACTGAGAGAACGGAGAGAAATCAAAGAACTTAAAATTGTGATGAAGGAAAAGGAAAGGAATAGTTGAAGCTGGGGAGAAGTAGAGGTAGAGGAACATGTTTTTATAAGAGATGGGAATTTTTAAATTCAAGGAAATGGAGGTGAATTATCCTTAAGAAATCTTAAAGTAAAAAGCCTAGAGTATGACTATTCTTATGCTAAGAATTTAGAAAAAGAAAGAATTATAGGAATATAAAATAATACTGAAGCAAATTCTGTGCCAAATAAATAATGCAAACATAATGAGGAAATCAAAGAAAATTTCTATGTAAGAAAGGCTTTAAATGTTTTTTAATTAAAAAATTAAAAATTTATAATGCATCATGTCAATGTCTGTAAAAAAAAGGCATTCAATAATTTACATAACTAATTTCATTTCTTAGAATTTCTAGTTTCATAGAAATAAACTACTAGGCAGAAAAATAAAAAAATAACATTTTTTCATTTTGCAAGCTTTGATGTTTTCTGAGCAAAAAGGCATTATTTTTATTTTTGAAATGAAACCAAAGTCATTAGAACCTATTATAAAACAATGTGACCCCAATTACATTTTCAGATTAGTTAGTCTTCGGAAATAGAAGTAAGTTGGCTTCAGGATAACATAACTTGTAATAAAATTCTTTTGGTGCCAGCAAGAGAAAAATAAATGATTTTTTTCTTGATATTATTGTGGCATAGAACAGGTTCAGCTGTTGAACAAGTCCTTGCAAAATGTGAAAAGTCTTACACATTCATCTGTATTCTTTGACTAATGAGAAAGTGTGAACAAAATTCCATCTCTTTAAATATTTTGCTCAGTATTTTAAAAATACTTTTCCCAGAGTGTCTCTCACCACTTATTTCATCAAAATAGACTTGTTTCTCTTTCAGAAATTGGCATAACAATGAGATTTTGAAAAACAGGCTATATCCCTAAGTCATATCATTTTTCAAATAATATCTGTAAGTTTTTAAATAACATCTTTGCATTCAATAGCATAGATACTTGGAACACCAGGAAGGCAAACATTCAGGGATGCCAGTATAACTATTTAATCAGTGGGGAAATATATCTATACATATTTATATGTATATATATATATATATGCACATATGTACATATGTAGCAATAGCAACAAAAGTGTGAAACAATGTGTTATATCTTTTCATGATTGTATATAAAGTTAGGTTAATCCACTACTTCTAGTTATGAGTAAATATTACCTGAGAGAATAATATTGACAGATTTATTTTTTGCTTGTTTCTCCTAGACTTTGTCATCTGCCTGATCTTTGTGACATTCAGACCACTAGTCTTTGCCATCTAACCTGATGACAGAGCCTCTGAATTGTCTTGCCAATTGGGAAGGCAAAAATCCCTCTTCACCCTTAAGATTGCCCTCTATTTTTTAAAATTGAATGATTTTTCTACCTACCAAGACAAACCCAGAAACTGTATGAATACTATTACAAAACACTTTTCTTACCGATGAAGTCAGAACTAAATAATAGGAAAAAACATTAGTGGCTCATGGTTAGGCTGAACTAATCTAATAAAAATGAAAATTCTAGTTAAATTAATTCACTTATTTAATATTATATCAATCAAAGTATGAAAAATATTTTATATAACTAGAAAAAAATAACAAAATCCATGTGGAAGAACTAAAGGTCCAGAATATCAAGGAAATTAATGAAAAAAATGTCAGGAAAAAGCGGCCTACCCATAGCAGATCTAAAAATTTGTGACAAACCGGCAATCATGAAAACTACTTGATACTGGCTAAAAAGTAGATCAGTGAAATAGGTTAGCTACAAGAGATATAATAGTGAATGGCTATAGTAATCTACTTTTTGATAAACAAAGACCTCCAGTGTTGGTGATAATAAATCAATATTTCCCAAAAACTGCTGGGAAAACTGTATAGTTGTTTGGCAGAAACTAAACACAGACCCATATCTCAAACACAAACCCATATCTCACATCATATACCAAGATGAGTTCAAAATGGTTAAATAGTTTATATATAGACATCATAAACAAATTAGGAGAGCAAGAAATACTTTACCTGTCAGATCTATGGAGAAGGGAAGAATTTATAACCGAACAAGAGATGGAGAACATTACAAAATGCAAAAAGGGTAATTTTGATGACATTTAATTAAAAAGATTTTGCACAAAGTCAATTCAACCAAGATTAAAAGGGAAACAGAAAGCTGGGAAACATTTTTTACAGACAATGTCTCTGAAAAGGATTCATTTCTAAAATATATGGATAACTGAGACAAAATTACAAAAATATAAGTCGTTTTCCAGTTAATAAAATGATCAAATGATCAAAGTCAGTTTTCAGAGGAAGAAATTAAAGCTATCTATAGTCATATGAAAAAAAAATTGCTCCAAATCACTATTGTTTAGAGAAATGCAAATTAAAACAACTCTGAGGTTCCATCTCACAGTTATCATATTGGTTAACCTAACAAAACAAGAAAATAATGAGTGTTAGAGAAGATATATGAAAATTGGAACATTAATACATTGTTGGTGGGGTTCTGATTGGTTCTAACCATTCTGGAGAGTAATTTGAAACTATACACAAATGGTTTTAAAAATATGCATACCCTTTGATCCAGTGATAACACTTCTAGGTCTGTATCCTAAAGGGATCATAAATATGAAGAAAAGATTCACGTGTACAAAGATATTTATAGTAACTCTTTTTTTTATTGTGAATTGAGGGAATGTCTACCAATTGGAGAAAGTCTGAACAAGTTGCAATATGTGAATGGAATGGAATACTTTTGTTCCATAAGAAATAATGAGCAGGAGGAGGACTTCAGAAAAATCTTGAAAGACTTGTATGAATGGATGCTAAGTGAATTGAGCAGAATCAGAAAAACATGGTACACAGTAACAGCAACATTATGTGATGACTGACTTTGATAGACTTAGCTCTTTTCAGCAGTGTAAGGATCCAAGACAATTCCAAAAGACTTATGATGGAAAATACTATTGAAATCGAGAAGGAAATAGGGGGTCATAATGCAGATCATAGCATAGTATTTTTCCTTTCTTTTTATTGGTCTTTTCTTTCTTGTGGTTTCTCCCACTGATTCTAGTTTTTCCTTGCAACATGATAAATGTAAAAAATATGCTTAATAATATTATACATGTATGGGCTATGTCAAATTGTGCACTGTATTGAGGAGGGGAGAAGGGAAGAAGGAGGAGAATCTCAAAAACTTATAAAAGTGAAAGTTGAAAACTAAAAATAAAAAATCAAAATTTGCAAATAAGCAACGAATTCATTTATTTTAAACTTGAATATACAATAAGAAAATAAAAAGAAACACATTATTAGCAAATACAAAATAAGGAAAGAAAAAAAGGCATTGCCATGTGTGCAACAGAATATGGAGTGATTCAAAACAAACATACAAGAAATCCTGTATAATAAATGCTACATATTGTGTTAAGAGCTGCCCATCTTTGTTTACTTACAAATTTTTTATTGTGTACTTTTAACTTTATTCTCTTTTTCCACCTTCTTCCCCTCTTCCTCCAAGAAGGCTACAATTAAGTGCTTTTGTGTATATGTGTATATATGTACATTATACATACACACCCACAGACTTGGACCTATGAAGGAAAATATTATTCACCCACAGTAAAACAGAGGGAAAACAAGTATAGTATGGTCTTACGTACATACATAAATATATATATATGTGTGTGTGTGTGTGTGTGTATGTAACACATACATATATACACAAATATACATACTTATACATATACATACACACACACACACACATATATATATATATATATATACATATACACCTACATATTCTATATGTACATATACTTAGGTATCTATAATCATACTCATATATTAGACATATATTCATATGCATTAATATAACACCATACCATACTTGTTTGTCTTCTATTTCTCTGTGGGTGGGCCATGTCTTCCTTCATAGGTTCAAATCTTTCCATATTTTTCTAAGTACACCAACAAATATTTCCTATGTCACAGCTATTCCAACTTTATGGCCATCAAGTTATTTTAAACAATCTAAAACAATATTTATTAGTACAATTGACATATAACATAGTTTCCTTTTTTCCCTCTTTTACTACTCCTACTATTTTTCCCCTAATAAATTCTACTCCTAATCTTTATTTTGCATGTATCTCCTATTTCTTATCCCTCCTGACTACTCTACTTTACTTGAACCCACTACCTTGCCATCCTATTACTTAAACTACTCCTACCACCAAAGATCCCTCCTTTATCCACTCCCCCACCCAGAAAATCCATCCCTTAACCTCTTCCCTTCCCTATTCACATAGTCTTTTATTTCTTTCTGAATTTAGAAGACTTTTATGCCCTTCTTGATATACATGTATTCTTGCCTCTTTTCTTACCATCTATCTTGATGACATCTTCCCAATCAGTATGCCTTGCCATCTTCTTTGTCACTGATGGTAGGGACTAAAAGGTCTTTCCATTTCCCATGAAACAGAATCTCCTTATATGCACTGACTGCCCAGAGTACAATGTAAAGTTTTTGAAACAGGAACTATATTACTTTTGTGTTTGCATCCTTTATATTTCATATTTATTTCACACAATCTCCAATAATCAACAGTTTTAAATATTGGGATAACTTAGTTAAAGCAAGAGAAAGGGTGATCTAAATTGAACTTCCAAAAATAGGAAAAAAATAATACAAGAATGTTTGAAGTGATCCCACTTTCAGACACAATTTCTAGTCATTCTTAAGGAATTTTAATCTTAAGGAATCTAATCATTTTAAGGAAGCACAGAGAGATAAAAGAAATATAAACTCTTAGAGGTTGAAGGAACATTAAGGGTGATTTAGTATAGTCTTCAGAAAGTTAAGAAGTCTTCCTTAAAATCCTCAACAAATGGTCATACTTTTGCCTCTAGATCTTTAATGGGGGAGAATCCAGTACTTTTTGATACAGCGGACTACGCTTTTGAATTTCTCTAATTCTTAAGCAGTTTCCCTTCATATCAAGCCCTAATTCTTCCTTTCTTTCTCACAACTCTGCCTTTTATGTGGTCAAGCTGAATATGTTTATCCCATGGTCTTTGTATTTACCACTCATTTACCACTCTTCTATTTTCTAAGTGAAATGTCTCCAGTTCCTTCAAACAACTAAAGTTATTGAGCGTTATTCATATAGATATGTCAGGCACCATGCTAGATGCTTGGGATGCAAATACCAAAGCAAATACGACTATCTCTAACTCAAAGGGTTTACATTTTCTCAGGAGAAATAACATATGTGTGTGTGGATGTGTGTATATACACATATATGTATATATATAAGCATATATGTGTTGGTGTGTAAGCTCGGTTTTCACGTGAACAGTCTCGGGTTAGGTAAAGGTGAGGGCTTCTAAACCACAGAGATCTCATGAGGTCCCCCAGGGAACAGCTGGGAATTGAGGAGTGAATCACGAGCTATCTTGTTTTCCTGTCTGGTCTAACTGCCTTGGGCTGCCGGGTCATCTTACCTACCTCAAGTCTTTGGTGATCAGCCAGATAATGTAATGAGAGAAGAGACCTCCAGAGTCAAGCAGAAGTGTAGGCTTTATTCTGGATACCAGCTACATGTCAGCATGCAGGAGGAGATCTCCCCCGTGGATCTCCTTCCTCCTTCTGGAGGAGAGAGGAACCCTAGCTACATGTCAGCATGAAGGACAAGTTATCCCATGGAGCCCCCTCCTCCTTCTGGAGGAGAGAGGAACCTAAACCTCAGGCTTTCCTGGCCCCATTTAAGCTCTCCCAGCTGCATGGTTCACTCGTGGACAGCGCACTTTCTACCCCTTAGCCAATCAACAACAGGTGTGCTCAGACCACAGACCAATCTCAAGAGTGGGATGTGCTCCCTAGCAAGTTTCCATTGAGAAGAGGTGGAAAAACAAGATAGCTCGTGATTCACTCCCCAATTCCCAGATGTTCCCTGGGGGGGCCTCATGAGAGCTCTGTGGTTTAGAAGTCCTCACCTTTACCTAACCCGAGACTGTTCACGTGAAATCCGAGCTTACACAAAATTATGTTTACAGTACTTAAAATCATTTATTACCAAGATGTCTTTTGTGCATGATTAGGAATCATGTAACACTTGTGAATATACATTAAAATTGAGAAAATACAAGTCTCACCATATTACACAACTTACCTATGGCAACTTCATCGCCTAACCTCTTAGCCTTGTACCTATGGCTCTTCATTTAGCTGAGTGACAAGACCATTAGTACTGAAGCACTCTAAATAAACTATGCAAGTCAGCTTTTGGAAACTTACTGCCAATGCGAGTGTGTTGAGAATTCTAGACTCGGAATGCAAGAGAGATAAATTCATGCATGTCCATATGCCACTGGTGAATACATTGCTACTCTTTTTACTTTTTCAGTGGCATGACAAACAGAATTATACGATGAAACAATTATGCGATGAAAGATTATAATTTTTGGACTGAAAAAACAGGGTATAACAATTATGTGGTGGCAATGATTATAGGTGAAATATGGTATACACAGAAACACATAAAATATGTGGAATAAATGCAAAATAATTCTAATGCAGG
Organism: Potorous gilbertii; assembly: GCA_028658325.1. Lineage (NCBI taxonomy): Eukaryota > Metazoa > Chordata > Mammalia > Diprotodontia > Potoroidae > Potorous > Potorous gilbertii. The sequence continues at coordinate 180,823,450 of CM053772.1, read as the reverse complement.
CCAATGCAAGGCAGTTAGTAAGGAAGAAATGAGGCATTTAGGCTATTTAGGCAAGGTTTCATGTAAAAGGTGGTACTTAAGGTGTATCTCAAAGGAAGAGAGGAAGTCTATAAGTCAAAGTTGCATAATCATATGTATATATGTATGTATACACACATAATATCTCCCTGTGTATATCTCTGTTTCTGCCTCTATGTCTCTGTTTCTCTCTCTCTTTCTATATTCACAAAATACATACAGAATAAGTGAAAAATAAATTCAAGGTAGATTAACACCAGGTAGTAAAGTAAATAAATCACTAGGAGTTGTTACTACTTAGAAAAAGTTCATAAAACAGATGATGCTTGAAGTAGCTGGCAAAGGAAGAAATATATTCTATGAGGAAGAGATGAGGAGAGAGTACTTTTTAGGCATGGAGAATGGCCATTTCAAAAGTTCAGAGAAGGAAATCCATGTGCCATGTGCGAGAACAGAGTTAGCATGACTGAATGTAGAAAGGAGGAGAGTAACATATAGGGGAGCTAGAAAGATATTTTGGATTCTAATTTCAAGCAGTGAAAAACTAAAGCCAGAGGGTTTTTTATATATTATCCTATAATGACAGTGAGTCACTAGAGTGTATTCATTACTGAAATGTCATCAACTCGAGAGGAATGACATTTGTGTTTGAAAATCACTTTGGCATCTATGTGGAGGATTTTCCATTGAAAAATGAAACAATAGGGAAACCATGTAATAGTCAGAAGAAAAGGTGAGAGAGGTTGAAATAAGGTTGTGCATGAGTGAAAAGAGAGGAGTCAGGTTTTAGAGATAGAAATACAAAAATTGGGAAGCTGGTTGAATATGTGGAGTACATAAGAAAGAGGAGTAAAGGATAATGCCAAGGATACAAACTTGGAAGACCAAAAGGATGGTGATGTCTGTATAAAATAGGGAATTTTAGAAGAAAGTATTCAAAGAAAAGGTGAATTCAGTTCCTGGCATGTTGAATTTTAGAAATCTCTGAAACATTCAGTTTAAACCACCCAATTGACAATTGGTGACCAAAGGTTTGGGGAAAAGTTTTGGATTAATATATAGAACTGTGAATTTTGTGGCTAGAGATGATAATTAAATTCATGGGGGATGGTAAGGTCATAGAGGGAAGAAGGAGAAGAACAAGTAGAAGAATAAGAGGGAGAACAAATAAGAACAAGACGATGAAAGCAAAATGATAATGAAGATGACTACAAGAAAGAAAATGTTTTATTGCATTTCCTAACGCAGTGCATGATATATGTATGTACGTATATGTATGTATATATGTGTGTACATTTGTATGCATATGCATATGTATACATGTATGTATATGTATTTGTGTATATGTGTTTATACATATATATGTATATATATATATAGAGAGAGAGAGTGAATTCGTGAATGCCCTGAGACAAACCAAAGGACTCATTAGTCTGTATTGTAGCAATAGTTTGTCTTTTTAAAAAATCTTCTTTGTCTTTGAATTCAACTGGTTTTATTTCTCTGTGGCCTTGAACAGTCCTTTAAAATCTTCCCCTTAGTAGTAGCCTTTGTAATATCCATAAAATTTATGGAATGTGCACCCTAGGAAAGAAACAGGAAGTAGAATGTGCTGCAGGTGCGGCCACCATCATCACTCTGAACAGCATCACTCCTTAGACAATCCGACGGCCCAAGAGTATTGGAGATGTCAACTCTTCTAGCACAGTACCCTCAGCCATCATTATGAGAAGTAATTCAGGAAAATGAAACCTGGTAACTGATCCTGTAGGTATATAAGCTACCTATAGGTACCTAAAGAAGATGCAGAAAAAATGTTTTTTTCATTGAAACTAACATTTTCAGATGATTCAATATCAGAAAGTATTGTGATTTCTCTTAATGCACAAGAGAATAGAGAAGATGAATTAATATCTACTTTTCCTTTGTATCCAAAAAACAAATGACCCTTTCATCTGACTCATAGCTGAATCTATTCATATGTGCTGTTTCCTTATTAAAACGGTATCTCCTAGAAAACATGTACTGCTTTACTTTTCTAATTATATCCCTAGCACATATCACAGTGCTTTGAGTATAGTAAATGCTTAATACATACTTCTGTCACTGAATCCTTCATTCTTCTGCTTATTATTCAAGAGTTACAACTTGTGCTATGTTTCCCTGGAGTAGTATCCATCCTTAAAAAGTACATAAATTAAAACACAAAAGAGTACAATGAATCAAATTACTATGGGACCAAATCTACCACTGACAGAAAAAATAATTAAAGAGGGGATATCAGCTAAATCTAGTGTCATCTCTTCAAAGTCAGAAGTTGAGTTAGACCAGTGTCAGTAGAACATAATCCCACAGTATCACACACATTCACAATTATTCTAACAAAATGAAATGATGGCTCAGCAGGAGAAAAGGAGGTTGGTGACCTTGCACAGCCCTCCATCACTCAAAGCAAAGTCAAATGTAAGTCATATAATCATTTCCCTGATGTCATGATATTCTTTAAAAATGAAGGTCAAATACAGCAACAGAATGAAACATTATCAAAATTATTACTGTTCAAAGACATCCTCTCTGGCTTTTACATTTTGCTTGCAAAGGATTTCACATGTGTTATCTCATTTGAGACTCAAAACATAACCGGAAGGGTGATAATATTATTATTTCTATTTTAGAGAGGAGAAAAAGGCTGAAGAAGGCTAAGTGACTTGCTCACAGTCACGTATCTAGTAAGTATATGAGGAATGATTTGAAAACAAGCATTCCTGACTCCAATTCTAGTATTCTACACTGTGTACCACCTAGTTACCTTCCACACCACTTTAGTAGGCACGTAAACACATATTTTAATTGATTATATTCCATGTGTTTTGGGATTCAACATAACTTTTTAAATGTTCTCTCCTTTCTAGTAGATCATTTATGTTGATTGAGCAAACAAGGAACTGTGAATGTTGTGCAAGGAAAAGAGGGAAATATTCTATTCCCCATTTCTCATTGATATCACACTATTGATGGCATTCTGACTTTTTTAACATTTGAGGTAAAACTATCCTACAAAATTACAAAATGCTTGTGGTGTGTATATAACAGAAACATATTTTAATGTTATGATGGATGATCACTTGGAAAAATTTAGGTTACAATTATGTAACACATTCTTTAGTTGAACTGTACAAAATTTTATTTGTTAAAGAATAAATATGAATTAAATTACATGGCAGATAGAAAGATGGACTTGGAGTTGTTACTTGTCCAGACATTTCAAAACTATGTGACCCCAAAGCAAAATCACAAACCTTTCTGTGACTTTGTTTCCTCATCTATGAAATCAGTGGGTTAGATTCAATGACATTTTAGGTTGTGTTCAATTCTAAATATATGATTATATAATACTTTTCTCAAAAAAGAATTTTCAAAGACAAGTCCTTGGTAAACTGAATAACAAAATTTAAGATTTCTAACATGATTATATAACTTTAAAATATTAAAATTATTTTAATCATTTTATTCCATATCATGCTAGAAAAAAATTCAGAAATTGTTGTTTTGAATATTGACTTCATCCTTGTTTATGTTTAAAGTCTATAAAAAGTCATATTTAGTAAAGTTTTGAGTTAGAATCAACTCTACTTCTTTATAAAGGCTAAAAGTAAGGCCATATGCTTAGTAGTTCAAGAAAAACAATGCATTCATATTGCAAAATATATTTTCCACTTTCCAGGTATATGTTGTAATATCTTTGGGTTTCTATGGCATCTACCTTCCTTCTTTCCCACTCATTTCTTCAAAGGAAAAGTGTAACTTCACTTCCAGCAGTGACAAGGGTTAGACATTGTTTAGGCACATAGAAGTGAGCAGAATAGCGAAGTTCTATAATATCATTCTGCAACCATCCTAGATTGTTAATAGAGTTGTTGAAGCTGTCAAGTATGTAATTTCACTGTTATATTGATCTAAATTATGAAACACGCCAATTTTAATGGCTCTTGATAATGAAGGGAAACTGTTAATAAAATCATAATAGTCTCATCTTGAAAAGTAGTAAGAGGAATAATTAATGTCAACCCTTTTACATTCTCTTTCCCTCTTATTTTTAAATTTTTTTGCATTCATTGTCTTAGATACTTCATTACTTTAAGGATGTATGCTTTCTACCAAAAATTCACATCCTCCACCAAAACAGATTTAAATTTCTTTATAACTTAGAAGTTATTTGTTCACTTCTGTGGCCAAAAAAATATCATCCTTCAGTCAGCTTGACATGAATCCCTCTCTATGTAGCTAGGTCATTCCTTATACAATAGAGTCCATCATGACTCGCACTTGACTTGGTTTTGAGTGAGGGAGGCCTGTGTAGGTCAACAGTTTCACTTCTCCTCCAGAGCCATCTGACTACAGTGACCAGATATTCATCAGGATGGCTGGAAATGACCTAGGATGAGGCAATTGGGGTTAAGTGACTTACCCAAGGTCACACAGTTAGTTAATGTCAAGTGTCCTTGGTGAGATGTGAACTCAGATCCTCCTGACTCCTGCACTGGTGCTCCAGGTGGTGCAGTGGATAGAGCACTGGAGGAGAAGTGAGGCTGGCGACCTGAACAGCTCTCCCTCACTCAAAACAAAATCAAGTGCAAGTCATGTCATTATTTCCCTGATGGCATGATCTTCTTCAACAAGGAAGGACGAACACACACACACACACACACACACACACACACACACACACAATAGAGTCCATCTCTACCTAGATATGCAAAGCCTTTATTCTTTTGGTAGAACACTCAGTACTCATTTGGCAGGTTAGATGACCATGCCACACAATGAGACATCAGAGTGGAGTGGTGTTTTAAAGTGAAATTTTGTATTACAACAAAGAGAATATATTCATGGAAAACTCATTTTAAAATATGTGACTTGATTGAGGATCTCATTTGGTCTAATTTCAGATGTTTGGTTTTAGTTCCTTGAGTATGTGGTATGGACCATGCTTTCCTTAACTATAAATTAAAATCAATTTACTAACCAATTTCTAAGGTCATTCAGCATTAAAATTCCAAGTTATCCAAATCACTGTATTTGCTATCCTATTGGATTCTCATGACAACTCTGTGAAGGAGATGGCATTGATGGCATTTTACAGAAGACAAAACTGAGGCAAAGAAGGTAAGTGACTTGCCCAAGGTCATATAGCTAAGAAGAGTGAGATAGAATTTGAATTCAGATGCTTTTACTCTGAGATAGGACTCTGTCCACTGTATCAAGGTGTCTTTCATCATAAGACAAGGTCCCTTTATTTAAGACAAGTGAGAAACATATTAAAAAAAATTTGAAGGCAATTGAGTTTAAGTGATTTGCCCAAGGTCACACAGGTAGTATCTGAGGTCATATTTAAACTCAGATCCTCCCTACTCCAGATCCAGTGTGTTATTCGCTGCATGCATCTAGCTAGCCCTAAAATAAATATTAAAAATAAAATGAAACACTCAGTACCAAAAGTGCTGTGGCAATTCAGAGAAATGATTACTTTTCCTATTACGTAATGGGTTTATATTAAACTAATTATATAGATATGAAAAAGATGTGTGTAATTTGAATAATATTTGCACTGATATTTTATAAAATCTTTGGCTTTAGAGAATCCACAGATTTCATAGAGACTTATATCCAAGTATAGAATAATTAATTCAGCAGTAGATTTGTGGATAATGATATAGATTCTTTACTTAAAATGAGCATTTAAAAGGCAAAGCAAAATGTTTAACACAAATGAAATTGTAAAAACAATGAAACAAAACATGAATTTTAGGGTGACATAAAATGATGAATAAATTTAGATGGTTCTAAAGGGTAAAGGTTGATCTGAACATTCTAATTTGTAGAGAAATGAACTAATCTTTTCGAAATTATGTTTAATTTTACTCATTACTACTCACAGTTTCAAAGGTGGCATTTAACACATGTGTGCCATGACCAAGAATAATACTTTGACCAAGCAAATCAGATTGTCACATAATTATTTCAAAATGTCAATCCGAAGCAGAGCTCTTCCGGTGATATTTAGGTGAACCTGATTTCTTAGGATTTTACCAAGGATGTGTTTTACCCCAAAAGAAAGAATGGAGCACAATTCTGGTGGGAAACAGAAACTGCTGTCTGAAGACAGAATTCATTAAACACAGTTTCATTACCAATGACCTTATGTTATAAGTACGTCTATTAGCTACGACAACCCAGGAAACATACAAACAACAATCAAAAATGAAAAAACCTCAAATGCCTGTGGTCCCCTTCTATGCTGATAGGGACAGAATTGTTGAGAGGGGGAAGGAAGATGCTAATAGTCACAGGGTTGATGGGATGCTCACATACATTAGTTTAGCTGTAAAGTGCACTAACATCTGCCACTTTAACCAACAACCAGTGAACTGACACACTGCTAAAATGACTGAAGCACAATAATCTTGTTATTCTCAGGATAAAGTGAATCAGAAGAGGAACTAGAAACTAAGTGGAAGAATGGCTTGCACATTTCCTTTAAAACAGAAAAAGTTGGAGGATCTGATTTCATTTTCTATCCAAGACTACCAGAAGTATAATGTATTTCTACATTTGCTCGGATTATCTTGGAGTACTCA
>CM053772.1:180795571-180809294 GCA_028658325.1 Potorous gilbertii | reverse complement strand
AAATACCTGAAAGTCATGATCAGAAAAAGAGCCTAGACATCATCTTTCATGAAATTATCAAGTAAAACTTCCCTGATATTCTAGAACCAGAGGGCAAAATAAATATTCAAGGAATCCACCAATCACCTCCTGAAAGAGATCCAAAAAGAGAAACTCCTAGCAACATTGTGGCCAAATTCCAGAGTTCCCAGGTCAAGGAGAAAATATTGCAAGCAGTTAGGAATAAAAAATTCCATTATTGTGGAAATAAAATCTGGATAATACAAGATCTAGCAGCTTCTACATTAAGGGATCAAAGGACATGGAATAGGATATTCCAGAAGTCAAAGGAACTAGGTCTAAAACCAAGAATAACCTACCTAGCAAAACTGAGTATAATACTTCAGGGGAAAATATGATCTTTCAATGAAATAGAGGACTTTCAAGCATTCTTGATGAAAAGAACAGAGCTGAAAAGAAAACTTGACTTTCAAACACAAGAATGAGAAGAAGCATGAAGAAGTAAACAGCAAAGAAAGTCATAAGGGACTTACCAAAGTTGAACTGTTTACATTCCTATATGGAAAGATAATATTTGTAACTCCTGAAACTTTTCAGTATCAGGGTAGTTGGTGGGATCACACACACACATACACACACACGTGTACACATGCGCACATACACACATACACACATGCACACACACACACAGAGAGACAGAGAGCACAGAGTGAATTCAATAGGATGGGATCATATCTTAAAAGAAATCAAGGTAAACGGTGACAGAGAAATGAAGTGGGAGGAGAGAGGGTGAAATGGAATGGGGTAAATTATCTCTCATAGAAGAGGCAAGCAGGAGACTTTTTAGTGGAGGGAAAAAGAGGAGAGCTGAGTTTACTCTCATCACATTTGACTAAAGGAAGGAATAAAATGCACATTCATTTTGGTATGAAAACCTATCTTACAATACAGGAAAGTGGGGGAGAAGGAGATAAGCAGGGTGGGAAGAATTATGGAAGGTAGGGCAATGGGAGGAGGGAGCAATTTGAAGTTAATACTCTGGGAAGGACAGGATCAAAAGAGAGAATAGAAGAAATGGCGGGCAGGATAGGATGGAGGGAAATATAATCAGTCTTACACAACACGACTATTATGGAAGTCATTTGCAAAACTACACAGATATGGCCTATATTGATTTGCCTGCCTTCCCAAAGGGAATGGGTGGGAAGGGAGGGATGGGGAGAAGTTGGAACTCAAAGTTTTAGGAACAACTGTTGAGTATTTTTCTTGCTACTAGGAAATAAGAAATACAGGTAATGGGGAATTGAAATTTATCTGGCCCTACGGGACAAAAGAGAAGATGGGGACAAGAGAAGGAAGGCATGATAGAAGAGAGGGCAGATTAGTTATAGGGGAAATTAGAATTCTGGGTGTATTGGTGTGGGGGGAGGGGATAAATGGGGAGAAAATTTGGAACCCAAGATTTTTTGAAAATGAATGTAAAAAGTTAAATAAATAAATTTATATTAAAAAAAAGGGGGAGAAGTTAGGTCACTCAAATTAAAAAAGAAAAGTACTATAAGGACTGCAAATATAAAGGCATTATAAGAAAATACGTGTCACAAAGGTACTTCCTCCTGGTAGCATGCATGGTTGGGTAAGAAAGGAACTATTTTTTCACAATCCTGGGATTTCTCAGTGAGATGTTTTTGAACTGAAGAAAAGATTTGTTACAGCTAAGAGTGATGAGATGCAGCTTTGGGAACATGAATGATGGGACTAGGAACATAGCTATTACACAAGATAGAGTAACTGCAAAACCAAAATTTGGCCTTTTACTGAGGTCTTTCATGCTGAAGCAGGGATTTCATATAATGGTGCTGCATAAATTGAAGGACTTTGAAATAAGTTGCTTTTAAGTAACAGGATTCTGTATTAGGATTTTTGTCTGTTTCTGTTCTCTAGCTAACCAAGAAACAGAGGTGAGCCCATTTTTGTCTATTTTTGCTTTATAATAATTTACTCTGTATTTAAGTGGGTTTTGGTAGCTGTGGTCGTTTACAAATTGAGTGTGTCATAGGGAGAGGTAGAAATAAGAAAAACCCATATGTTTCGAAATTTTACTTCTGGTTTGGTAAATACATCAGCCATAACCAGGTATTCAGAGAGGAATTCCTCAAGACCTAATCTACTCTTCTGGCCAAGAGTAAAACAATTTAAGTGCCCGACTTGATAAAGAGGTTAAGTTTATATTCTCTTCCAGTTGAGTAATAAAATTTGTTTTCTTATCATTTCACTCTTCCACATAACATAAAGGTAGTCTACAAAGCAAATGTACTCAGATATTTATATATGATACAATTTCAGAATGAAATAAGGACCAGGAAGTTGGGGGAAAGGGGATGAAGTCAAACCAAGGAAGGTACCATGTAAGAAGCAGTACCTTAACTGATACTAGAAAGAAATCAGGAATTAAAAGAGATGAGAATGGTGTGTGTGGAGGGGGGAAGCCTATGAAAATCATAGACGTGGAAAATAGAAGCAGAAGGGTTTTCATAGAACAGTAAGGATTATAAAGGACCTTGAGTTCATGCCTAGAATGAGAAAGACATGAACTCGAATATTACCTCTAAGTCTTTCTAGTACATAGTACATAGTTATTAATATGTATGCTTGTGTACATATGTGTATTGCATGCAAATATATGTTTACATATATGTGACAAATATATCTGCAATATATGACACATATATGATCCAAATACTTGACTTACAGAATTATGTTGAATGCATATTAATACATGCCAAATAAATATGGTGTACATATTTTATATTGCATATGTATACAATATATGTGTATTTGTGTATTGTGTGCATATTTATGTAAAATGCATATGTGTTTATACCCATATATACATATCTACATAGACAGAGACATGAACTCACACACAGGATATCCCAAAAGTCTTAGCACAGTTTATTTAAGATATGGCAAGATATTTTTTGCAATTTTTTAATTGCAGATAGAATTGTTAAGGATACAAAAAGACTGTTTTAAAAATATCTTCTGAGGAAAAAATTATTATATGATATACAATATGGAACTAAAATTGGATTTCCTTCTATTTAGGTTTTTGTCAAGTTAAATATTTAGTAAATTTAATTTCTGTATGGTATAGAAAGGAAACATCATTTGAGAGAATCTGGAAAATTTAGGTTGAATGTTGGACACTCTTGATTGTCAGCAAGAATAATGTGGAATTTAAAATTTATACAGAAACAATTTTGTCCATTGAACATTTGTATAACCAATTTTTAAAAATTGGTCATATTACTAACAAAGACCCAGATAACGATTTTCATAGATTATCTTCTAATTTTTTCTGTGGAGATGAATTTCATAAGGAAAATAATTTTGTTATGTTTATGTGCCATTTTATTTCCCTATATTAGTGACTGGCTTAATCCTTCAGTGAAAGATGTTTATTGAAGGCCTAACCAACCACAGAATAAATTTAATCAATTTTTGACACCTCAATATCTTAACAAAGTTGCCAACTCTGAAGAATTAGAATAAAATCAAGGATAATAGAATCATTCTAAAACAAAATCATAATTACATTTATGTGGTATAATGTTTACGAGAAATACCTTGGCATTTTGAGTGTTGAAAACAATATAATCTCATTTTCATTTGATTTTCTCATGTCCCTTAATTGAAAAAAATGAGAAAAGGGAATGGATTTTTGACTCTCTTCTATATCTTAAAATTAAACTACCAAGAATGAATAATAGCTATGATTTATATGACCTCTAATATAAGTAGAGCCATTTGCATGTACTATGTCCAATTTACAACTTGTCAGATAGGAGGCATTCTTATCCCGTTTTATAAAAGAGGAGTGACTTATCCAGGGTCACAGATCTAGGAATTCAAATCAGATATTTGGAATCAAATTAATGACTTCTCCTATTTTCAGGGGAAAAAACGAGTTCCTGGTAGTAAGTAAACAGAGGAGCAAAGTAATAGCACTGAACTGGGCTGGTGGATAGCTTGAGAGGTAGGAGTTCTGGTGGTGGAGGTGAATGCAGAACAAGGAACTGGAAGATAACAGAGGGCAAGGTTGACCCAGTGAAAAACGAATTCTAGGCAGATAGACATTCTCAGAAAGAGTAGGCCAGTCATAGTACCTGAAAAGAGCTCTGGAGGAAGGATGCAACAGAAGCAACAAAAGGTGCCCAAACATCTGACTTGCAGAATCAGTTTAGTGCTAAGACCAGGAAAAGAAATAACTCTAATATCCAGGTGTAAGTCAATCATTTCTTTAAGTCTACGGAATTATCTCAAACATACTTTTGCACAAACACACACACACACACACACACCAACATAAATATGTTAATGATGACTAAAAAGGTGCTCCCCATACATAATACACAAACACATACAGGCACCACACAAAAGAAGTGAATAAAAATAAGAAGGGTGTCCCCTACCTATATCACCTACAACAGTGTAACAACAATAACAAAAACAACAAAAGCCCTCTTTTTATAAATGAATGAATTATGCCATCAGAAGATATGAGTCCCCACACCAAACTAAGAAAAGGCACAGAGAGAATGATGCCGTAGGTCTTTTGTCTCACTTTCTTTGTTTTCTCTGAAATAGAATTTTGTCTTACCTGGGAAACATTTAAATTTTTTATTATTCTTGGATTTGAAGCATGGTAGCTGGTACAACTAATGAAAGTTGTGGATGTCCATAGTTTATTTTATCTGCTAAATTATTTTATGTTTTTTTTTTCTTGTTCCCTTACTGAGGGGACAGTTGTCATTGTGCCTCATGCTGGGGATAAAACCATATATGTTGTATTGTCATCGTGCCTATTTTTCTATTTAAGAAGTAAATATAAACTTTTGTTCTTTGAAAATTCAATGTCATATAAAATTATAAGGATAGTGCATTGTTCAAGACTTTTTCTGCTAAAAAGGGAATGTGAAAATTGTAATGTTTTAGCACCACCACCACCACTACTACTACTACTAACAGTACTACTACTACTACTAACAGTACTGCTACTACTACTACTACTGCCGCTGCTACTACTACTGCCACTACAATTTTATCTGCAAATCCATTAGGGATGATCTAACAATGCAGGCTATTCAAAAAGCATTTAAAGTCCTGCATTCACTTTTGAAAATGATATATAGAACTTTGATTTACTAAAGTAAGAAATAAGATTTTTACCTTGATAAAGTTACTACATTGGGTTTTTTTCTATAGGCAAACTGCTTACAGATATGTTCATGTGTGTGTGTGTGTGTGTGTGTGTGTGTGTGTGTGTGTGTGTGTGTGCTTTAATAAGAATAAAAATGGACCTAAGAAATATATCTTTTAGGGAGTAATATTGTATTTAATAATAAATTGCATTTAATTTACATATTAAATGTAGACATTAAATTACTAATACCTTTGTCTTCAACCGCACATTTTAGCAAGAAGAGAAGCACCAAAAGCATGCCTTAGTGAACATGAGAGCACTTTCTATCTTAATAAATGAAAGGGTGTCTGTCTACTTAATTCTATTTATATCCCAAATAAAATGCTGCTTTTTGCCTCATGATTTGATGTTCAAATAAAAAAATAACCAATTTCCAATATTAACACCCAAAACTGTGATTATTAAGCCAATTAGTCTCAGATGGCATTTCTAACTGTAAAGCAAACCATCAAATTGCCCAGAGACACTTCATAGTGATTATTTTTAAAATATATAGCTGACTACATAGTTGTGTGTTGCTCAGGGAAAAGAGAATTTAATTTAATGATAAAAGTCATCTATGAAAAGTATCTGTTGCACTGGCAGTTTGAATCTGTAGACCATGCTAAAATAAGGAAGATTTTTGAATGTAATAACACGCTAACATGAGAGAACACTCTCTGGGTACAAATACAATGCATGTAGCATACTTTTAAATTTATATGTTCATTGCTAATTGTAGCAGAGCTAATCCTTAATATATAAAGATTGAGGAATAGAATCTTTATTGTTTCATTTTGAAATGTGTTCTTGGAGCCTTTCTGGATGAACTACATTGCATAATTTCCAGAGCAGTTCTTATCCATTCTATTTTAAGGTCATCTCATGATTCCATGGTGACAGCATTTCCATGTTTTCGCACTTTTATCTATGTTTATGGATTATTTTCTTTCCCTATTACCATGCACTTCCAAAATCATCAACATTTTTGCAGAAAATTCCAAAACCACAGCATTCTTTGAAGGAAAATACCACCAAGAGATTACAGATTCTTTTTGATGTTTTCGGTACATTGTAATATGATATTTTAGCCAATGAAACACTGCAACATTGACCTTTATCTATCAAAACCATACAATATACTTGATTTTGAGGTACTAAAAGGATTGAAAAGCAAAATTTATTCTCAACAGTAGTTCCATTTTACAAACTATTAAATAGGTTTTCTATTATTGCCATTGGGATTGTTTTTTTTTTGTTTGCTTTTCTCTTTTCTGTTGGATGATATTGGTGAGAAGTGTATGAATTAATAAGTCAATTCTTAAGTATTTATTAATGACCTTCTGTGTGTCAAGTTTTGTGAGAGGTACTAGAGTTAAAAGTAGACAGAAACAATTCCTGCTCACAAGAAGTTTATATTCTAATGGAGGAAAGAACCTAGATATTTTGTACATTGGACAAATATATACTGCATAAATATAAAGCTAAGAAATGCAAATATATACAAAATAAATTATTTCAAGGTAGTTTGAGAGAGAAGGCCACTAGTGGATAGGAAAGGAAGGAATCCCACATTCAATAATATACTATCTCTGTGCTTAATTCTTTACAGATACCTCGTGTAATATGATAACCATTTGACGTAGGTGCTATGGTGATCTCCTTTTTGCAGTTGACATAACTAAAGCAAACAGTAAGTCATTCATTTAGGATCACACACTAATGAGTATCTGAGGTTGGATTTAAAAACAAGTCTTTCTGATTCCAGGCTCAGATCTTTACGTACTGGGTCATCTAGTGGCTTCAGGCAGATTATATTTGAGCTGTGTCTTAAAAAAGGGAGGGATGCCAAAAAGTAAAGGTAAGGAAGCTTTGCGTTCCATTTTGAGGTAGCATGGAGAAGGGACATGGAGTGTCGTATGAGGAAGAGAAAGATGGAATTGGTTTTCAAAATTCAAGAGAGGAACTAATTTCAAATGAGAATGGGAAGATAGATTTGGGTGAAGTTATATAGATTTTAAAAACTTAAACAGAATTTATATTTTGAGAGGCAATAGGAAGCCATTGAACCTATTGTGTGTGAAGCACTAAGGTTACTAATACAATCTCTAATTCAAGAAGCATCCACTTCTAACAAAGATATGTATCTTCTCTGCAACACATAATCTTAGAACCTGAAGTATTGTGAAATTAAATTACTTGCTTGGGGTGGCAAAGCTTATATTTCTCAGAAGCAGGTCTTGAAACCATTTCTTCCTTATTTGAATTTCAGATCCATGTTTTCTTGCTGCCCAGTTGCAGATTTGGAGTTTTCAAATAAGCATTCAAGGATTTAAATGATTGAAGGTTATAGAGCAAGAATAACTTCAAAACAAAATATAGAAATTTCTAAAAATCATATATCTATGTTTCTAATAAAATAGAAGATCTCTAAAAGTATGCTAGATTTTTATTTTGTTTTGATTTTTCCTCTTCCATGTTTGGAAACATGGATTCCATCAATATGGAAAATGTTGATTACCTCAATGGTCAAACTCACAAGTAGGCTAGTCTAAATATAGACCCTTAACAAAACCAATTTAAAAAAATATGATAAACATACAATTTTGTCAATTTGTGCATTTTGTTCTTAAATTAGGCTTACTCTGTAACTTTGAATCATTTAGACCCTTGAAACAAGATTTGAAAAGTATCAAGGAGCAATGAATAAAAATAGAGTCTTGGAGAGAGGAAAACATGGTTCTTTCCCCATAGTTCCATGTTAGTTTTCTATATGTAGATAAATACAATAAACAAATCACTCAAACCCATAAAAATTTGAATTGCAAAGTTTTGAGTATTTTGTGTCATGTTATGAATACTGATCAATTAATCTTCCTTAAAAGAGAGCAGTCCTTTTCACAGTTGGACATGTTGTTTGTAGAAAAGTACGGGGACATAAGTTTTGGATGATTTCAAAAGGGAGTACTTTGGGAAAGATGCAACAGTTTTGAAAGAACCTAAGACAAAGTAGCCTTTAGAGCAGACCTGCACAACTTGCAGCCTTAAGACCAAAAGAATTTCTGGTGGCCCATGAAAATTGTAGGGGAAAAATCTTTATACAGAGAGAAAATCCTGTGGTGTGAAACAAATATTCTACAAGTCACAGGTTGTACAGACCTGCCTTAGACAAAAGTGCATAATGAAAACAAAGAGGGCTGAGGGATCTTATTTCACAGCAGCTCAACTAAATATATATATATATATATATATATATATATATATGTTTTTGTGACACTGAGATTTATGAATGAGGGATCCTGATAACTATAATTTTTTGGTCATTATGAAATAAGTTTACGTTGCTATTTTTTTGTGGAAAAGCAGTAATTTCAACAGAACAGTTAGTGTGAAAGTGACTCCACCCTGGGTGGATTCTTACTTGTGACGTAGAAGGATATTACGGTCTCAAGTCCAGAGTTGTAAGTTGCCCAAAGCACATGGATTTCCCTATCCAAGGGACTCCCTGTTGAATTTCTTTAGGTTTGTACCTCTCTTTTCTGTGGACTTCATGTGCATTTATGGAGAGAGTGACCCAGTTTTATAACTGTATTCTTTCTTATTATGATACTGTTTGCCTTCTCATTAGTAAATGGTTCATCATTAGGAATTGATGGTGTTATTAGACTGATTTGTTGAAATAATGAGCTCAACAGCATCATGTAATTTGTTGTATTGGTTATTTCAATAGCTTTAGCTTTGAGCCAATGTGTCATTTCTAGTTAATGTAGTAAAAGCAAACACCCCTATGGAGGCTTATGACCTACAGTATGGAGTAAATAAGAACCCAGAAAGGGCTTTGAAACTGAGGGCATTTTGGAGGGAGAGTGTGAAAGTTATATTGCCATGATATCACTAGAATCATGAAAGTGAGTTGTCATTGTGTTACCACTCCCTCTGGGGGACACCTTGTTCCAGTAATATAGATTGGAGTGATATTAAAATATCCCACTTAACAATGACAATTATAAGGAAACACTTACAAAAATTAGCAGAGAATCTAGGGGTGAAGAGGCAGGTACCTTGCTATACCCACACTGCAATCTTCGGAAAACAGAACAATCTTAATCTGTAAATTCTTACCAGATGTCCCATGTTTAGAATGCAATGTTCTCTCTCAGAAACCTTGTCTTGATTTGAACTTCACCTAAGGTATCACATCAGTTTTGAGGTCTTTCATTCCCCCACATATACAGTTTTCTTTGAACTGTATGATTTTTGGATGTGATCTTTTCCCCAGTAGGATATATACTTTTCAACAGTTTTTGTTTAATTGCCGCTTTTAATTTTAAAGTTCTTGTTAGTAATATTTAGATTTTACTTTAGATTAAATGAGATTTGAGGCTAGAAATTTTTTTAAACAACTGCATATTTAAACAAATTCTAAGACAACATATTTTTAGCATCACTATGATGATTGATTAAAAATAACTTTAAAGCATTACAATATCTAGGGCAAAGCCTAAAATTAAGTATATCATGAGCATTAGTAGAATAATATCAATAATTTTTCCTCTCTATAAAAAGAGCTATTGTTGTTGTGAAAAGTGGAGGTATGACTTAATAAAAGTCAAATTATGACTCAGAGAACATGCTGTACTTTGGTTGGTATCATACCCAGAATAACTGAATAAAAGAGAAATCTGAAAGACTTGTTTATAAAAGAGAGCAGATACAATATATATCTAAGAAATAACTCCACAAACATTCTAACTTCTGTATATATTAGAAAGATGTGCTGATTCTTATGAGATGAAATTTAATAGGAATAATTGTGAAGCTTTATAGTTAGGTTCAAAAATGAACATGACGCTACCAGAAGAGGCATATCAAGCAATTGAATGTGCAAAAGATCTGAGAGTTTCAGTGTAGTGCAAGATCAATGTAAATCAATGGTATGATATACAATGTAAAAAGTATATTATGATAATTCCCTATGAGTGGTATACTTAATAGGAATAAATATCTGGTATTCCGTTCAAACCACATCTAGATTATAATGTTTGTAGTTAAGAAAAATGTTTAAAAATGGTAAAATATCTGAAAATCAATGGAGCTGAGAATAGGCAGAGTAAAGAATATAGAATATATTAGAACATATACATATATGGGGGGGGGAGGGAAAGAGGGAGGATATAGAAGAGACATCACATGAAGGATAGATTCAGTATTTAGTAGAAGAGAGAATGAAGATGTTGCCAGAAAACATTAGTAGCTCTGATCTATCATCATGAATTGTCTCAACCACGTGCATGACTGACTCTTTTTATACATGTATTGCACCATATGCTTATTGCTGCTAATTTGCATTATCTGCATGTGTGTTCCTGGTCATGCATGTATGTCCTCTTCCATTGATGATATAACTTGTAAGATCATGAAATTTAAAATGTAGAGAGGGTACTCTTTTCTTATCATTTAATTTGTTGTATTAGTTGTTTCAATAGCTTTTACTTTGAGCCAGTGTGTCATTTCTAGTTAACGCAGTAAAAGCAAACACCCCTCTGGGGGCTTATGGCCCATAGTTTCACATGAATGAGAATCCAGAAAGGGCTTTGAAACTGAGGGCACTTTGGAGGCAGAGAGTGGTATGATAAGATGCTTAGACCACTGTAATTGTAAAGAACTGGAAATATCCTAAATTCGCAATAGATGCTGAATGACTGACAAAACTATAGCATATCAACATAATGGCATTCTGCAATTCCACTAAAATGCTTTATATAATACATATGTAGAATTTAAAGAAATCCAGAAAGTCTTGTAGGAAGTATTAAGGAAATTCCAGAAGCCAAACAACGAAGAACAGTATACACACTGACAAGAACAATGCAATAAAAGGGAAAAAAAATATGTATGGAAGAGGAAATACTCAATGAGATTTCCTGCTCATCACCCATACATATGATTGGAAAGAAACAAAAGCATCCTCTGAGGTTTATAGGAAAAGCATTTTCTATCAGGAGGATATAATAATACATGTAAAGTGCTTTGTAATCATAAAACACTGTATCATGATTTTCAAAACTGTCATTACTGTTAGGTGATACAGTAAGTTATTTTGTCACATACCTATTGACATATCACTTTTTTATATAAAATTATATTCTAACTCTACAAATCAGTCATTCACTTAAAATTATATTTAGTATTATTTCCATAATTCCCAAATTTCTTTTCAGTTCACCTTATTTTGCTTTGATAGTTCAACCATCAAGATTCCCTGGCCTAAGCTGTTCCCCGCTCTAAATGTTTGATGCTTTGAATGATAATAAACTCAATTTTGTCTATTTTCTGAGTTTGCCTTTAATTGACCAGGGTAAAGACAATACCAGGTTTTTCTTTCAATGATTTGACAACCATGAAAGGAAACTTCACTCAAATATCTATCATTAGGTGAGCTAACCATTTGACACCACAGGGCACTTAGACATTTGTCTGATCATGCGTCAGAGTGGACTCTCTTTGTGGTTAGCCATGAAATGGTCAGAGAATGAAACTCCACAAACTCCTCAAGAATAGGGAGAAATAGTCCCAAACAAAGAATTTATTGTTTTGCATTTGTTCATAAAGAAAAGGAGAGGGATGTGAAGAGACAGGAATGGGTAATGTTCTTGCCTGGCATGAGAGTGTTGCCAAAAAGCAAAGGGGTGCTACCATTGATTTTGGATTCAGAAGTAGAAAAATCTTCTGCAGATTCCTATTTAGGCAAGCTATTAAAGTTTAGGACAAGGAAGACCTGATAGTTTATGTCCAGAATACAAACACTAGAACTCAGTTTGGTAATTGTGGAAACAAACCTGGCCAGATAAATATTGGACCTTTAATTATTGCCAGCTGTGCATGTTAAAAACTAGACTTGAAAAATAACAGTGAGAAACAGACAAGAAGATAGAGCGGCACTCTTAAGAAACCACTTTCATGGGGAATAATCAGAGAAGACAGAAATAAAGCTTTGGTGGGCCTTCGGAAAGGGGTGATGGAGGCAGTGAGGTGGGCTTCTTGGGCTTATGGTTCAAAGCCTTTTACATTAGAGAACTTTGGAGAGGAACATTCATTCCTCTGCTTTCACTTAAAGTTTTTTTTTCTTTAAGGTTTCATGTATGCATGAGTATTTGTGTGTGAGAGAGCACAGTTGTGCAAAGTAAAAAGTGATTTTATGGAATGTGAATTTCTTTCAGAATTTTTACATAAAGTTAATTTCACATAAAGTTAATTTACATAAAGGTGAAACTGCCTGTATCTTTCCAGTAGAAACTGATTTTGCCTTTTGAGAGAATAGACAAAAGTGAAGTTAATGTGAAGTGTTTCATAATTCAATTGTTTAGGTAAATTAGTGGCAAAGTCACCTAAATTGAAAGAGACTGTGCAGGGAAATGTTAGACGAATTTGGTTAACAAATAAGACAAGATGAACTTAAGTAAATAGTGAAAGTAAAGAAAAGTGAGGAATCAGAGTATAAAGCAAAGGGTTTGTTTCAATACTGGTAGACTTTAATTAAAGTCCACTGGCACGTTAAATAAAATTAGAAGAGGTTTCAGTAGAAGAAAGGATTCTCAGGGAAAGTCTCTCTTAATATATCCAGATGGGGCTAGGTTAACTATACAAAATAATCAATTTGGTTCATTGTATGATTTTAAAGGAACGCCCCCTCCTCCCCCAAAAAATAGTTTATGGAGAGGTGAATGTCTCTATGTGTGTGTGTGTGTTTTGTTTTGTTTTGAATGGGAGCTAACTGAAATCAGTGCGCTTGGAAATTTGTAGTGCTTGTATCTAATGCCCCTGGAAAAAACTGAGATTTTTAAACTCTACCATTTGTGATTATAAATTCAGATTTCGTTTGGTTGGGATTTATCCTGAAACTAAATTGCAATGCTGTTTCATTTAAAGTGAAATATCTTCTCCTTTTAGGATAATTGTGACAAATCAAAACGTAATGCAAAATGCATTTGCTATTTGGTATTAAGGCAATCTGCTGGGAAAATGCATGAATCAAGAAAACCTTACTTCAAATCCAATCCAATAAATTCATTAGCGCTATGACTTTAAGCAAGTTATTTGACTTTTGTTTACCACAATTTCTTAATTTGTAAAGTTGATGATAATAGCACCTGAATGCCAGGGGTATTGTGAGGATCAAATAGCATACTGATTATATAGCACCTAGAACAATACCTGGCACAAGGTAAACATTATGTAAATGTTAATAAATTAACTATTCTATTTTTTTCTTCCTTGCAGTCAATATGGAATATTGAAATTGATAAAATGAATAGTTCTCTATGTAAGGAAATTTGGAAATATATTTTATTAAATTAATGTCATCTGATTGGCAATAATTTTCGTTTCATGTTTTAAATATATGTCATCATGCATGTTAATCATTGCATTTCTTTTTTTTATATTGTGAAATTTTGGAAACCATTTTGTCAGAAATGC
>CM053772.1:180779424-180795071 GCA_028658325.1 Potorous gilbertii | reverse complement strand
CAAATGGGGAGAAAATTTTGGAACCCAAAATCTTGTGAAAATGAATGTAAAAAGTTAAATAAATTTCTTTTAAAAAAATGAGATTTGGAATCAGGTCCCTTCCATCTATGACTCAGTTGCAAATAATTTCTGGTAAATGTATTAATATAAGGCAATAAAATAGAGGTGCTCAAGTGAACCTCTGATTAGCTGAACTGAGACACAGCCCATGGAGCTGGATGTGCACCTTCATGGGGTGACACAGGAACTTCTAATAAATAGTCAATGACTGAGGGCTATCTTAACAATAATTGGCTGTGGAGAATTTGGGTTAGAAGTAGACAAACTTGGCAGAGCACCTGTAAGCTCCATGGGAAGCACTCCACCCCAGGAAATCAAGGGTTTCCCTGATTATCCTATTCACAGTAATGCTATGTGATTATAACTTAACATGGTGGTGTCCCTGAGAGAGGGATTTGCATGATACAGGTGATTCCTTAGCAACAAGAATCCTTAACTCAAAGCAATATATTTCCAATACCGACAGCTTTAGGCAATATGAGTAGACCAACAGAGAAGAGATATTGGCTCTTGGGGAAACTTCAGACCATAGCATAAAGGTTATTACTGAATTTACTTTAAAAAAATAAAGCCTGTCTTCAAATCTTAAAAAAAAAATTGATCAAACTGGATAAAAATAAATCCACTGAAGAAAGCAATTCCTTTAAAAGAAGAAATGTTCAAATGGAAAAGGAGGTACAAAAGTTTATTGAAGAAAATAAATACTTTAAAAATTGCAATAAGGCCAGTGGCAGCTAATGACTGTATGAGACATCAAGAATCAAATGAAATAAAAAATATGAGAAAAGGAAAAAAAGGTAATACACCTAATTGGAATAACAACTCACATGGAAAATATACTGACAAGAGATAATTTAAGAATTATTGGTCTACTTGAATGCCATCGTCAAAAAAAGAGCATAAACAGTGTTGTTTTTTTTTTTTTAAAGAAAACGTCAAGGAAAATTGCCATGATATCCTAGGACCAGAGGGTGAGATTATTAATGAAAGTATCCATGGATCTCCTCCTGAAAGAGATCCCCAAAAGAAAACTCCAAAGTAAAGTGTAGTCAAATTCAAGAACTATCATGTCAAGCAGAAAATTCTGCCTCACAGCCAGAAAAAATTCAAACATCAAGGAGCTACAATAAGGATTACACAGGGCTTAGTACCTTCTACATTAAAGGATCAGAGGGCTTGGAATGTAATATTTCAGAGTACAACCAAGAATTACGTACCTGGTAGAATTAAACATAATACTTCAATGGGGAAAAGCAAGGCAATTCATGGAAATAGGGGACTTTCAAAATTTTTTGATGAAAAGAAAATCTGATCTTCAAACACAAGACTCAAAAATCAAAAGTTAAATATTAAAAAATGCAGTATTCCACAAGGTTAAACTATTTATATCCTTACATGGGAAAATGATAGTTATAACTCTTAATAATTGTATCTCTTCCAGATAGTTAGAAGTATACTTAAACGGAGGGTGTAGGTATAAGATGAATTTAATGTGATGTTAAAAATAATTAAAGGAGGAGAAATGATTATATAATGAAACGAGAAAGGGGCAAACAGAATGGCATAAATTATATCACACTGATAGGCATGAAAGACCATTAGAGTACACGTTAAGAAGGGAGGAAATTGGCATTATTTGAAAATGATTCTCATTGGGTTTGGGTCAAAGATGGATTAGTATACATATTCAGTTGTATAAGGAAATCTATATTACCCTATAAGGAAGTAGGAGAGGAATGGAGAAAGAAAAGGGAAGAGGCTTAGTGAAATAAGGGAGTGCAGAAGTAGGAGGGGAAACAAAAGGGAAGGTGCTGAAGAGAAAGGAGGGGAGGTTAAGGGAGGTAGTGGTCAGAATCAAAACACAGATTAGAAGGGACATAGAAAAAGGAAAGGAAAAATTTAAGAAAAGGGGAAAATTGTATGGAGGGAAATACACAATTAAAAATAATAACTATGGATGTGAATGGTATGAACTCTCTCATAAAAAAAGAAGAGAATAATAGAGTGGATTAAAAAGTAGACTCCTAAAATACTTTGTTTACAGGAAAAAATACTTCAAGCAAAGAGACATTTAAAGAATGAAGGTAAATGATTGGAACAAATATATACATCATGCTTTAACTGAGTGGAAAAAGTAGGAATAGCAATCCTGATATGAAAAAAAAGAGATCTAATTTAAGGAGACAGGGAAGGAAACTAGATCTTGCCAAAATGTGATCTGGATACAGTGACTAGATAATCATCAGGCTATCAGAAATCAGAAAGCAAAGTAATATTAATAACTAAACATACAATCACCAAGTTGTACATCATCCAAATTTTTAGAGGATTTGTTAAATGAGTTACTGGGAGAAATAGATAGCAAAACTCTAATAGTGGTGGACCTCAAACACACCATCTAAGAACTAGATAAATCTACATACAAAAGAAACAAAAAAGAAATTAAGGAAGTAAATAGAATTTTAGAAAAGTTAGATTGAGAGACATCAGAGAAAATTTAATAAGGACTGAAATGAATATGATTTTTCTCAGTGACACATGGCACCTACAAGAAAATTGACTACATTTTTGGATATAAAAATCTTCACAATCAAATGCAAAAATTCATTACTATTAAATGAATAATTTTCACATCATGATGCACTAAAAATTTCATATCAAAAAAGATCATGGAAAAATAGCGTAGAAATTAATTAGAAACAAAAGTAAAACTAAAGCATGAGTGTTTTAAATAACACATCATAGGAACAAGCAATAATTTTATCAAAGGGAATAACCATAATGTGACAATATGACAAAATTTATGGGTGCAGCCAAAACACTCCTTAGGGGGAATTCTATATTTCTAAATGAATAAAATAGAGAAAGAATAGATCAATGAATTGTATGTGTAATTAAAAATGAAAATAAAACAAATTGAATATCCCCAATTGTACACTGAATTAGAAATTTTAAAAAGTAAAGGATAAATTAATAAAACTGAAAGTAAGACAATAATTGAAATAGTAAACAAAACTAAGAACTAATTCATGAATAGTTCAATAAAATAGATAAATCATTGGTTAATTTTGTTTTAAGAAAGAAGAAAATAAAATTACAGTACCAAAAATGAAAAGATTGAATTCACGACAAATGAAGAGAAAGTTAGAACAATAATTAGGAGTTATTTTGGCCAACTGCATGCCAATTAATTTGATATTCTAAGTGAAATGGATGGATATTTACAAAACTCAAAAAATGTTAAGATTAACAGAAGAGGAACTAAAATATTTAAGTAACCACATTTTAGAAAAAGCTGTAAAAGTCATTCATGAACACCCTAAGAAAAAAAAAATCTCCTGGATCAAATGGATTCAGAAGTTAACCCTATGAAATATTTTTTAAAAGCAGCAATTAATTCCAACACTATATAATCTTTTTGGAAAAATAAATGTAGTCCTACCAAATTCCTTTTTTGACACAAATATATTCCTGAAACTTTAACCAGAAAGAATCAAAACAGAGAAAGAAAATTATAGACCAAATTCCCTAATGAATATTACTGCCAAATTTTTAAATAAAACATCAGCAAACAAATTACAGCAACTTATAATGAGGATAATGCAATATGACCAAGTGGGATTTATTCCAGGGAAAAGCAGTTGTTTCAATATTAGAAAAACCATTTGCATAATTTAATGTATCAATAATAAAACCAGCAAAAGTCATGTGATTATCTCAATAGATACATGAATGGTCTTTGACAAAATATAGCACCTCACAATATTAGGGTGCAGAGGAATAAGTTGAGTTTTCCTTTAAATGATAAATAGTATCTATCTCATATTATAGGCAAGTATTGTATGTGAATGGCTTTAGCTAGAAGCCTCCACAACAAGAATTGAAGTGAAACTACGATACCCATTATCACTACTGTTTTTCAGCATTGTAGTAGAAATGTTAATTTTAGCAAGAAGAGAAGAGAAAGAAATTGAAGGAAATAGAAAAGGCAAAGAGGAAACCAAACAATCACTTAATGCAGATGATATGCTTAGAGAGTTCTACAGAATCAACCAAAAAAATTGCTTGGAACAATTAACAGCATCAGCAAAATTTCAAGATATAAAATAAGCCAACACAAATCATCAGCGTTTCTGCATATTAATAGTAAAGTTCAGAAAAAAGAGAGAAAGGAAAATTCTATTTAAAATAACTGCAGACATTGCCAATACAGAGTCAGGAACTTATGAATCCAATTACAATACACTTTTCACACAAATAAAATCAGATCTAAGCATTTAGGAAAATGTCAATTGCTCATGGGTATGGTTGATATGATAAAAATGACAGTTCCACCTAAATGCATTTACTTATTCAGTGGTGTACACATCAAACTACCAAAGCATACTTAACAGACCTATAAAAAATAATAAAATTCATCAGGAAGAGGGAAAGATCAAGAATATAAAGAATTAATGGAAAAAATGAAAAGGAAAGTGGCCTAGTCATACCAGATCAAAAGCTATATTATAAACATTAATCATTGAAACTAGTTAGTGTTGGCTAAGAAGTAGAGTGGTGGATCTGTAGTATAGGTTAGATACACAATATACAGCAGTCAATAATTATACACATCTATGGCTTGTTAAAATAAAAGATTCCAGTTTTTAGGATAATAACTCACTATTTGATAAAAACTGCTGGGAAAACTTGAAAGAAGTATGACAGAAACTAGGCATAGACCAACATCACACACTATATACCAAGACCAGGTCAAAATGGATGAAGAGTTTAGACATAAATTGTGATAGCATAAACAAATTAGGAGAGCAAAGAATAATTTACCTGTTAGATTTATGGATATGTGACGAAACAAAAGAAAGAAAACACTATGAAATGTAAAATTGATAAATTGATTACATTAAATTAAAGTTTTTACACAAGAAAAACCAATACAATGAAGATTAGAGGGAAAACAGAAAGCTAGGAAACAATTTTTACAATAAGTGTCTCTGCTAAAGGGATCATTTCTGAGAGATAGTTAGATAGATAGATAGATAAGAGATACATAACTGTCTTAAGTTTATAAGAATACAAGTCATTCCTTAACTGATATATTGCCAAAGGATATGAACAAGCAGTTTTCAACCGAAGAGATTAAAGCTATGAATGTGATGCTCTAAAGCATTACTAATTAGAAAAATGCAAATTAAACAAGTCTGATGTAACACCTCATACCTATCTGATGAGCTCATATGATAGATGATAAACGTTAGAAAAGATGTGGGAAATTTGGGGCAGTAATGCATGGCTGGTGGAATTTTGAATTGATGCAACCATTTGGGAGACCAATTTGGAGCTACGCCTAAATTCTCTGCATTCCCTTTGATCCAGCAATACTATTTATATACGAGATATGCATCCCAAAGAGATCATACAGAAGGAGAAAGGACTCACATGTACAAAAACATTTTTAGCCCACCTTGGTGTGGTGGCAGAGAATTGAAAACTAAGGGGGAGGAGCCAAGATGGCGGAGTAGAAAGACACACATACACTAGCTCCTGAAGCCACAGCCTACAAAATTACTGTAAGGAGGAATTCCCAACAAGTTCTGGAGCAAAGGAAGCCATATAACAACGGAGTGGAGGAGATTTCTGTTCCAGAGAGATCACAAAAATCGACACTGGGGGTCTGTTGCACATCGGACCCAGAGCAGACACCAGCCCTGCCCTGTCCACGTGGCCCCAGGAGGAGTGAATCTGGCCAGACTTCGAGACAGAATGTCCAATGGCCCCGCAGTTCCCTCCACCCATGGGCACAAAGGACAATGAGAGGGCCTGTTTGACTGGCTAAAAGGGGAGCAGTGTGTCTCCATAACTCAGGTACCCTCAGGAAGCAGCAGCTAACAGGGGCTTCCAGAGCAGGCAGGATCTCAGATCCATTGTTGAAGGTCTCCACATAAACCCTCTGAGGGAACTGAGTGCTGTGCTGTGGCCCTGCCCCAACATGAGCACCTGAATTTACTCTTGAATTTAATACTACATTGAATAGCAGCCCTGCCACCACAGAAAGCCCTGAGGCTGGGAAGCAGCATTTGAATCTCAGACTCCAAACACTAGCAGGGTGGAACTGGAGGCGAGGTGAGTGTGGAAAGGAATCTCAGAAGTCAAGTAACTGGCTGGGAAAATGCAGAGAAAAAGGAAAAAAAGTAAGACCAACCAAAAGTTTGCTTTTATGGTGAACAGATTCTCCCATCCTTAAAGATGAGGAAGAACACTGATTACCATGATGGAAAGATATAGAAGTCAAAGCCTCTGTATCCCAAATATCTAAAATAAATATTCAATGGGCTCAGGCCATGGAGGAGCTCAAAAAGGATTTTGAAAATCAAGTTAGACAAGTGGAGGAAAAACTGGGAAGAGAAATGAGAGAGAAGCAAAAAAAGTATGAAAAGCAGGTCAACACCATGTGAAAGGAGACCCAAAAAATGCTGAAGAAAGTAACACCTTGAGAAATAAGCAAACTCAATTGACAAAAGAGGTTCAAAAAGCCAATGAGGAGAAGAATGCTATCAAAAGCAGAATTAGCCAAGTGGAAAAGGAGGTTCAAAAGCTCACTGAAGAAAATAGTTCTTTCAAAATTAGAATGTAATAGATGGAGGTTAATGACTTTATGAGAAACCAAGAAATTGCAAAACAAACCAAAAGTATGAAAAAATGGAAGATAATGCGGAATATCTCATTGGAAAAACAACTGACCTGGAAAACAGATCCAAGAGAGACAATTTAAAAATTATTGGACTACCTGAAAGCCAGGATCAAAAAAAGAATCTAGACATCATCCTTCATGAAATTATCAAGGAAAATTGACCTGATATTCTATAACCAGAGGACAAAATAAGTATTCAAAGAATCCACCAATCACCGCCTGAAAGAGACCCAAAAACAGAACCGCCTAAGAACATTGTGGCCAAATTTCAGAGTTCCCAGGTCAAGGAGAAAATATTTCAAGCAACTAGAAATACAATCAGGATAACACAAGATGTAGCAGCTTCTACATTAAGGGACTGAAGCGTATAGAATAGGATATTCCAGAAGTCGAAGGAACTAGGTCTAAAACCAAGAATCACCTACCCAGCAAAAATGAGTATCATACTTCAGGGGAAAAAATAGTCTTTCAAAGAAATAGAGGACTTTTAAGCATTCTTGATGGAAAGACCAGAGCTGAAGAGAAAATTTGACTTTCCAACACAAGAATGAGGAGAAGCATGAAAAAGTAAACAGCAAAGAGAAGTCACAACTAAAGTTGAACCGTTTACATTCCTATATGGAAAGACAATATTTTTAACTCTTGAAACTTTTCAGCATCTGGGTAGTTGGTGGGATTACACACACACACACACACACACACACACACACACACACACACACACACACACACGCACACACACAGAGACAGAGAGCACAGAGTGAAATGAGTAGGATGGGATCATATCTTAAAAAAATGAAGGTAAATGGTGAGAGAGTAATGTATTGGGAGGAGAGAGGGAGAAATGGAATGGGGCAAAGTAGCTCTCATATAAGACGCTGGCAGGAGACTTTTTAGTGGAAGGAAAAAGAGAGGAGCTGAGAGAAAAACATGATGTTTACTCTCATCACATTCGACTAAAGGAAGGAATAAAATGCACACTCATTTTGGTATGAAATCCTATCTTACGATACAGTAAAGTGGGGGAGGAGATAAGCAGGGTAGGGGGGATTATGGAAGAGAGGGCAATGGGAGGATGGAACAATTTGAAATCAACACTCTTGGGGGAGGGACAGCATCAAAAGAGAGAATAGAAGCAATGGGGGGCCAGATAGGATGGAGGGAAATATAGTCAGTCTTACAAAACATGACTATTATGGAAGTCATTTGCAAAACTACACAGATATGGCCTACATTGAATTGCCTGCCTTCCCAAAGGGAAGAGAAATTGGAACCCAAAGTTTTCGGAACAACTGTTGAGTATTGTTCTTGCTACTAGGAAATAAGAAATACAGGTAATGGGGAATAGAAAGTTACCTGGCCCTACAGGACAAAAGAGAAGATGGGGACAAGGGAAGAGAGAGATGATAGAAGAGAGGGCAGATTGCTGATAGGGGAAATTAGAATACTCGGTGTATTAGGGTGGGCAGGGACAAATGAGGAGAAAATTTGGAACCCAAAATTTTGTGAAAAGGAATGTAAGAAG
Source organism: Potorous gilbertii (assembly GCA_028658325.1). NCBI lineage: Eukaryota > Metazoa > Chordata > Mammalia > Diprotodontia > Potoroidae > Potorous > Potorous gilbertii. The sequence continues at coordinate 180,786,798 of CM053772.1, read as the reverse complement.
TTAAATAAATAAATTTGTTTTAAAAAAAGGAAACTAAGGGAATGTCTATCAATTGAGAAGTAGCTGAAATAGTTGTGGTGTTTGGATGTAATGAAATACTATAGTGCTAAAAGAAATGATGAGCACGTAGATCTCAGAAATAAAAAAATAAATCTGGAAAGACTCCCATGAACTGATGCTGAGTGAAGTGAACAAAACTAAAACGTTCTACATAATAATCACTAAATATGATGATCATCTCCAACTGACTTACCTCTTCTCAGTAATACAATGTTCCAAGACAATTCCAGGAGAGTCATGATGTAATATATGATTCACATCAACAGAAAATAAAAGCAGAGCAAAGCACACTATTTTCCCTTTGTATATGTGCATGTGTGTTTTCCCTTTTTTTTGTTCTTCCTTTCACAACATATTTAATGTGGAAATAAGTTTGCAAGATTATCCATTCATAAGCTATATCAAATTACTGATATAAGGGACAAAATTTTTGAAATTCAAAATCTTATAAAAATAAATATTTAAATCTATCTTTTCAGATGTGGGCAAAATTTAAAATATTTATCCCCCAAAAAATGTAAATAAATGCTACTCAAATTAGGAGAATGGAGAGAAGGGAACAGAATAGGTTATCAATTTTACTCTTTATTCTTTTATAGTCTATGAAGAGGTTGGTTGGTGTTGTCCTTTCTTTTAAAAGGGGAGCAAAATGACATCACCATGACAAAGTGAAGTTTCGGTGGGTCTGACTGCAGCTGATCAGATCAATAAGAGTTCAGAATCCTCTACCACAGATTGGGCACAGATAATCTTTTTGAATATTTGAGGTAGTTGCTCCAAATCCGACGTTTCCTTTGTGCTATCTCAATTCTGCGTTGTTCATAGAATACAGCAGTGTTTCTGATGTGGGCACATGCTGAGCAGGCCTGTGCCAGTGTCTCCCACGTCATATAGTCAAATCCATAGTTCTTGAGAGAGAACTTGAGAGTGCCCTTGTATCGCTTCTTCTGATCACCATGTGATCACCGTCCCCATGTGAATTCTCCATAAAATAGTCTCTCTGGCAACAGTACATTTTGCACTTTATGTGTGTGTGTTCCTCTTTTGTTGTCGAAGAAGACCATGCCATCAGAGAAATGATGACATGACTTTCACTTGACTTTGTTTCGAGTGAGCGTGGGCTGTGCAGGTCAGCAGCCTCATTTCTCCTCCAGAACCATCTGAATCCAGTGACCAGATATTGATCAGGATGACAGAGAGGACCCAGAATGAGGCAGTTGGGGTTAAGTGACTTGCCCAAGGTCACTCAGCTAGTGAGGGTCAAGTGTCTGAGATGAGATTTGAACTCAGGTCCTCCTGACTCCTGCACTGGTGCTCTATCCACTGCACCACCTACCTGCCCGTTGGAGTTGCTCTCTCTGAAGCATTGTTTGAATGCTTGGCAGTTCAACTCAAGCAAGGATTTCAGTGTCTGGTACCTTATCCTGTCAGGCGATCCTCAGAATCTTCCTAAGACAGCTGAAATGGAATCAATTCTGTTTCCTAGCATGGTGCTGGTAGACTGTCCGTGTTTCACAAGCATATAACAATGAGGTCAGCACAACGGCTCTGTAGACCTTCAGTTTGGTAGTTAGTCTAACTGGAAAGTATACTACCAAGGTAAGTGAACTTATCCACAGCATGTAAAATTCCATTTCTTTTAACTGATGGTTCCACATATGGATGGTGTAGTGGTGACTGATGGAGCACTTGTGTTTGTTTGGTGTTTATTATTAGGCCAAAACTAGCAGAGAAAACAGAGAATTGATTCATATTTTGTCGCATCTTAGCTTCAGAGATTGCATTGAGTGCACAAACATCAGCAATCAGAAAATCATGCACCAACACTCCCTCCACTTTAGAAAGAATAGAAAGTTCTAAGAGAACAGGGAAAAGTATGAAAAATATAATCTTAAACTTGATAAAAGGCTGATGAAAGATTACATGGAAAGAGACAATGATCAAGTCATAATAAATAAAGCAAACCATGGCAATCTGAATTTGGCTTAAAAAGAGAAAATCAAGAGGAAAAACTTCAATCCGACAATTTCGGTCTCAACCAGTACACATTTCATAAGAATTCAATTAAACTTCACAATAATATGAAGGTGAATGGAAAATGTAAAAAGAAACAAACCCAACAAATTCCACATCTCAGAAATGGGCAAATATAGGTATGTATAAAAAAGAAAAAGGGGGAGCAGATTAATTTTTGCCTGGCTTATTATTCTTTTTATTATAAATTTAATTGAACTAATTAAACATTTCCATAAAATGATCAATTAGAAAAGGAGAGTTATACATTAAATTGTGAGTTTCTATGGTGTAAAGTACGTTTTGTAAGCTAAGAAAAATTAACATGCAATGTTCAAAGTCATCTTCCTTTCAGCCACCCCTAATCTTCTGAAAGTATAAAAAGCAAAAAAAAAAAAAAATACTTGTAACAAATTTATGCCTTCAACCAACAACAATAACAAAATTTCCCTCATTAGTTATGTATAAATATGTGTGGTTTATTTTGCTTCATGCATCTGTAATACCTCTATCAAGAGATTTTTTTGCCATTAGGCCTTTAGAATTATGTTTGACCATCATATGGATAACAATTCATATTTGAAATGTATTATTTATCTATTTTAAACATTCTTTCCTTTTTAAATTTTGAATTTCAGATTTACTTTCTACTTCGCACTACTCCCCCACCCATTGAGAAGGAAATATCAATTTTACATGTGAAATTCTGCAAAACATTTCCATTTTAGTATTATTTCAAAATACAAAAGCAAGAAAAAGAAAGTGAGAAAATCATATTTCAATTAGCAATCAGGATTCATTGGTTATCTTCTGGAGGTGGATAGCATTTTTCATTATAAGTCCTTTGGAATGGTCTTGGATCATTGTACTGACCAAAATAGTCAAGGTTTTTCTCAGTTGATTATGATTACACCATTGCTATGCCTGTGCACAATAATCTCTTTGTTCTTTTCATTTCACTTTGAGCCAGTTGATATAGGTCTTACCATTTATTTTTTCCTGAAATAACTCTCCTCATCACTTCCCACAGCATGAGTTCTCCATCTATAATCATATTCTGCAACTTGTCCAGCAATTCCCCAACTGATAAGCATCCCATCAATTTTCAATTCTTTTCCACTACAAAAAAATAGTTGTTGTATTTTTGTTTACATATACCTCATTTTCATTTTTCGTTGATCTGGAATATAGATATAGTAGTGGTACTGCTAGGTCAAAGAATATATAGTTGTTGTTGCTGTTGTTTTAACTCTTTGGAGCTACTTACAAATTGTTCTGCATAATATTTGGACCAGTCCACTAATCCACCAACACTTTATAAGTCTACATATTTTCCCTCACCACACTTGCATTTTTTTTTTGTCTATGGTAGATATGAGGGGCACTTCAGAGTAGTTGTTTTTTTTAAATTTTCCTTTCTCTAATCAATAGTGACTTAACGCAGTTTTACGACTATACATAGTTCTAATTTCTTCTGAAAACTGCCTGTTTATATCTTTGGACCATTTAGCAACTGGGGAATGACTCCTCTTTTTAATAATTTAAGTTCCATACTAAATATATATAAATATATATATGTGTGTATGGACATATATGTACATGTATATGTTTGTGTACATATACATACATATATATCTATATATACATATCTATATATTTATGTATAGATTTGCATATATACATATATGTGTGTGTGTGTGTATATATATATATATATATATATATATATATATATATATATATATGTATAAAATGAAGCCTTTATCAGAGAAACTTGCTGCATTTTTTTTATATTGCTTCGTTTTCCATGGGATAGCAAATTAATATTTTATATTACTACATTGTTTATCCTATCATTTAGCAAAATGTAATTTCCCTGAAAATCACTTTTAATTAGGTATATTTTTGCTTTTTTTGTCATAGATCATGACTGTTTACCCTTTTATTTTTTAAAGTTTATTGAAGCATATTAGATTCTTCTCCAGCCCTTCATTTTAACTCTGTATATTTCTTTCCATTTTCAATGTCTCTTCTAAAGAACATATTGTTGAATTCTGATTTTTAATCTGTTTTCAATCCTTTCCATCTTGTGGGTGAACTCATCCTACTTAAATTCAGAGTTGGGTTCACTAACTATATTATTCTTTCCTTCTCATTTCATTCTAATGTTCTCTTTCTTCTATTTTTTTTATCCTGTCTCACCTTAAAAACTTGACTAAGCTCAGCACAGTCCTCATTTCATCTACCTGCTCAGTGGCATAACAGTATAATTCATGAGATTATTACAGAGCCAAGTACTTGCTTATTTTTACTTAACAGCCGTTAAAGGGGAAAAAAAAACATACAGAAAGCTCATAGATTAACACATCACTGAACCAAAATATGCTGAGAAAAGTTAAAATAATGTTTTGTTTTGTTCTTCTTTACAAGACAAAGTCCTTAAATACTAGGGGAAAAATATTGTGGGACTAGGTAATAATGGAAAAATTTGAAAATAAGTCACTTTTACAATGTTCATCAGTTATAGAAGAGTAAAGCTCACCAAATTGTTGTAGCTTTAGAAATTACTTTCCACAAACATAAAACCTATATTATGTATTCCAGGAAAGCATTCCAATTACCTCCACTCCAAAAAATTGGTTGGAATGATAGGTGATTTCATTAATGTTTTGTCATCACCACCACCATCACCACTACCAGTACATTACCACCCATACTAGACCATGTTCCTTTACAATAAGGGCAGATTCTTAACGAACATTTGGTTTCTCTATGTATATTCCCTTGTCCTACTGCTTACAAAATCTTCAAGTCTCTTCCATTTTTACAAACAAACAAAAAATAAAAAAGCTCATTTGATCCTTTTACTGATTGTCATCTGATATATCCCCTCCCTTTATGACTTGATGTCCTTAAAGAGGCCCATCATAATGGATACTTCAATTTCCTCTCCTTTCATTCTCTTCTTGACTATGAAATATAGCTGCAGCACTCGTCTTTCAAGTTGAACTATTCTCTCCAAAGTTAACAAGGGTCTGTTAATGACAAATCCAATGGACTTTTTTTGACACTTATCCTTTTCTGTGGAACATCAACACTTGCATATTCCAAATAATTGTGTTTTTCTGTACTATTCTTTCACCTCAACTTTATTTTCTTTTATTGTTATAGATGATAAATATTTCCAGCAAAATTTCAAGTACTGGTGATGATAATGTGATGATTAGTGTGATAGTGGTTGTAACTGCTTTCTCCCCAACTGTATTGAAATGGCATCTAGTTTGTCTCCATTATAAATAATAGCTCTAACTTTATATAAACACTTTTAATATCTCTATATTTTAGTGCTCTTTTTATAATCAGAAATGTTTTGCATTGTGCTAAAAATCTTTTCCATCCACATCCATTATGTAATTATGTATCATAAATGATTTTGTTACTGTGACCTACACAATAGGTTCTATAGGACATGTACATAATGGGTCATATTACTGACACAAATTATAAGCATAATTGTAGTTTTCATTATTTTGAGTCAAATCTATATTGTTGGTGTAAATCTAACCTCATCATAACACATGCTCCTTTTTGATTAAATGTGGCCAGTCTCTTTTTTAATTTTGTATTTAAATTTTTAGATTGCTATCCATTAGGGAAATTTTCTTTCTCTGCTTCATTTCCCCCTGATATATGAAGAACATATTTGAATATGCAGAAATTTGGCAGAATTTGTTCTTTTCATGTTTGTGTAATCAACTTATATAATAATATATTTATTCATTGAATGTTTGAGAGAATTTACTTGAAAATATATATTTTATATTAAATATTTTCCCTGAGATGTTACTTAAACTCTATATCTAATTTTATTAACATATTAATTAATTTTATTAATTAATTTATTAACTAGTATCATTGTAAAAGTATTATCTATTTCATTTAAATGTTCTTTTTATTTGGCATATTGTCAAGCAAAATAATACCTAACAATTTCCTTTACTTCTCACTTTGATGTCACTTCTCCTTTATTATTTGTAGTACTGCTGATATAATCTCCCTTTTACAAAAAGGAATTAGTTTAATTTATTATAAAATGTTTTTTTCTACTTTTAAAGGTCATTTCAACATGTTATTTTTTCTTTTTTTTTGTTTATTAAATAATTTATTTATTTATTTATTTAACATTTTACATTCATTTCACAACTCAACAGTGGTTCCTAAAATTTTTAGTTCAAACTTCTCCCCATTCCTCCCTCTCCACCAATTCCATTGGGAAGGTAAGCAATTCAATATAGGCCATATCTGTGTAGTTCTGCAAATGACTTCCATAATAGTCATGTTGTGTAAGACTGACTATATTTCCCTCCATCCTATCCTGCCCCCCATTGCTTCTATTCTCTCTTTTGATCCTATCCCTCCCTGAGTGTTGACTTTAAATTGCTCCCTCCTCCCATTGCCCACACTACCATCATCCCCCACCACCCTGCTTATCCCCATCTCCCGCAGTTTCCTGTATTGTAAGATAGGTTTTCATATCAAAATGTGTATGCAATTTATTCCTTCCTTTAGTCGAATATGATGAGAGTAAACTTTATGTTTTTCCTCACCTCCCCTCTTTTCCCCGCCACTAAAAAGTCTCCTGTCTGCCTCTTCTGTGAGAGATAATTTGCCCCATTCCATTTCTCCCTCTCTCCTCCCAATACATTTCTCTCTCACCATTTACCTTGATTTCTTTTAAGATATGATCCCTTCCTACTCAATTCACTCTGTGCTCTCTGTCTCTGTATGTGTGTGCATGTGTGTGTGTGTGTGTGAGTGTGTGTGTGTGTGTGTGTGTGTGCATGTGTGAGCTCCTTCCAACGACCTAGATCCTGAAAAGTTTCAAGAGTTGCAAATATTGTCTTTCCATGTAGGAATGTAAACAGCTCAACTTTAGTAAGTCCCTTATGACTTCTCTTTGCTGTTTACTTTTTCATGCTTCTCTTCATTCTTGTGTTTGAAAGTCAAATTTTCTTTTCAACTCTGGTCTTTTCATCAAGAATGCTTGAAGGTCCTCTATTTCATTGAAAGACCATACTTTCCCCTGAAGTATAACTAATACTCAGTTTTGCTGGGTAGGTGATTCTTGGTTTTAATCCTAGTTCCTTTGACTTCTGGAATGTCTTATTCCACGCCCTTCGATCCCTTAATGTAGAAGCTGCTAGATCTTGTATTATGCTGATTGTATTTCCACAACACTGGAATTGTTTCTTTCTAGCTGCTTGCAATATTTTCTCCTTGACCTGGGAACTCTGCAATTTG
>CM053772.1:180752681-180778924 GCA_028658325.1 Potorous gilbertii | reverse complement strand
AGGAGAGGTTGGGGGAGTTGAAGGAAGAAATTGACAGCAAAACTATACTAGTGGGGGAACTTAACCTCCCTCTTTCTGAACTTGATAAATCTAACCTCAAAATAAACAAGAAAGAGGTTAAGGAGGTAAATAAAAATCTAGATAAGGTAGATATGGTAGATCTTTTGAGAAAATTGAATGGGAATAGAAAGGAATGTACCTTTTTCTCAACAGTACATGGAATATTTACAAAAATTGACCATGTACTAAGAAATAAAAATCTTACAATCCGGTGCAGAAAGGCATAGATAATCAATGCATCCTTCTGAGACCATAATACAATAAAAATTATATGTAACAAAAGGCCATGGAAAGATGAAGCAAAAATCGATTGGAAACTAAATAATCTAATCCTAAAGAAGGAATGGGTTAAAGAAGAAATCATAGAAACAATCAACAACTTCATTCAAGAGAATGACAATAATGACACAACCTACCAAATCTTATGGGATACTGCGAAAGCAGTTCTTAGGGGAAGTGTTATACCTTTGAATGCCTACATAAATAAAATAGAGAAAGAGGAGATCAATGAAAATACCAAATTAGAAATACTGAAAACCAAAGGAGAGGTTAATGAAATTGAAATTAAGAAAACTATTGAATTAATAAATTAAAGCAATAGTTGGTTTTATAAAAAAACTAATAAAATTGATAAACCTTTGGTCAATTTGATTAAAAAAAGAAAGAAGAAAATCAAATTACTAATATTAAAAATGAAGATGGTGAACTCACCTCCAAGGAGGAGGAAATTAAAACAATAATTAGAAATTACTTTGCCCAACTTTATGTCCACAAATTCGATAATCTAAACCAGATGGATGAATATTTTATAAAATACAAATTGCCCAGATTAACAGAAGAGGAAGTTGAATACTTAAACAACCCCATCTCAGAAAGAGAAATTGAACAAGCCATCAATGAACTCCCTAGGAAAAAATCTCCAGGACCAGATGGATTCACAAGTGAATTTTATCAAATCTTTAAAGAACAGTTAATTCCAATATTATATAGACTATTTTTGAAAATTGGAGAAGAAGCAGTCCTCCCAAATTCTTTCTATGATACAAATATGGTTTTGATACCCAAACCAGGAAGAGACAAAACAGAGAAAGAAAATTATAGACCAATTTCTCTAATGAATATAGATGCAAAAATTTTAAACAAGATTTTAGCAAAACGAATACAGCGTCTTATCAAGAGAATAATACATTATGATCAGGTAGGTTTCATACCAGGAATGCAGGGCTGGTTCAATATTAGGAAGACTATTAGCATTATTGATCCTATCAACAACAAAACTAATGAAAAACAGTGCTGATAATGGATATCCTTGTGTCACCCAGGATCTTATTGGAAATGTCGGTAGCTTATCCCCATTGCAGATAATGCTTGCTGGTGCTTTCAGGTAGATAATGCTTACTATTTTAAAGAAAGCCCCATTTACTCATATGCTCTCCAGTGTTTTCAATATTAATGGGAGCTGTATTTTGTCAAAAACTTTTCCTGCATCTATTGAAACAATCATATGATTTGTCAGTTTTGTTGTTGATATGATAAGTAATGCTGATAGTTTACTTAATATTGAATCAGACCTTCATTCCTGGTATAAATACTACCTGATCGCAATTTATTATTCTCTTGATAAGTTGCTGTCCTCTCTTTGCTAAAATCTTATTTAAAATTATTGTATGTATATTCATAACAGAAAGTGTTTAATAATTTTCTATTTCTGTTTTGGGTCTTCCTGATTTGGGTACGAGAATCATATTTGTGTCCTAAAATTAATTTGGTAGGACTTTACCAATTTTCACCAAATAGTTTATAAAACAATGAAATTAACTGTTTTTTAAATGTTTGATAGAATTCACTTGTAAATTCATCTGACCCTGGAGATACTTTTCCTTTGCCATGTTCAATTTCTTTTTTCTGATATGGTGCTATTTAATTATTTAACTTCATCTTCTGTTAATGTGGACAACTTATATATTTTTTAAATATTCATCCTTCTCACTTAGATTGTTGAATTTGTGTGCATACATGGGGAAAAGTAATTTCTAATTATTGTTTTAATTTCCTCCTCCTTGCAGGTGAGCTCTCCCCTTTCATTTCTGATATTGGTAATTTGGTTCTCTTATTTCTTTTTTTTGTATTCAAAATGAAAAAAGGTTTATCAATTTTATTTTTTTTTCATAAAACCAAATCTTAGTTTTATTTATTCATTCAGTAGTTTCCTTAATTTAAATTTCATTAATCTTTCCTTTGGTTTTCAGTATTTCTAATTTAACATTAACTTGGGGGTATTCAATTTGTTCTTTTTCTAGCTTTTTCAGCTGCATACCCAATTTATTGATCTCTTCTTTCTCTACTTTAATTATGTAGGCATAAAATGAAATAACATTCTCCCTAAAAACTGCTTTTGCAGCATCTTATGGGTTTTAGAAGGTTGTCTCATTATTGTCATTCTCTTGAAAGAAGTTATTGATTGTTTCTATGATTAGTTGTTTAACTCACTTATTGTTTAAGATTAGATTATTTAATTTCCAAATACTTTTTAATCTATCTTTCCATGACCTTTTATTACATACACATTTTATTGCATTATGGTCTGAGAAGTTTGCATTGACTATCTATGCCTTTCTGTACTGGATTGTGACGTTTTATGCGCTAGTACATGGTCAATTTTTGAATATGTGTCATGTACCTCGGAGAAAAACGTATATTCCTTTCTATCCCCATTCAAGTTTCTCCAGGGATCTAACATATCTACCTTATCCAGAGTTCTATTCCCATCCCTAACTTCTCTTTTGTGTATTTTGAATTTAAATTTATCAAGTTCAGAGAGAAAGAGTTTGAGTTATCCTACTAGTGGAGTTTGCTGCCTATTTCTTCCTCTAACTCCCTTAACTTTTCTTCTAAGAATTTAGATATTGTGTCACTTGGTTCACAAATGTTTAATAATGATATTGCTTCATTGTTATGGTACCTCTTATTTTTTAAAATTATTTTATTTGTTTTCAGTGTTCTACAATCACTTCCATATAACTTAGATTTTTCCTCCTTCCTTTCTCCTCCATCCCTGAGATGGCATACAATTTTATATAGGTTCTACACATACATTCCTATTAGATACATTTTCACCTTAGTCATGTTGCATAGAAGAATTAAAATGAATGAGAGAAATAATAAAACAAACCAAAACACAATAAAAAAGAAAATTATTTGCTATATTCTGAGATCGAATTTCATAGTTCTTTCTCTGGATGTAGAAGGCACGTAATCAAAATTATCCATTTTGCACTTCATAATACTTTGTATCTCTTGTTAAGTCAAAAATTCTTACTTTCTCCATAAATCTGATAAATACACTATTCCTTGCTCCACTAATTTGTTTATAGCGTCAATCTTTATACCTAAAACGTTTACCCATTTGGACTTTATTCTTGTGTATGGTCTCAGGCATTGGTCTATACCTAGTTTCTGCCATACTGTCATTCAGTTTTCCCAGCAATTTTCGTCTAACAGTGAGTTCTTATTCCAGAAGCTGAGGTCCTTGGGTGTTATTTCATTTTGATCTGAGGAGGATGCTTTGACTATCTCTGCCTTTCTTCACTGGATTGTGAGGTTTTTATGGCCCAGAACATGATCAATTTTTGTATATGTGCTATGTACCACTGAGAAAAAGGTTTATCCATTTCCATTTCCATTCAGTTTTCTCCAGGGATCTATCATATCTACCTTGTTCAGAGTTCTATTTACCTCTTTAACTTTTTTCTTGTTTATTTTGAAGTTAGATTTATCAAGTTCAGAGAGTAGAAGATTGATGTCCCCCACTAGTATAATTTTGCTCTCTCTTTCTTCATGTAACTCCCTTAACTTCTGCTCTAAGAATTTGGATGCTATACCACTTGAAGCTTATATGTTTAGTAATGAAATTACTTCATTGTCTATGGTGCCTTTTAACAGAATATAGGTTCCTTCCTTGTCTCTTTGGATTAGCTCTATTTCTGCTTTTGCTTTTTTTTCTGAGATTAGGATTGTTGACCCTGACTTTTTTCCATCAACTGAAGCATAGTATATTCTGTTCCAACCTTTAACCTTTACCCTGTGTGTATCCCCCGTTTCCAAAGTGTTCCTTGTAAAAATATATTGTTGGATTATTGTTTTTAATCCATTCTGCGATCCACCTCCAATTTTATTGGAGAGTTTATTCAATTCACATTCACAGTTATGATTACTATTGTTTCTTTCTCTCCAATTGATCCCTCCTTCCTATTTATGCTTTTATTTCTCCCTTTTCCCTTCCCCTCCACAATAGAGTTTTATATTTGATCACCACCTCCTCAGTCTTCCCTCCCTTCTATTGCTCCCCATACTTTTTTTTCCACCCTTTCCCTTATTACTTCTTCCTTCTTTTCAACCTCCACTCATTTTTCTTGCCCTTTAGCCTCCTTCCACCTACAGGCCAAGTTAGATTTCTGTACTTAACTGAGTTCGTTGTTCCCTCCTTGAATCAAATCATATGAGAGTAAATCTCAGACAGTGCTCATCTTCCTCCCCTCTTTCCCTCCACTGTAATATGTTTTTGTGCCTATACCTATAATGTAATTTACCTTTTTCTGTCTTCACTTTTTCACATTTCACATTACAATTCTTTGCACCCTTGAATCACGTTTTTTTATAATCACTTCTCTTAATTTTATTTACTCCCGCTCTCTATCAATCAACCGATCTATTTAACTTCTTCTATTTCCTCCTCTTTTCCAACTTCTTATTTTACTTCTTCCTGTTTTCCTTCCTCCATTTCTTCTTGACATTTGGAAAATTCCTTGTACATGTATATTTTTTCTCCTGAGACAAAGTCTAGTCCTTTTTTGCCAAGAAATTACATTATTGTATTACAATTACCACTGTACAAATACTACAATTACAATTAACAACTGTCATTACAGTCTTTGCAATTCCATTTTTGAGCTTCTTCCATTCCTCACCTGTTTAATACATTTATGTGGCTTTAGTTCAAGGCATTCTACTTGTCTTCCTTTTAAACACTTTCTGTGGTGCCTATCAGAATACAGCTAAATTCTCTCTATCACAAACTCTGTGAGGGAACTATCATTTCCCTCAGTATTCCCATCATTCTGAACTTGCAGATAATTACTAAAAAAGAAAATAAGATGCCTTATAAGCTTCTTTTATGTTGGCTCATCCTTCTTTTGGAAGATGACATTATCAGTAAGATAAGTTTAAATGTTTTTAGCTGCTATGTTTTTTACACTGAAAGAAACTCCATCAAATGGCAGAAAAATGAAATATATGACTATATCAGGCCTTTTGACCATACTTGTTATTTATTTCTCAAAATTTTTGTCTATTTTTCAAATTCGATGAGCAAGGAATAGTGTATTTATAAGACTAATGGAGAATGGAGAAATTATGACCAAATGAGATAGATAACAGTACAAAGTGCAAAGTGGATAATTTTGATTACATTAAAATGAAAAGTTTTTTCACAAAACCCCAATGCAACCAAGAAGGAGGGAAGCAGAATACTGGCAAAGAATTTTTGCAACTACTGTCTGTGATAAAGGTCTCATTCCTAAAACATATAGAGAACTGAGGCCAATGTACGAGAATACAAGCCATTCCCAATTGACAAAAGGTCAAAGCATATGAAAAGGCAATTTTCAGAAGAAGAAACTAAAGCCATCTATACTCATATAAAAATGCTCTGTCATTATTGATTAGAGTGATACAAATCAAAACAGTCTGAGCTTCCACATCACACTTATCAGATTGACTAACATGACAAAACAGGAAGATGATAAATGTTGCAGAAGATGTGGGAGAGCTGGAACACTAATTCATTGTCAGCGGAGTTGTGAGCTGATCCAGCTCTTCTGGAGAGCAATTTGGAACTATGACCAAAGGGCTACAAAAATGTGCATACCCTTTGTTCCACCAATATTTCTTCTTGGACTATATCCCAAAGGGTTCGTATAAAAGGAACAAGGTCCCATAGGTACAAAAATTTTTATACCAGCTCTCTTTGTGGTGGTCAATAACTGGAAATCAAGGGGATGCCCACCAGTTGAGGAATGTCTGGATAAGTTGTGGCATATGAATGCAATGAATTACTATTGTGCTATAAGAAATGATGAACAGTCAGACTTCGAAAAAACCTAGAAGACTTATATGAAGTGATGATGAATGAAATCAGTACAACCAGGAGAACATAATACACAGTAACAGTCATAGTGTGTGAGGACTGTTTTTGATAGACTTAGCCTTTCACAGCAATGCAAGGACCTTAAACATTTCCAAAGAGCTCTTCAGGCAAAATACCATCCATATCCAGAGAAAGAATTATGGAATTGGAACACAGAATGAAGCAGATTATTTTCTTTTGTTTTATGTTTTACTTTGTTTTGGATTTTCTCATGGTTTCTCCCATTCATTTTAATTTTTCTGTGCAACATGAGTAATGTGAAAATATGTTCAATAAAAATATAGGTGTAAAACCAATTTAACATTTCAGGGCATCTCAGGGAGAGAGGGGGAGAACATTTAAGACTTATGGAAGTGATTGTTGAAAACTGAAAACCAATAAAACAGTTTTTAAAAATGTGTCTATTTTCTCTTCTATTCCAAATTGTCAAAAGTATAGTCCAATGACAAAATCATTTCTCTTTCTCCATTGATCTCTACTCCCATACTCGCTATCATGCTTCTCTCTTTCACTCCTGGATTTTCCTGCTAAATTTGTAGTATTTTTGCTGTGTCAAAAACGTTTAAGTTACCATACTTCATCATTTTTGAATTTCCAAGTTTCTCTACTAAGCTCTAGTTACAGATGCTTTCATCTCACTCACCACTTGGTTCATCTTCAAATACTTTCATTTACTTCAGGGTGGAAACTCTTTCCTATGTAGAATTTAATGGTTCATGGCTTAATAAATAATAATCCAATGTTTTATAGCAAAACAGTTATATTTTGGAGCAAATCTAGTGAAAATAACTTGAAATATAGACTAAAATGTTCTTTTAATGATGAGTATCTAATCTGGAAATGTACTCAAAACCATTCCAAATTGTCATACAGCCAAGATTTTTGATGTGACTGACTGATGATGAAAAATGCCATCCACATCCTGAGAAAAACTCTGTATCATTCTAGTTTCTACCTTGGCATCTTGCTGTCCTAATAATAAACATAATCCACATATGACCCTAAACCCAAATGAAACACTAGTTAAATGACATCTAGCCTATTCCAGTTACTCAAAATATACTTATTTTTTTTCTTTGTTTCTGATGATGACTTAATATTCTAATAATATATTCAGTTTGGGACTTTTAATCAAGAATACATGGAGGCCATTGATTTCATTAAACGTCCAATTTTTGTTTTACTCTACATCACTACTGATAAGAGAAATGCAAAATAAAACTATTTTGAGGTGCCACATAATAGCTAACAGATTGGATGACATGACAGAAAAAGAAAATGATAAATTTTGAAGATGTGGGAATTTAGAACACTAATCCATTTTTGACGGATTTGTAAACCAATCTAACCATTCTGGAGAGTAATTTGGAAATATACCAGAAGGTCTATAAAACTGTTCATACTCTTTGATCCAGCAATAATACTTTGCAAAATGTATTACAAACAGGTAATAAAAAAGAAAAAGGACCCACATGCACAAAAAGTATTTCTTTTTGTTAGAAAAGAAATGGAAATTGAGGGGATGCCCATCAATTGGGGAATGACTGAACAAGTTATTGTATATTGCCCCATAAAGTTTCTATAAGAAATGATGAACATATAGATTTCAGAAAAATCTGGAAAGCCTTACATAAACTGATGCATAGAACACTGTACACAATAAGAGTATAATTGCTCAATGACCAACTTTGATAGACTTAACTCTTCTAAGCAATGCAGTGATCTAACACAATTCCAAAAGTACAATATGGAAAATGTTAGCCACAACCAGAAAAAGACCTATGGAGGCTGAATGCAGATTGAAGCATAGTATTTCTCACCTCTCTCTCTCTCTCTCTCTCTCTCTCTCTCTCTCTCTGTCTGTCTCAGTTTCTCTGTTTCTCTGTCTGTCTCTCTCTGTCTCACTATTTCTGTCTCTGTCTCTCTGTTTGTCTGTCTCTCTCTCTCTCTCTTCCCTCCCCCTTCTTCTTTGCTGTGGTTTTCCCCTTAAGTTCTGATTCTTCTTTATAACATGATTAATGTAGAAACATGTTTAATACCATCATACACATATATCCTATACAGATTACACGATGTCTTGGAGAGAGGGAGGGAAAAAAAAGGGAAAATTTAGAACTCCAAATCTTACAAAATTGAATGTTAAAAAGTAAAAATGCATGAATAAATATATTTTAAAAATTTAAAAATTCAATTTTTAATCCTAGAAGAAAATATTCAGCTTTTCTGAGTACATATTTTTGCGTAAGATTTTTTTTTTCATTCTTTCTGCTTCAGTACCTATTTTAAAAGAAGATGAAGCTTTTCTTTATGTTGTTACTGCCTTTTTTGTTTGCTCTAGTGACTGGTGAAACTTTCTTGTAAAGTAGTGACAGACAAAGCCGATGTATATTTTTTCTCTTTGTTTTTCTGAGTTTTCCATGCCAATAGGTAGCCTATATAAATTGATCATACTGAAATAATTTCGGGCTGAAACTTCATTTTATTTTCTAATATCCCTTATAGCAAGTATATCAATGATTTCACTTATGATTTCAATTACAATGTCAGTTTCTTCAGTAGTGTGGTGATTGTTACTTGCTGAACAAGACTCTTCCATTTATGGAACCAGCAAATAAAGGACTAAGGAAGGTTTTTTATGAGTTTTTTCAATCAAATTATACATTGCCATTGGTACAGCTTACTGGCAAAGAGCTGGTAAATACTTATCTGTACTGGTCTTCCAATTCTACACATAGTCTGAAATCAGAATTATACTACCAGCTTATCTATAACATGTAAGCATTTGCACTGGGCCTAAAATACTAGCTATTGGACCACTTAGCTGCTTTCTTAGCATGAAAATGACTTTGAATTCTCAAGCGTCATTGAATTGAGTGCAACCTCTGACGTATGCAAGTAAAACTCCAATAATTACTACCCAGGTGACATTGTGTATATTTTTCTTTATTTCCTGGTCTGAGAAGAATAATAGGGCTGTTATGAGGATCACATTATATCACAAAGAAATTATTCAGATTTTATGATAAAATATATATGAAGCCCTTTCAAAAATTTAAAGTACTACATAATTGTTAGTACCATTATAAAGCAATGTTGTGAATTTTGTAGTGGAAAATTAAATTAATTTAAATTAAAAAAGATTATCGTTATTTTATCAAAAGTAATAGCAATAGTAGTTCAAAGTATCAAAATAAGATATACTTTTCCTGATTTTTCATACATATAAGACTTTGACACATATATATGTGTGTATATATATGCATATATTTAATTATATATATATACATGAATGTATATGTACACCTATACACATACTCACATATGTATATGTGCATACATGCATACTTATATGCACGTGTGTGCATTTGTGTGTTGTTAAATGTTTTAGTTTAAAACTTATTGTAAGACTTGTAAAATCTTATTTCATCAGAATGCATACATATATAGCAATGTTTGAAAGAATACAATAATAACTTTTTGCTTGCAAAATCATTGGCATAATGGAAAATAACTTGTTCATGGCTTGCTGAACAGTGCTATTTTTTCATTTTAACTTATAGTCAATTTTCATTAATTATGTATTCATCAACCTCTTTAAACTTACAAAATTGATCAATGTTTATGAAAGTGTGGAATGATTTTATTTTGCTTTAACAAATGTCAGTGATTCATGGAATTGATTTTAATTTAACTTTCTTTATGCCACAAGTAAAATACAGCATAATTATAGCACTGAACCTGCTCTCTTTCAGTAACTCAAATATTATAAAAGTAATGTTTAGTTAAGTGATATTTCTTCTTTTACTATTTATCACTTATCACCTTAAAAATTTTGTCTCAGAAATATTATTTTCTTTAAAACTGCATATGCGTTAAAATTTGTTTTAATTAATCCAATGTAATTTGATGAAGTTAGAATATAGTGATTCCTTCATAATACAGCCTATTAACAATGTCAAAATATTCACTCATTTTCCCCTCAAAATGTTAACGTCTTTTAAGAGCAGTGTGTCATAGAGGATCAAAAACAAATAAGTCCCACCTTTGACAGATAACAGATTGTTTAGCCCTGAGTAATTCATTTGACTTTCATTTGTTCAGGAAAGTCCTTAATATTATATTTTACAAAGAAAGCACACTTTTTCTTTAACAGAAAAAGTTTCTCACATAGACATTTTCTCCACAGATGGCAACACAAAGGCAATTTTTTAAATAATTTTCTGGAGAATAATTCATTATATACATCTATGTATACATGTATACACATATTTACACACATATAGTCATTATATTTACATATGTGAATACACATAAGTGTGTATACACATACATATGTGTTTGTATGTGTATGTAGACATATAAGTGTGTATATTGTGTATTTAAGTGAGGAAGAGAATCAGTAGGCTGTGGTGGATAAAAATTGGCCTTGGAATCAGATAAATGTTAGTTTAAACTTTGTCTCTTGCAGATACAGGTATAAACCTCGGGAAGTTACATAAATGCTCAGCATCGCGGGGAAATATGTGATTATAAATTTTATATTAATTTCCAATCTACATTAATGTAAGAAAACTTAGAACTGCCTATTAAAATGAGTATGTTTTCATATCCAGGTCACTAATATAAGATTTTATTAGAACTAATGTGCTAAGAAAGACATTTTTTAAACACCTACTTAATATAAAAATTGGAAAAAAAGGACAAAAATGGCCACAGTCACTGTCAGTTAAGGAATGGCTAAACAAAATGTGGTACATTAATATAATGGGAGGTTACTGTTCTGTAAGAAATGATGAATGTGATCAAAACACAGAAGCATGGTAAGATCTCTATGAGCTGATGCAAAGTGAAAGAAACAGAGTGAAGAAAACAATATACACAGTAACTTAAATAATGTAAAAGAAAATGACACAACCCCCTGCCAAAAGAAATCAAAAGCAGATGTAAGAATTTTATAAAGATTAAGACTCAGATGAAGACATATGAGAAGACACCTTCAACACATTAATTTGTATACTAGGGTGATATAAAAACAAAATGTGTCAATAAATTATTTTTTAATATTTTTAAAAAAATTAAAAGTTTCTTTTAAAGAAAGAAAAACTGCAATGTACATATTGCAATAGATATATAGATGTAGACACTTACACATCTATGTACTATTCAAGACTCAAATATATTTGTAATTTCATTCATGTGAATGTTCCTTCCAACAGTTTAAATAGCAACCCATCCTTTCCTGTTATACTTTCATCTATGGCTTCCCAAAAGTTTATCACAATGTGATAGGGCATTCCCTGCTTTCTCTCAAAACTCATGAGTGTATAATTTAAACATTCTGGCTTTCTACCTATCACCCCTCACTCTCAACACAAGACTAGTACATCTTCTCTTAATATTCCACAATTCTTTAATGGCATGCTAAGCTTATTCTTTTCTCCTTTGGACTTGGCTACATGTTGGAGCCTGCATACATGCATGATGCATTTTCTGTCGCCCTCATTGTGATGCTTATATTTACTTCTCCAGAGACAGGAGTATTCCAGGTCTTCCTGCCATGCAGCAACACACAAACACACACAGACATGCCTGCTTTTGCATACAAGATATTTTTAAAATAAAAGATGAACATTTGCTATTTTAGGAAGCTTGGATTCAGTTACAGTGTTTGTTATTTTTACTCTTTTCTTTCTTTTCAGTTCTGGACCCAGAGATTTATGCTGTTGGATGAGTTTTACAGAGTATTTGAGTACATTCAAAAATCAGGCCAATAGACATTCTTCATTGATTTGATTGAAATTTGATATACAAATATGTATGTGTGTATTTAGTATACATTCATAACTATATAACATTCAAAATGATTATCTAATATTCTCTCATTCTATAGTGTGATAAGTTAATGTTTCAAAAATCCCTTCACTGACACAGGTTGAAACTTATGACTTAATTGATCATTTTCAGTAGTTCTTATGAAGGAAAAGGGGTAGATGGGGATAGGATGAAAACTGAAGAAAAGAAAAGACGAAAGGGAAATAGACATCATCATTTTGATTCCCAAATTGTGAACCTAGTAGTACTGATGTTTTGCCAATCATCTTATGATTAATATTCTTATTACTTTCTCATCATCATGATCCCCTGTGAATTTTACCTTCCTAAAATCTCTTGCATTCATCTCTTTCTCCCCTGACATTAATACCACCCTTGCTCAAGCCTTCATCTCCATATGCTTTAACTGCTCTAATAGTGTGCTAATTTGTCTCCCTACATTAAATCTCCTATCAGTCAAATTCTGTTCCCACTCAGATGTCAAAGGAATCTTCCTAAATTGTGACCATGTCACCCCTATGCAGTAAACTCCAATGATTCCCTTTTACCTCCAAGATCTAACGTAAAATCCTCTCTCTGGTGTTCAAAGATTTTCTAACCTATTATCATGAATATACTTTTCTATTATTCTTATATGTTAAATCTGCTTCACACCTCATGTATTCTTCATCTCCTTTCTTTAAAATAATCCATATCCCAACTGTGGGCACATTCAGTGCCCGTCTTTGTGCCTGTGATTTTTTGCTCCTGTTCCTCACTTTTGGGTTTCAATGGCTAACTTCAATCTGAGCTAAAATCCTGGCTTCTACAAGAAACCTTTCCTACCCCAGCCCCCATAAAGTGCTTCCCTTCTGATGAGGATTTCCACTTTATCATGCCTGTAGTTTGTTTTTAGGTAGTTGTTTGTATGTTGTACTCCCATCAGACTTTAGAATATATATTGTCTTTTACTTTACTTTGTATTTCCAGTACTTAGCACTGTACCTGGAATATAAAAGATACTTAATAGTTTTTATTTTTTGATTGACTCGTGAATTCTTTCTTAGATGACAAACATACAATGTAAAATTGAGCCAGTGATTTCTCTAACTTTCCAACTTTTTCACGACAAGGCATGAGAATAGGACTTTAAGAAATGTTCTAAAAACAAAGAGGACACAGATATTGATTAAATCTATAATTCTGTAGCTTTAGGGAGTTCTGTGTGTGGACCTTCATCTTTGGTACCTTTTCTCTGTGATTTCTACTCTTAGAAATTTTCTGAAAAGTTTGAGAATTCAGGTTATTGGCTCATGGCCACATACACAAGGTCAAGGCATATAGAAGTCAGGGCTTGAACTCAGGTCTTCCTACCTTCAAAGTCTATTTTTATCTACCATCCTGCCACAGGAAAAACAAAACAAAACAAGACGTCTAATTCTGAAATTTATAATTTTTTCTTTTTAAAAGATAAACAGCTTCAACTAATTACTAGAAAGTGGTCAGAAGGGCATAGTTCTCTTCAATTATTCCTCATATATTTCACAAAAGTAAAAACATATTTATACAATCTTTAAAAAAGCAAGAAGGACAGCAAAATGCCCCTGTATGTCATATGAACTGGACTCAATATGAGCTATTCCCAGGGCAGTATGTGAATACATCACAGTCTGGTCTACTGTTTGGTCTACGTAAGACATCTGACACACTTAGTTTGTCCAACCTTTCGCTACTGAGTTCGTGGGCTTAGGAAAACACTCATCTACTACACTGAAATTCCTGTTGGGTGCCTTTGATTCACGTCAGCAACTCTGATCAGGCAATGACATTTTTCATCTTGCTGCAGATGGTTAAAATTCGATGTGAGAAAATTATCTCAGATCACAGGCCATGAAGACCTAACATCTTGGTGTGCTAAAGTAACGGGCATAAAAAGGTTTCAGATATATGATGTTTATAATTGAATTTATTTGAAACGTATTCCACAAAGTAGAAGAGTCTTATCGGTATCTTTAATTCAATCTCTTAATTGTTTACACTGAAAAATACTCTCTTAGAATTTAAAACATTTATTTTTGCATGTAGAGATATGTATGCAAATTGACATACCCAAGGAAATATAAATATGTTTGATCTGGTGAGATTATGGAGGATAACCTCAGCATGATTTGATTTTAAATATATTAAAAATAATGTTGTGATATAGTGAAATCATATATAGTTCCTTTTTTCTTATACAGTCTTTCAGTTCTGATTATGCTCATTTTCTCAAAGGTAATCTTCTTAAAAAACCATGAATTTATCAAAATTTTAAATATTATATAGCACACAGTTTTGTCAACTCTTTGTTAACACATTGTGAGTTTACTCACAGTGACCTTTCCTTCCAATGTTTTCTGTTAAATATTATTCCTTTCTAACTATGGCTAGTTGGCTATTTATATAGACTATCACTGTTTTCTAAAGAAATTAAAATCTAATTAAGCTAGTTTCAATTACCCTTTTAATAGGGATATTCACATCTCTCTCTCAGCTGGAGTATTTACTAATTTAATGGAGATCTTTCACAAGTGGGTTTCCAGCCTCTTGTGAAAAATAGGAAAATCTTGAGCAATGATAGACTTATATGAAGAGAGTGACCTCCAGTGGTACTGAGTTCCTTATCTAATAAATAAGCAATATTCCATCTTCATTTCCAGAAAAATAATATAGGTGTAAGATGTTTTTAATTGCAATAAATTCAAGACACATTCCAGCTTGAGGATCAGAAACAATACAACCCCCAAATTACCAACAAAATACATGTATATGTAGCACCAACATGATATTCATAGCACCTATGGAAACTATGAATATGCTGGCATAATTCTGAATGGCAAAATATAACAGATTCTCCACATGGAAGACAGAACCAAATCATTTATTTAAACACCCAAAAGTCAAATCCCAACAACATAAAGCCAAATCTATCATAACAATAAAGAAATCTATATGCATTAACAATGCAGGGGCTATCACCATTCCCTAGCCTTTCCCCTGCAAGGACCTTTCCACAAATGAACACTCATATGTTGCTGTCTGCTTCCTCTCTCTCCCTCACCTCTAACTGCTGTGCCCAATATCTTCTTAGCTCTACTCCACCTGTACTTCTCCACACATTTGGTAAACTCTTCCCACCACAGACTCATGTGAAACAGGCTTCTTTGTGAGTCAAGCAGCTCACATAAGCCTACTAATGGATAGTAAAATCTTCCCATTAGTTGAGAGAGAAATGAGTATGAGCAGACTAAGGGAACTTATTTGTGAGGAGGCCTAAAAGGAAGAGTGCTTGTGATGTTAGGAACACTGTCTGTTGATCTGTGTTAATTTCTCAGAAAGAAGCCCTGTCTGTTGAACTTCACGTGTAAATTGACATGATAGCACAGGTAATGTGTGTAAATGTTGTTATAGCCCTGTTAAGCTTTGTTTTCCAAGAAACATAAGCTGCAGGCAGAAGCCTGTTAAAATTATCCATGCCCTCAAGGAAGTTATATTTTATGGCTTTTATTTATAAATAACGTGAGAAATATTGGGATGAGATTCTATAATGGCAAAAGGTATTCATGTTAAATAACTTAAATCCAGGAAACTGGAAGATATATTCTGAAAAACTGACTTTGCTTACACTTTCAGGTGGTACATCTCCCCCCCTGCCCCAGTACATAGTTCAAAGTAAAGTCTTGCAACTTGGAATTATTTGTCCAACTTGTATTTTACATTAAAATGTAAAAATGAAGATGAGTACATTTTCAACTACAATATATCAAAAAAAGTATTTTCAGAAAGAGATGCTTCTGTGTGTACATTTCTATATTAAAAGAATTGTGGTGTTTATTATCTTTGTTGACCAGATCCATACTATGCATATATTTCTCCATTTACCAGTCTCATTTACTTCATCTGAACTCAGAGACATTTGATGTTATATGATCTCATGAAATCATTGAACCCATCTTGCCATTTAAAAATTTTTTTAAATTAAAAGTAAATTATCTATCTATGCTATAATTTACTCTATGAAAGTAATATTAAAGTCCATTTATCATTTATTCTTACTTTCTTGATATGTATAGAACGGTAATGGGGGGGTATTTCTCTTTACTATATTTAACTCAAATTCAGTTGTTAAGTCGCTTTTTTTCTGTATATTATTTTTAAAGAAGACCATGGAAATTTCATCACTCCTCTGTCTTTCTCTGAATCAGTATTTGCCAAATTCACAGACGATTTGCTATAACTTTACTCTCAGGAATGTCTTATGATATATTATTAGAAGTAATTGTAATATTCAAGCTTCAAGGACATTTTCATGGAAATGAATTTATTTTAGTAATCCTGCTCATCTGACTCTCTTTTATCTATTCATCATCATCCTAAACAGAACACAGTTATTTTTTTCAATGCCACTCTTAACAGAATGGTATTGAGACTAATCCTTTTAATGTAAGAGGGTATTGAAAATAAATTTGGTTTCATAAAAAGAACAACTTATTTTACTATAAAAGACTTTTTTTGCAAGAATACAAGTTTCAGTCATACAAATAAAGAATCAGACTCTGAACTTTATCACTGAATCAGAGTCAAATAGTAATTAGAGATCTCAAATTTTCAAAGAATAATCTTTAGAGATAATGTGAGTAGGAACTTGTCTTTCATGCTCCAAGAGATGTGAAAATTCACCTTAGTAAACTGCTGTGGCCATAAAGTTCAAAGCCTGGTGATTAAGAGCTTTTTCAGCATGAAAAGTTTCTATGCTTAGCTAGGATAACTATGGCATGAGAAATATAAACCTTGTCCTATACTCCAACTTGGCAAGATCTGCCTGAATGTGTAATTCATTCACATAATTCCTTGTTGTTCTCCCTTCCTTCCCAAAGAGGGCCAACAATATCAGAATTAGAATGAGACTATGATAAAAGGGTGATGACAATTATCTTGTTAAGTATAAAACGTTAAGGAAAATAACTTACCAACTTAAACATTTGTAAATTTTTTTATGGTGGAAGTGTTCCAATATTCCACACTTCTCAGTCTGTTGATGAGAAATTGAAGCACAGTGTTGTGAATAGATTTGCTTAATATAATTCCATGTCACCTTTATCCAGAATACCAATCCTTGGTATAAAACATTGACCTTAAATAAAAGCAAATATTGATTATTTTTTACGTTATTACTACTTCCATCTATTATTAAGTGATATCTCTTCTACTTAGATACCTTTACTTCCCTGGGTTTTTTGATGTATTATTTTGGTATTTTTTAAAAATATTGATTAGCTTAAACTTAACCCCTAAACTTAAACAATTCCATTCTGTATTATATTTCTTGCAACTTTATCCATGTTTCTTTTTACTTACTAGAAAGTAAGTACCTTTAAAGGAAAACTTATCTTTTACCACAAAATCTCCTTCATGAAAAACCATTGCTGTTAGTTAAATTTCAAATCACAGTTAAACATAGCCTTTTCTTAATTTATGAACTAATTTTCTCTTAATTGAAGAAAAGAGAGGCTAAATTTCCTAAATATTAGCCCTGAGCTTTTTTCAGGGTAGCTCTAACACTTCAAATAACACAAATAAGGTCTGTTTACACATATATACACCAACATATTTTTTTATTTGTTTATCTGTCTGTCACGTAATTTTATTTTGCAAATATTTCTTATTTCATATTAGATCATACTACATATTTTTCACATAATATATCAAATCGCATCACATTATATCTCTATCATTTCTTTCTATGTTGTCTTTAAGTAAATGAATAAATTACTTCAAAATATGTTAAAGATTATAGATTATTTATTTAGTATGATTTGGTCTGAATTCTTTAATTTTGAAAAGATTTGAAGGAGAACAAATTGCCTTTCAAAGAGAAAATCTTTCCTACTTCATCATCATAAGTCCCTGAAACTCTTTTAAAATATAATCCTGGAGGTAGAGCCAAGATATCAGGGTAGAAAGATGCATATTTGAGTGCTTCCCCCACAGCCCACAAAATATCTGTAAAAATGACTCTCAAAAAGTTCTAGAACAGTAGAAGCCACAGAACGACAAAATGAAAGAGATTGCCAGTCAAAGATAACCTGGGAGGAGTACAGGAAAGGTCTATCTTGTAGGATACTGAGCAGAGTCGACCCCAGCCCTGGCCATGTGGCATGAGGAGGAACAGGATTCAAACAGACCTCCAGGGAAGAATCACCAGCAGGGAGGGTCCCAGATTCCTCAACTCACAAGCAACAAAAAAGCTTCAAAGTTAGTGTGGGAGGGCTTTTCTAGCTAGGCAAGAGGGGACCAGGATCTCCCCAGCACTGGTCACAGGTGGCAGCAGAGGTAGTGGCAGCAGGAGCAGATGGCTGTGGGCAGTTACTGGGGCTGGGAAAGCAACCTGGGTCCATGGTCCTCAACTTAAAGCTTCTGGAGGAACTGAGCAGGGGATCTGAACCTCAGCCCTCAGTGTTGGCCTCACTCCTGCCTAAAGGCCCTGGGGGAAATGAGCTGCAGATCTGAATCTCAACTCTGAGCATAGTCCGGGGGGGAAGAAGAACACTAGGACCTTCCTCTTGACTAAGGATTTAGACTAATTAACTGACTGGGAAAAAGCCCAAAAAAGGAGAAAAAAATAAGGCCATAGAAGGTTACTTACTTGGTAAACAGCTATCTCCTTCCATCCTTTCAGATGAGGAAAAACAATACATAGAGTAAGATGAAGTCAAGGCTTCTGCCTCTGGTACCTCCAAAATGAATAGGAAATGGGCTCAGGACCATAGAAGAGTTTGAAAAGTGAGGTAGTAGCTTGCTAAAGGAGAACCAAAAAATACTGAGGAAAATAACACTTTTAAAAATAGACTAACTCATTGGAAAAAGAGGAACAAAAAGTCAATGAGGAGAAGGTTTTAAAAAGCAGAATTCGCCAAAGGAAAAAGGATGTTTGAAAGCTCACTGAACATAACAGTTCTTTAAAAATGAGAGTGGAGTTCAGGGAAGCTAATGACTCTATGATAAACCAAGAAGTTGCAAAACAAAACCAAAGGAATGATTAAAGAAATAAAAGACAATGTGAAATATCTCATTGGAAAAACAACTGACCTGGAAAATAGATCTAAGAGAGATAATTTAAAAATTATGGGACCACCTGAAAGCCATGATCACAAAAAGAGTCTAGACATTATCTCCCATGTCAAGAAGTCCTTCCCTGATATTCTAGAACGAGTGGACAAAATAAATATGGAAAGAATCAACTCCACCTCCTGAAAGAGACCCGAAAGGAGATACTCCTAGGAATATTGTAGTCGAATTTCAGAGTCCCCAGGTCAAGGAGAAAATACTGCAAGCAGCTAAAAGAAACAACTCGAGTACTGTGGAAATACAATCAGGATAACACAGAACCTGGCAGCTTCTACCTTAAAGAATCAAAGGTCTTGGAATAGGATATTTCAGAAGTTAAGAAACTGGGAGTAAAACCAAGAATCACCTATCCAGCAAAACTAAGTATAATATTTCAGTGGAAAACATGGGTATTCAGTGATATAGGTGAATTTCAAGCATTCATGATGAAAAGACCAGAACTGAATAGAAAATTTGATTTGAAACACAAGAATCAAGAGAAACATGAAAAGGCAAACAAGAAAGAGCAATCATAAAGGACTTTCTAAAGCTGAACTGTTTACATTCTTAAATGGAAATATAATATTTTTAACTTTTGATACTATTCTCAGTAGTTGAGAAGGTGGAGGGATTACACACACACACACACACACACACACACACACACACACACACACATATAGAGAGTACAGGGTGAGTTGAATCAGAAGTGATGATATCCATAAACAAATAAAATAAAATCAAGGGATGAGAGAGGAAAATATTGGGAGGAGAAAGGGAGAAATGGAATGGGGCAGACTATCATATAAAAAACATAAGAAAAATTTTACTTTATTTTTATTTTTAACACAGTTTATAACAGATAAAGTAATTCAAACTTTTGCTCAGGTGACACATTTTTTTAAAGCATTTACAATATGGACCACAAAAGAATTTTTTTTTACACATAAGTTAACTGAGACACAGATAACATTTATGTTACTAACTTCACAAGCTTTTGACCTAATTGTCTCCACAGTATTACCAAAAATAAAAGGACCCTAACTTGATGTCCTTGATCTAAAGTCTTATGCCTAATAGATTAATTTTAGACAGCCTCGGATGTTCTTCTACCATAATCTATAATTGAATAGATCTGGTATTAAGTTTACAAACCTTTTGACTATAGGAAATTACCATCAAGAGTAGGGACATTGCAGGGAAACAATATCTCCCCAACATCATGTCAATTCCAGGATAGGAGTAGATTGTCCATTTGCATTCAGTCGGGCTTAAAGTCTGCCAGTTGTTAGTGGGGAAATTGAGTCCAGAGAATCCCACCTCAGCCCATGCTGAACAGCCGCTCTCCCACTATTCCCTTGAGATCACCTATGCAATTCATATCAGCATCTCATGAGCTTACTGGCATCATGTAATGGAGGCTCTGATTGCCTTTCTGGAGTTAGACTCAGAAGAACAATCACTTCATAGTCCCATAGCATCTAAAAATAGCAAATTCCTATAACCAGGTTTCAAGTATGATTATAGTTTCACTTTGTCTAAGGAACATCTTTTGCAGCAAGTGTTAAGTGGCTTACCTGTCTTTCTATACATGTTCTAGTTCTTTATTAAATAACAATCATAAAATCTAATTTACCATTAAAACCTTGACTTTTCCATGACTGCCAAATTTTATTAGAGTTTACCTTCCTCTTGGAAAATTACACTGAAATTCTTTTCTTCAAACCAAAGATGCCATTGATTTATTCTCAGTAATTAATTCAGTCTATTATTTTAATACTAATTGCTTTTACCTCAATTGTAACATGACAAATTTTTCTCTCCAACACTTCCCTTCCCCCACTTCCTAATACCTTGTATTCTGATTACTTCTTCTGTCAATGCACCCTCCCCTCCATCATACTCCACCCCTGTCCTATCCTCATCTTCTCTTTCTTGCAGGTCAAGAGGAATTTCCATACCCCTATCCCTGTAATTCTTATTTCTCCATTATATGCAACCAATATTCTCAACATTCGTTTCTACTACTTTGAATTCCAACTTCTCTCCCTCCCTCCACCTCCCCCGCCCCACTATGAAGGGAAGCAATTCAATACAGACTAAATATGTGTTGTTTTGCAAAAGACTTCCATAGGAATCACGCTGTGTAATACTAATTAAATTGCCCTCTGACCTACCCCATCCCAGTTATTTTCCCCCCTACCATTGACCTTGTCCCTTCTCAAATGCGTTTATTTCTAGTGACTCCCTTCTCCCATTTGCCCTCCCTTCTAACATTCCCTTCATTCAACTTGTTGCCTCCTCTCCTACTTTCCTGTGGTGTGAGTTGAATTTTGATATCAAATTTAGTGAGCATGTTATTCCTTCCTTCAGTCGCATATGGGGAGAGAAGCTATATTCTCCCCCCTCCCCTTCTCCCTTATCTCCTCCATTGAATAAGATTTTTCTTATCTATTTGGTGAGTTATAGCCTGCCCAGTTTCATTACTCCCTTTCTCTTCCCAGAATTTTCCTCCTTCACCACTTAATTTTTATTTTATTTTATTTTTGTGTGTAAGTGTGGATATCATCTCTTCTGATATAACACATCCTGTACTCTCTACCTATGTGTATGTGTGTGAATGTGTGTGTACAATCTCTCCAACTACCCAAATACTGGGAAAAGATTCTAGTTAAAAATATTTTCTTTCCATGTAATAATGTAAACAGTTCAGGTTTAGAGAGTGTTTTATGATTTTCTTTTTTTCCCTATTTACCCTTTCATGCTTCTCTTGATTCTTGTCTTAGTAAGTCAAATTTTTAAATACAGTCTGGTCGTTTCCTCAACATGAAATCTTCAAATTTTGCTGTATCACTGAATGACCATTTTTCCCTTGACGCATTATATTCAGATTTGCTGAGTAGGTGATTCTTGGCTTCAATCCCAGTTCCTTTGACTTCTGAAATATCCTACTCCAAGCCCTTCAATCATTTAATGTTGAAGCTGCCAGATCCTGTGTTATCCTGATTGTATTTCCACAGCACTCAAATCGTTTCTTTCTAGCTGTTTGTAGTATTTTCTCCTTGATTTGGGAACTCTGAAATTTGGCTACATATTCCTAGGAGTTTCTTTATTTGGGCTTCTTTCAGGAGGTGATCGATGAATTTTTTCAATATCCATTTTGCCCTCTGATTCTAGAACATCAGGGCATTTTTCCTTCATAATTTCATGGAATATAATATTTAGGCTCTTTTTTTGATCATGGCTTTCAGGTAGTCCAAAAATTTTTAAATTATTTTTCCTGGATCTATCTTCCAGGTTAGTTGTTTTTCCATTGAGTTCTTTCCCCTCATCTTCTTTTTTTTTTTAATTTTTGGTTTTGTTTACTAACTTCTTGGTTTAGCTCATAGTCATTCTTTTCCCTGGACTCAATTCTCTCTTTCAACGAATTCTTTTGTTCAGTAAACTTTTGAACCTTCTCCTCCATTTGGCTAATTCTACTTTTTAAAATCTCCTTCTCCTCATTGGCTTTTTGGACCTCTTTTTCCAATTGAGTTACCCTTTTTTTTAAAAAGTGCTATTTTCCTCAGCGTTTCTTTGCTTCTCCTTTAATAAGCCGCTAATTTGTTTTTTAAGGTCTTCTATTGCCTGAGCCAAGTTTAAGTCCCTTTCAGAGGCAGGGCCCTTGACTTCCTCTGGCAGTATGCCCTGTTCTTCCTCATCCAAAGGGGTGGGGGTAGACACTTGTTCCCCAAGAAAGTAACCTTCTATGGTCTTATTTATTTTTCTCCTTTCTGGGCATTTTCCCAGCCAGTTACCTGATTTCTGAGTTTTCTCTCCACACCCACTTTGCTTCCAGTTCCACCCAGCTAACACTTGGGGGCTGAGATTCAAATGCTTCTTCCCAGCTTCAGGACTTTTGGCATGGATGGGGCTGCTATTCAGTGAGATTAAATTCAGGTGCTCAGGTGGGGACAGGGCTACCACTTGGGGCTTAGTTCCATGAGGGGCTTTATTCAGAGACCTTCAACAATGGATCTGAACTCCTGCCTGCTTTGGTAGGCCCTGTCTGCTATTGCCTCCGCTGCTGCCTCCCGAGGGGACCTGGGTTATGGGGACACTCCATTCCCCTCTTGGCCAGCAAAAAGACTCTCTCACTGATCTTTGGCACATGTGGGTGGAGGAACCTGAGCTGCTGCTGGAGATTCTGCCCCTGAAGCCTGCATGGCCAAGGCAGGGGTGGGCTCTGTTCCGGGTCCAGTGTGTGACGGACCTTTGGTGCCAGTTTTTCAGGGCTCTCTGGAACAGAAATCTCCTCCACTCCATTGTTCTGTGGCTTCTGCTCCTCCCTAATTTGTTGGGAGATTTTCTTTACAGGTATTTTATGAGCTGTGGGTTAGGAGCTAGTATATGTGTATCTTTCTAGTCTGCCCTACTGGCTCATCCCCCCGAAAAATCTTTTTCAATGGAAGAGAAATGGAGGAGGTGAGAGGGGAAAATTGACGTTTACTCTCTTCACATATAGCTTAAGGAAGGAATAACATACTAACTAAATTTGGTATGAAAATCCATCTTACACTACAGGAAAGTAGGGGAGAAGAGGGCAAGTGCAATGAGGGTAATGATAGAAGGGAGGACAAATAGGAGAAGGGAGGACAAACAGGAGAAGGAAGTAACTAGAACTTTTAAGTTTTCTTAACTTAAACAGTTACTTAACTGTAACTGGCTGGGAAAATGCCCAGAAAGGGGAAAAATAAACTAAACACTTTTAAGAAGGGACAAGGTCAATCGAGAGAATAGAAAAAAGGGAGGACAGTGTAGGATGGAGGGCAATATAGTAAGCCTTACACAACATGACTATTATGGAAGGCTTTTGCAAAGCAACACATATATATCCTGTATTGATTTGATTACCTTCTCAGTGGGGATGGATGGGGAGGGAGGGAGGGAGAGAAGTTGTAATTCAAAATATTAGAAAAAAATGTTTCGAATTGTTATTGCATATAACTGGGAAATAAGAAATACAGGTATTGGGGTATAGAAATTTGTCTTGTCCTGCAAGAAAAGAGAGAAGATGGGGATAAGGGAAGGGTGGGGTGTGATAGAAGAGAGGGCACATTGAGAGAAGGGGTAATCAGAATGTATGGTATTATGGGGTGGGGGAGAGGAGAGATGGGTAGAAAAATTGGAACTCAAAATTTTGTGAAAATGAATGTTGAAATCTAAAATCTAAATAACTAAAACCATATATATATATATATATATATATACATATATATACATATTTTTTCATAGTAAAATATAATCCTGTAATTTTCTTCAGTGCTTATGATGTGCAAGATGCTACAATTAAATGTGCATGCTACTAGAGGAACCAATGTACTGCTATGAGCAAGATTTATTTTAAAGATGTCCACCTACTGTGACAATTCTTTTACCACCTCAATTAGAATGAGATTGTAAACATCTTTTTTTTTTAACTTACTTATACTGATCACCATGTCTCTAAAACAACAACAACAAGTAGTGCTCATGGAACTTTCATTTGAGCGCATTCAAAAAGATTCTTTAAAACACCGCAACTTTCTATATTTCAGTAAACATAAAAGTTGACTCAAGCTATTAATATATTTTTCAGCCACTATGTGTCATCACCAGAAGGCTTTCCTTGGGCAGTCACTTAAATTTTCATTAAAATAGGCGTATTTTCCACTGCAATGTCTTTCAAAACAGACTAATATGGGTGAAATAAAAATCTTTAAAGGTGATGATAATTCAATCACCTAAATGAATACTTTGACAATTGTATATAACTTTATTCTCTTTGATTATTGCTACCAACTTTATATGCCAGAGTATAAATTATATAATTTATATACTAGTTTATAAATTCCTTAAGGGAAAGAAAAGAATCACCTGAAAAAATCATTGTATTTTGTCCTTGGGAAGGGCTAATTGGGACGCCTCAGAGTAGAGCTGATAAAAAAAAAATGTCTTATGGGACTTCCAAATTGAGGTAGTATTGATTCATAGGCTCATGTCCCAACCTTAACACATTAGCTGTGAGACTATGGACAAGTAACTCAGAATCTCAGTTATGTGGACAACTCTCTCTTACTATAAAATGCAGAGCAAGAGCCAGTTTACAATGCTGGAGGATATTCCTCTCTGGGAGTACTCTATAACAAGGAAATCATAGGACTTGTGGATTTTACCTACCAACATGTCCACATCAAACAGGATTAATAATTTTCATTCTTTGACATTTTTGTATAATTTGAAAAATATTTATATTTTCACTTAGTCATGCTTTGACAGCATTCTCTCTCCCCCTCCCCACCCATGTCTCCAGTATGGCAAATAATTCAACTGATGCAAAAATTTGATGAATAAAATCTGCAAAAAAATAGATTTGTCATAGAAGAAGAATATAGTCTAGATATATGCTAGGAGTCTGGATATTGTGTAGATTGCTAGACTTCTCCCCTAATAGCTCCACATTAAATTGTGAACTTCTTTAGGACAGGGAATATTTTGTGCCTCTTTTTGTGTTTTCAACACTTATCATAACACCTGATAAGTGCTGATTGAATATCCACCATTGGCTTAATGATGTAAAAAGAGAGTGATGAAGGCCTATAGTACTCTGGGTGAATGCTCTGTGATGAATTTGGGGGAAAAACATGGTTGAGAGTCACAAAGACTAGGTAGATATGAATGAGTTACAATCTGCATTATTGATTAGAACTTAAATTGATGAGATTAGAGAAACTTTTAAGTACTACAGAATAATACATTTTGTGGTATGTATATGAGTGACATTTGATTCTAGTCCTTTTGGATATAAAAGGAAAAATCTTTGTTCCCAATCATCAAGATTATTTCTCCTTCAAAAATCAGATTTCTAGATTTCTGCCTCTCCTAAAAGATTCAGGGAAAACTATGGATTGGAATGTTATTATCTTCCATCAGGTACAAAAATAATGTTCTTGGAAAACAGAGCAAGCCTATAGATACATCATGGAATACCACACTATTTCTG
>CM053772.1:180718309-180752181 GCA_028658325.1 Potorous gilbertii | reverse complement strand
TTTTTAAACTGCCTTTTCCAATGTGATGGTCTCTTCTACCTTAATGTAGCAAAAATTCCTTTTCTCTCATTTATCATCAATCTATTTCTGTCCATGCTGACATGACCACAGATATTTTCTAATAGTACAAATTAGGTGTCCAATATATCAGGAAATGGATGCCATGGCTTGCAAGTGAATTGTATTGAAGCGAGGGAGGACAGTGTAAAGTGATGAGGAAACTGAGACTGAAAGAGGTAAAGTGACTTGCTTAGGGGCACCCAACTAATAAGTGCCTGAGGCATGGTTTAAATTTAAATCATTCTGACTCCCAATCCTGCTGTCTGGTCAGTATTCCAACAACTGCCCCAAGAGAAAAGATATCCTTTCAACTAACAGATTCATTTAGGATGTTTCTTATATTTTTATTCAGAATCACAAAGTTAAACAAATGTTAAAAGAAATATAATCAAATTCATCTTTAAATAAAAATTTCTTTTACTTCATGTCTGCCAATTGATCAATCATCCTGCCTTTGTTTCATACCTCCAAAGAAGAGGAACTACTGAGTACTTGGAGAGGTTTTCAGAAGCATTTACTTCCAGCCTCAGTTTTGACTCTATAACTTCTTTCACTTAACTCTCTACCTTGTGGGAACAAGGAGAAAATGCTTAATTCTTCATCCAGGTGATGACCTTTCAAATATTTGAAAACAAATATCAGTTTCCTCTAAGCTCAGTATTTCCAATTTCTTCAACATATCAGTTTAATTTGTTAGATGACCACATGTTGGAGACTCTGTGTGTGTGTATGTGTGTGTGTGTGTGTGTGTGTGGATATGCATGCACATATGTATTTATAATACCTATAGGTGAGTGTATATATATATTCCTATGTATAGATGTATGTGTACACATACATAGACACATACACAGGTATGTATGTGTACATATACATACATACATACACAATGCTATTGAACTCATCTTTGTGAGTTCAATTCTGTCCTTAGGTGCTTATTACTAGCTTTGTGACCCTGGGAAAGTCACTTCACCCTGCTTTCTTCAGTTTCTTCATCTCTAAAAATGAGGTTGAAAAGAAAATAGCAATCCATTCCAGTATCTTTGCCGAGAAAATCCAATAGTGACATGAAGATTAGTATATAACTGAAGAACAACAACAACAATATGCATAGACATGCATATGGAAGTAGATATAGATATGAATATATCTCTTTATCTACACATTTATATATGAAGGGTTTTGCATAAAATATACACACAAATGTACATATACACATGTATGCATGTAACTACACAGACATATATGTGGGCAAAGTTCAAGATTCTCAGGTTTATTTGAGCTCTAAAACTCTGTGAATATATACAATCATTTCTTTCTATTTTTTATTACCATTAGTATAATTAGACCAAATACATGTTATCCTTTTCCTGTGTGAATTTTCTCCACTTCAAATATAACATTTCTACTCTTTTGTTTAAATTGAAATTAATATTAAAATCATCATTTGAAGGATGTAGTCAAAATTTACCTGACATCTTTATCAACTACAATGCTTGATAACATAAATTAAGTGTAATACATGGCATTTTGCAAATAAATATGCTAAATCTTGCTAAGAATAATACTTGCCAAGAATATTCTTGGCAAGAATAATAACTAATACTAGTAATAAACTTCTGAAATAATTGTAATGTCTTCATAAAATATAATTTCAATAATTCTTTTTTCCTTGCTAAATCTATATACAAATAAATGAATAAAAATTATACAATGAAAAATAAATGCAAAGAGAGAAATAACTGCATTCTTATTAAATTAGCCTATTAATCATCTCTGTACACAGCACAGTTCCTGTAATATAGTAGATGCTTAATAATTGTTTGTTGAGTGTGTGGTTATGTTAATGATGGAAGATTGAATTATCTTAAATCTACTAGAAAAGTAATATGATAAACTCTTAATTTACCTTGCTGTGGACTTGATCTTGGTGTAATTCTTCTAAGAATATTCCCACTTTTACTCACAATCCAAAGGTGGGCTACCAAAAGACCAGGGTGATTATGAATCCCCTTAGCCTTCCAGAAAAAAATATGTAGAGACCTGGATTTCGAATAATTTCAATTGACCCTTTCCACCAATATTCTTTCCCTTGATTATCAATTGACTAAAGAAGTTTTTAAAAAGGGACAATAAGCATAGCAAGGACAGTCATTACAGAAATTTTCCCCCAGAACTGGGGTTGTGCTCTCCCTTTACTCTCACAAGGTTCCAAAGAAAATGGGATGCAATTTAGAATAAAATGGCAATGAGATATGAATAGGGAACCTGTGCAGTAAAAGGGTAACCCACAGTTAATGGTTATTGAAAATCCTTTTCTCTTCTCATAGTCTTTATGAGATTTCCTTCATCATAGATCTCTGTTGGGCTCTAAGTGTAGAGTCATTTTTAGAGTCCTGAAATTGATGGCCTCAAAACCATTAGGCCTAATCTTATAAAAATATTTTCCATGCATAGAATCTAAAAATCACATCCCCCTTAAAGGCAAACGATCATGGTGGTCACAAAACCAGCAGGCCTAATATTATAACAGTATTTTAACAACTTTTTAAAAGTAGTATTTTCCCTGTTCTTACAGCATTTAATATCCTACACTGAGCTTTGGAGAAGTTGGCAAATTCCTTTAAAATTCATAAATGATGTCTGAGGTTTAAATCAGGTATTTTGCAGCAGTAAGTTGTGGGTTCTTACTTTTTTGTTGTCTTTTAGTCACATTTTTTGTGAGATAAAATGATTTTCATCTGTTTGATTTCCCCCACAAAACAACAATTTTATCTCTACTAATCATGAAAGAATGCTCCTTTTAAGATCTTGATTATAAATTACCCTAAAGAAACATCTATTCTTTACAAACAAAACAAAACAGCCCTATATAACTAAAAAAAAACAGAAACAGTGAAATATATGACAGCAAGTAATCCAGGATTCAAGGGACAGAGAAGTAGCCAGGAGACCTACTCAATATATTTTCATCTTGCCAAGATCAGACTTCCTGTGTCTATCTAGAGGCAGTTAATGGAAGCAGAGTATGTTCACCAATGCTACAAAATGAAACTATAACAAAGTGATTGTTTTTTTTCCAAGTAATTTAGACACCAGTATATCCAATTGCTAATGAGCAACAAGAATCTGTCAGAAGTAATGTGTGTGTCTGTGTCTATGTTTGTGTATATGTGTATGTCTTTGTGTTTACTTTCTTTTATCTGTAGATTTTTTTAAAAAAACAGTTTCTGTACTACTCAAAGGTTGACAAAATGCTTGAAGCAGAATAGAGAAGGATTTGTTTCAAACACTATCTCTGATACTTACCAGCTATGTGATCAAACACGTAGCCTTTGTGAATATCATTTTACTAAATTGCAAAATTAAGATAACTCCTTTACTGTGTTGTTACAGTCAGATAAAATGTTTATATAAAGAGTTTTGCAAAACTTTAATGGTCATAACAATGTTGTTTTTATTATTTTTATTATTTGATGAAAATGTAAGAAAGGATAAGAGGTGCGGCAGAGTGAATAGAGAGAAAACTTTCAAATCAGAAAGAACTGGGCTTAGATCCTGGCTCTGACAAGTGCACTCTGATCAGGCTCTATACCTGACTGTGTAATCATGGAAAAAAGCACATAAAAGCTCAGTACTCTAGTTAGCTAAAACTCTTAAATTAGAAGTGAGTTACCAGTCTATCTCAATGAAGTAAATCTTTCGCACTTAGATTTCCTCATGCAGATGAAATCAGATATACAAGAATGGGGGAAAGGGGCCAGGGGAGTAAGGGATATGTCACTTATTAAAAAATCCACTAACCCTCATTGTAGCAAGGCAATTTTTTACACTAGTCAAATTGACACTATCACATTTCACACTTTGACTGTTCCAAACCTCCAGAACCTATGCTCACATGGCATCATTTTCATTCATATTAATCATACTTCATCACTTCTCACTTTGACTATTGGAATAGTTTTTTGATTGGTTTGCCTTAATCTCTCCCCTCTGTCTCTGTCTCTGTGTCTCCGTTTCTGTCTCTGTCTCACTTGTCACTCTTTATCTCTCTCTCTTTGTTTCTCTCTATCTTTCTCCATCTCTGTTTCTGTCTCTGCTTCAGTTTGTCTATCTGTCTTGAAATTCCTTTTTATTTATATCGTTTATATTATGCATTTATGTGTTTATGTTAATATTTTCACCTTCACCCAAACTTTCTCTCTTCTCCTCCATTAGTATTTTAGCTCCTTTATGGAGGGATCACTTAATTCTTGTCTTTATATCTCCCCAGTACTGAACATAATATTAGGTTTTTATAATGAATGCATGAATTATTTTCTACAGTTAAACACATCTTCATAGTCCTATAATTGACATAAAGTTGAAGAGAATGTGAACTTGCTCTTTTCTTTTTTAAGACAACAAATATGACATTAAGCTATTTAGTTTCTATAATATCAAAAGTGGGTTTAAAGGAATTCCTCATCTATTAGTTGATAATATATCAAATACCCAGAATGCTAAAAATTGAAAAAAATATTATTCAATTATCCTCTGACTTTTCAATAACAAGGAATAAAACATGAAGATAAATGCTTGCCAAATGTGTTTGCCACTGACAGAGATGCTTTCTTTTATAGAATTTAAATGAACAATGGATTCCCTATAGATGGCAAGGTCCTCCAGATGCTCATATCCATAGATGACATTATGCTAATTGCATCAAGCCCCAGAACACTACTGGGACTCCTCAAAAAGATCTATAGCTACTGAAAAAGTGATGAGCCTAAAAATTAACAAAGGAGACAATAATGAAAGCTTTTCTTCAGATTTTTGGCATGAAAATAGAATGTACATCACAAAGTTAGTCCAGAAAGTTCCTACACATGGAAAATTACCTCCCCATAGAAATAAATAGGAAGAAAAAAGAAAGAAAGCTGTCTTGTAATAATTATATTTTCATGCAATGACCATAAGGTATTTTCTAATATTAAAAAATGTTTTAAAGCTATTATTCTCCCAATGATGATATTAAATTTGAATCTTTGAACCATGCAAATCCCAAACTATCAATATTTCAATTACCCAAAAAGAAATGGAAAGATACATTATAGACATATACAGCTTGCTGGTCAAGGATGATTTACTTTCAAGAAATGTAGCAAACAGACACATATACATGCATGCACATATATAGGTTTATATTACATATATGTAAATAACTTTTTAATTGAATTAAACAAACATCAATTCAAAAGACATTTTTTTAACTGGAAACTATGTTCAAGGTACGGGGCCAGGCACTTGTAAAATAAAAACAAAAGGAAAAAAGAAAAATAAGTGAGAACATATATTCCCTATACTTAAGAAGTTTAAATTCTGAAGGATATAATATTTAAACAAATGAATAAATGCATGATAATTTGAGGAGGGTGATTGTGTTAATAGTTATGGAGGTCAAGGAGGGTTACCATGTTAAGTAGTGCTAGAGCTGAACCTGGAAGAAAGCTTAAAATTTGAGGAATTGGAAGTTCTAGTCATAGGGAACAAGCAAAGACTCAGATGTAGGAGTGTTGAAGGAAGAAGTAGGTAAGTTTAACTAGAACTTGGAAGTTCCATTAAGAGTAGTAATGGGGGAGGGGGAGGCATAGAGTCAAGATGGCAGAGTAGAAAGATGCACATATTCATTCTAGCACTTCCCCCACAGCCGACATAGTACTTGTAAAAAATGACTTTAAACACATTCTAGAGCAGCAGAAGCCACAGAATGACAGAGTGAAAGATGTTTCCAGCCAAAAGTAACCTGCAAGGTCAACAGGAAAAGTGTATCCCATGGGACACTGAGAAGAGCAGAGTCCAGCCCTGGTTGAATGGCACCAGGAGGAACACAATGGAAACAGGCCTCTGGGGCAGAATTCCCAGCAGGGAAGGTCTCAGATCCCTCAACCCACAAGAGTCAAAGAAAGCTTCAAAGATCAGTAAAGGGGCTCTCCTAACTGGATGAGAGGGGATCAGGTTCCCCCCAACACTAGCTCCAGGTGGTGGCAGCCAATGAGGAGAAGAAAGCTATAAAAAGCAGAATTAATCAAATGGAAATGGAGGTTCAAAAGCTCCCTGAAGAAAATAGTTCTTTAAAAATGAGAGTGGAGTTCAGGAAAGCTAATGGCTGTATTATAAAGCAAGAAATTACAAATCCAAACCAAAGGAATGAAAAAAAAATAAAAGATAATGTGAAACATCTCAATGGAGAAACAACTGACTTGAAAAAATAGAACCAGGAGAGACAATTTAAAAATTATGGGGTTACTTGAATGTCACGTTTAAGAAAGAGAGCCTAGACATTATCTTTCATGAAATTATCAAGTAAAATAGACATGATATTCCAGAACCAGAGAGCAAAATAAATATTGAAAGAAACCACTCATCACCTCCTAAAAGAGACCTGAAAAGAAAAACTCCTAGGAATATTTTGGCTAACTTTCAGAATTCCCAGATCAAGGAGAAAATATTGCAAGCAGCTAAAAAAGAAAAAATTCTTGTATTGTGGAAATACAATTAGGATAACACAGTATCTGACAGCTTCTATATTAAGGGATTGAAGGACTTGGAATAGGACATTTCAGAAGTCAAAGGAACTGAGATTAAAACCAAAAAGAACCTACCCAGCAGAACTGAGTATAATACTACAGGGGAAATAGTGGTCATTCAATGATAAGGAGGATTTGGCTGTTAAGGGACTAAGTGGAGACTTATTCTCAGTCACAGTAACTGAAATCAAGAGAAACATTTAAATATGAAAAACAACAGGTGTATGGGGGAGCTAGTTTCCAGGTAGACATGACAGGCCATGTGACGCATTGTCACAGACCAAGGAACATCCCAGAGTCTTAAGAAGAGAAGGTCTTAGAAGGAAAAGACACTTGTCCTGATTCACCTCTTAGATATTTTATTGGCAGACTAGACTTTTGGCAACATTTTTTAACCCTTAAAAAAGAGTGGGGATATAAAATAAATAAAAGAAATGTATAATCATAAAAGATGAGCTAGGTGTGTATCAGTGACAAGGGATAACAAATTAATACACTAAAGGGTTTAGTAACACCCACAAAACTGCTACATATGTAGAGAAAAGATACTTATTAGTAGGGAGCTAAAGACTCAGCTTTGGAATTTTGTTCAAGTTGATATTATGGAATGAATGATTTGCCTAGGACTTGAATTCATGGATAGTTACAGATAGTTACATCCTTTTTAAATTTTTTTAAATTTTTTTTAAATTCAGTCATATCTGACTCCATCCTAATGCCACATTTTTCCCTTTCTAATCTTTCCAACACTGGTTGCACTTTCACTAATATCTCCTCCCTCTCCCCACTTCCCACCTAAAATCTTGGTGGAGGAATTGAACCACTCCTTATCTCGATGACTTCTTCCACTCTTTCCGTCTACCATTATCACTCAATAACCTCTTCTCTGAGGTTCAATCAATCCATATTTCTTACCAAATCAAGATTTTGGTTAGATATTTTGGATTGCTATTTCTTTGGAGGTAAAAAATCACTGAAAAGAGTAGCTACAATCAATGCACCTATTTTTTTTCCCTCATCATTTACCTTTGAAGTCTGACTTCGGATTTCAAACAATCAAAGCTGCTCTCTCCAAGATTCCAATGAACTCAAATCATCAATTTTATTAGCTTTTTACAAATCCTTCTTGCAGTGCCTTGAAGATTTTGACAATACTGATAACCCTGTTTTCATTTTTACCATCTTTCTTACCACCACTACTGTCTTTTGATTTTATTGGAAGTCTTTCCAGTCTCCATTGGTAGATCATCATTAAAGTTATGTCTGGTAACTAGATTTCTTCCAAGTCTCCTTCCTTCACCTTCTTCTTGTCTAACTTTTTATAATTTAATTGGATAATATTATCAGCTCTCATATACTTAAATATAATCTCTCTGCCAATAACTCATTAATGACCATGAGACATTCAACCACATTTATCTATTATGTCTTGAGTCTTAAAATGAATTTCCTAAAAGACATTTCCCAAAATGAACTAACTTAAAATTTTCTCTCCCCAAACCTTCCCTTTTCCAAAATTTCCTATTACTGTCAGGGGAACAACGACTTTTGCAGTCACTCAGGTTAGAAATCCAAGTATCACTCTTCATTTCTTAATATCTCACTCCCCTTTACACCATAATCAACTACATACCAAAGTATTTTTATTCTAACCTCAGTTTAAGTGAGTACCTAAAACGGTCTTAGCCTTTTAAAAAGTCAAGATCTCCCATTGTTTCCTGGGCCGTCTCCTTTTATCCTGAAGAATATCTCTTCACCAGATCCATATGGTTCAGGTGGAGAAAGTGAGGCTGGTGACCCTGCACATCCCTCCCTTACTCAAAACAAAGTCATGTGAAAATCATGTCATCATTTCTCCGATGTCTTGGTCATCTTCAAAAACAACAGAGGAACACAATTCTAACTTTGCCTCATTGCTTCTAAACGTTCCCTTCTCTTCTCTGCTATCAGTAGCATCCTGGTGGAAGGTAATCATCATTACATGCCTGGATTATTCCATTGGCTTGCTATTGAATCTCCCTGCCCCAAATCTCCAGCTCACTCTACTTTGAAAAATGCATCTTCCACTAATTTGACTAATTGATCTTCCTTAAGCAAGTTTGAATATTTCATTCTATCCCATACCCCCATGCAGTAAACTTCCAGGGCTGTTTATACCATGAAGTTCAAATATGAAATTCTCTTTGACTTTTAAAGTACTTCATAAGTTGCCTAATTTATCACACCTGCTTTCATCTTTGCCCTTGAGCCCCGCACACACTTGTTTTTTTTTTGATACAGATACTCTCTTTATTGTTCCTTACATAAAATATCCAATTCTGTGCACTTTTCCACTGTCTGTTCCCTATGACTGACATTACAATGTCTGAAAAATAATTAGCACTTAATAAATGTTTATAGACTTGGTTTTCTTTATCAGAACTGTTACTCTTTTAATTTTTAAATATGTTCTCATTTAAAATTATAAGAAATATATATACATATATGTGTATATATATATATATTTCCATTATCTGTCTCTACATATATTCTGAATTAGAAGTATTTGTTGTTCCTCTTTCACTACAAATAAAGTATATTGTGTCCTCTGTTATTCTTGTTTAATTTACTTTGTCTACCCTATTCCAACTAGCTCTCTTCTCCATACCTTTTAATGCTTCTTCCCTCCCATTTGTTACTCTTTTCCATTGTTCTTGCGTTTGACTTAACTTACTAATTCATTTTCACTTTCCCCCCTTTTTTCTCTTCAGTAATTATTTTCCCTTTCTCCATGTGCTTTGCTTCATTGACCTAAAAATTATTTACCTCTTCTTTACTCTGTAACTTGATGTCATTAATGTTTTTAAGGTGCCTGTTTGGAGTTATTTTTCTAAACTAAGTTACTCTTACATTGAGCTTAGCCCTTCTCCTGCTTTTCTGTTGTGTCTCTTAGAAACATCAGTTCCTACAGGAAAGTAGAGGAAATAGAAGTATTACCTCATGTACCCTTGTTTATATAAGTTACTCCTACTCTTTGAGAACTCCATGATGATTTTCTTTTTTTGTTTGACTAAAAATCTTTCAAGCATCATATCGTCTTACTTTACTACGTATCAGTTATATCTAGGTGGTTGGGTTCCCCTTCATCTGAGGCAAGTTGAAGTTCATGAAATCACAAAAGTATCTCGTAGGTAGTGGTGATTCGATGCTCCAAATCCCTGAAGAATATTTGCATTTTAAGGTTCCCTTCTTCCATTATTGAAAATATTTCTCCTACAATGGGAATCATCTTCAAAGGAACACTGTCAAACCATTGAAATCATTTCTTCCTTGTTCAACACTTACTTTGACACCTCACTATTTGTCCCATAGATTCTCTTCTTTAGAAGGAAATTATTTTCCCTTCATCTTTTTAATCAGTGACTTAACAAGATTAAATCAAACATTCCCTTTTATCTTCTTCCTTTATTCTCTCATTTTATATACTTTCCCAATATGTAGCTTGGTCCCCTCCCCCAAACAACAATTAATTCAATAAAAAATGGCATTATTGGTATGATCCATGACGTTTCATGTTTATTCCTCCACTATAACTTCAAGTTGAGTTCTGTTTCTTGATTTTGCTTGTTTGTGTGCTTTTAGAGAGAATCCTCTTAATCGTTCTCTCACAGTCATTGTTTTGATAATTATTTTGATATAGTTACTTCTCTTTCTAGTATTTTAGCCTTTGGGGGGAAATATTTATTTTGTTACTTTACCTTCCTTAGTTGCTATATTTCTTTGCTTTCTTTTTTTTTTCTTTTGTATGTGGTATTTGAAAAGAAAATAATTTAACGTCTTTATTTTTCTCTTTTTAAATATCCATATACT
Source organism: Potorous gilbertii (assembly GCA_028658325.1). Lineage (NCBI taxonomy): Eukaryota > Metazoa > Chordata > Mammalia > Diprotodontia > Potoroidae > Potorous > Potorous gilbertii. The sequence continues at coordinate 180,741,703 of CM053772.1, read as the reverse complement.
TTCATTAATGATTAAGCTTAAATTTGCAGCGTGCTTCACCTTGGGTTGCTTTTTGAGCTTCGTTACACTTTGAAACACATTATACTCTTCCTTTCCACAGTGTCTGGTTAGTCAGGAAAACATTGCTGTTTTAGTTTTCACCTCTTTTTATTTGTCTTCTTCCTGTTGCTTGAGAATTTTTCATTTGTGATCACAGCTTTTAAATGTTACTACTACATGTTTTGATGTATATAGCAAAGGATTCTAAATTTTCAATAGGCAATCTATAAATTCTTTCAATTGGCATTTTGTTTTCTGTGTACAGAAATTGTGGGCTGTTTTCTTGTATTTTTTTTTTTGCATTTTGGTTTTTAGGTATCTTCAGTTGTGTTAGTCTTGGAGACATCTAATATTCCATCTTCTTTGCTGCACCCTTACTTGAAGATCAATAATATTTAGTTATTATTTATTTAGATCACATTTTAATGTTAATTTTTTTTATTTGGTTTTCTTCCAGATTATCCCTGAATGCTTGATATTTGCATTATCACTCAATTGTTTTCTCTTGTATTTCTTTGGTTGAGATGACAAAGTGTTGCTTTTTTCTGACAGTTATATTTGCTGCAGAAGTCATGAATTCTGCTTTCAAAAGTCTTCTTTTTCTCTTGAACTATTTTGAAAGAAGAATTTGTGAGCCATTCTTCTGTGGGTCTGTGATCTCTTGGAAACCTACAGAGTCTTCTGTCTCATTAGATGTTGATTCATTTTCTTTTGTCTTGCAATATTTGTTTAGACATGTTTGAGTCATTTATGTGTTTTGGAATCCATCTTCCTTTCTGTAACTAATATCCTCCATATGAATTCATCTGCTTGTGCTTAAGGTTAATTATTTGTCATATCCTGATATATTTAATAATATATTTTTCTCCTTAATATTTCACAATTTTTCATTTTCTGACTGACTTCCCTTTGCTGTTGCATTCCTTGAGGAGTAGTACTCAAAGTTTTCTCAGCTTCTTCCCATGCTGAGGGAATGATGTTCTGCTAATTTTAGCTTCCATCTCAAGTGATTTTAAAGAGTATACCTCATATAGATGCCAATATCCTTTTCCTCAAGGAAGATGAGATCCTGAATGTGCTGGTGCCCTGTCACCTTATTTCTTAGTTCTCTAACAATTGCTAAATCCCAGCATATTGCCTCCCCAGAAAGACCATATTTCTCCTGTCCCCTACTTTCATTTCTTTCCCATGGGATAGTGGATAGGTAATACAGCATTGGATTCTGTGTTGGTTATCAATGATGGGATGAGGGCAAGGACAGTACTCATGTTGATAAGGTCTTTAAAAGTATCATAGAAATTGGTAAATTATCCCAGAGCCCAAGCTCATTCATGAATCCTTTTTGGTAAACCTTGCAGAATATAGGGACTGGTAGGGGAGATAAACATGGTAGATTAGGGATTAGTGTTGTCTGTGATTAATTCTTCAAGATTATTGATGTCATAGTCTGAGAGACAGCTGCATTTTTCTTTAGCTCTTATGAATAATATTTATTTTGAAGTGGTTTGAAAGATAGTAAGGTCTGAAAACATCTTGTCCTTCATTATATTGATCATGTTGACCACAGATAGTTACATTTTATTTAGGCATGAATAATGAGACCTTAAACTGTCACTCAATATAGTCATTCATGCTTTTTAAAAATAGAAAGTAATTATCTATTTATCAGCAATCTGAAATTGTATACTTCATTTTGAACTTACATGCTAGAAATATTTTTCAAAAATGTCATATGAAAACTGAAAACTACTAAATGGTATTGCTTTTCTTATCAACAGTGAAACATTGATTTGCTTTATCCTTTTTCCATTTTTACTTCTCAATGATCATTTTACTCAATTTCCTTAGATGAATGTGCATTTAACTACTGTATTCTATTTATTTGTTATTCATTGAGTAGTGCTCTGACCAGCACAGCTGGGCATGTCCCCAGCAGTTATAGGGCTCACAGAGTGAGGATGAAAAGACAGATGGGACACAGCAGTCTGAACAAGCTGAGTTTATTCTAGACATACTGAGTCAACAAAGCAGAGTCGGGGTGCTTAAATAGTAAAAAAGAAAAAGAAAAAAACAAACATAGGGGAAGTGATTGAGACATGAGAACAGAATAGATCTTGATAAGTAGAAAGGGAGGCCTCAAGGCCTCTTTATTGAAATGTTATCCTCTATAGCACGGGTCCTCCTTCCCGGAATTTCAACTCTTGAAATCAAGGATGTGCAATTGAGAACATTTTATCACTAAACTTCTCAAGTCAGCTATTATTCTTCCTTGGAGGAGAGGAAGTATTGATCAGGGACTCTTTCAAATCCCTCAAGGTTCTATACAGAGTAGCAAAATTTCTTAAGAAACGTTAAATCTGCCTAGTAAAGAATTAAGTGACATGGCTTAGGTAGCTCTTTTTAGTCTTTTTTTCTTACCTCTGAACTGAAAATTGTTCTGAATAACATTCATATACCCAGGCTGATTCCCATTATTTCATTCAAAGATTTTATCTCTGCCTGGAAGATAATATGATGTAGTTTTTAATAGGATGAAGCTCATGTTGCTGTTCTAGATTCAAAAATAAGACTATGGAAACTTACTTTCTTGGTGAACAGGTATTTTCTTCCATCCTTTTGGGTGAGAAAGAACAATGTTTAATATCAAAGACCTCCAAAATAAATATGTAATTGTCTCAGGCCATGGAAGAGTTCAAAAAGAATTTTGAATATCAGATAAGAGAGATGGAGGAAAAATTGGGAAGAGAAATAAGAATGATGCAAGAAAATCATGAAAAGTAAGTCAATAGGAAACCCAAAAAATTGTGAAGAAAATAAAACCTTTAAAAATGGGCTAATTCCAATGGCATAAAAGGTCCAAAAAGTCTTTGAGAAGAAGATTGCTTTAAAAAACACAATTAGCCAAATGGAAAAGGATATTCAAAAACTCTGCTAAGAAAATTGTTCTATAAAAATGAGAGTGGAGCAGATGGAAGCAAATGAATTTATGAGAAACCAAGAAATTACACAACAAAACCAAAAGAATGAAAAAAATGGAAGATAATGTAAAATATCTCATTGGAAAAGCAACTGACCTGGAAAACAGATCCGAAAGAGACAATTCAAAAATTACAGAACTACCTGAAAGCCATGATCAGAGAAAAGAGCCTAGACACACTCTGTCATGAAATTATAAAGGAAAATTGCTCTGATATTCTAGAACCAGAGGGCAAAATAAATATTGAAAGAATCCCCTGATCACCTCATGAAAGAGACCCCAAAAGAGAAACTCTTAGGAATACTGTAGCCAAATTTCAGAGTTCCCAAGTCAAGGAGAAAATATTGCAAGCAACTAGAAAGAAACAATTTAAGTGTTGTGGAAATACAATCCAGATAACACAGGATCTGGCAGCTTCTGCATTAAGGAATCAAAGGGCTTGTAACAGGATATTCCAGAAGTTAAAGGAACAGGGATTAAAACAAAGAATCACTACCTAGCCAAACTGAGTATGAAACTTCAGGGGAAAAATTGGTCATCCAATGATATAGAGGACTTTCAGGCATTCTTGATTTAAATACCAGTACTGAATAGAAAATTTGGCTTTCAAACACAAGAATCAAGTGAAGTATGAAAAGGTAAACAGGAAAGAAAAATCATAAAAGACTTTCTAAAGTTGAACTGTATGCATTCCTACATGGAAAGATAATATTTGTAACCCTTGAGACTTTTCTCAATATTTGTGTAGTTGGAGAGATTACACACACACACACACACACACACATACGTGCATACATAGACAGAGAGAACAGGGTGAGTTGAATAAGAAGGGATGATTTCTAAAGAAATAAAATTAACACTTGAGAAAGAAATATATTAAGAGTAGAAAGGGACAAATGGAATGGGGCAAATTATCACTCATAAAAGAGACAAGAAAAAACATTTTCAATGGAGGAGAAAAGGGAGGAGGTGAGAGGGAAAAAGTGAAGTTTACTCTTTTCACATTTGACTTAATAAGAGAATAACATTCTAACTCAGTTTGGTATGAAAATTTATCTTACACTACATGAAAGTCGGGGACAGGGGGACAAATGGGGTGAGGAGGATGATAGAATGGAGGGCAAATGGGAGAAGGGAGCAATTAGAAGGAAACACTTTTGGGTTGTGAGGGAAGGGAGAGCATATTGAGGAAAGGGGTAATCAGAATGCAAGGTGTCAATGGGGTGGAGGAAGGGGAAAGATGGGGAGAAAATTTGGAACTCAATATTTTGTGGAAATGAATGTCAAAAACTAAAAATAAATAAACATTAAAAAATAAAATGACTGTATTAGATCAAAGAAAGTAAAAAAGGATCTATTTTGTTTTAACAGTGATTGGTGGAATCTCCTTCCCACAATGGGAAAATTGATTTGATAATTCAAATATGAATAGAATAGAGAAGGAATAAAAAGTATCAGGGATATCAATTAGGAAATTGTTATAGCAGACATGACAAGTGATGATGATGTAAATCAAACTGGTTTCACTATAAGTAGAGATGATGGAAAGAAAAAGACAATATGCTAAATGAATTGACACGATTTGTTAACTGATTGAGAGAAAATTCATATGAACTTTTCTACTAAATTTGTCCAATATATTAACGTAATTTTTTGGGGGAAAAAATAAAGGTTATTATGATGCTGAAAAAATAACGAAAACTAACTCTTTATGATGATATAATTTCCATATGTCACTAAATCTTTGAGTTCAGGTTTTTTTCCTTGGGAATCATGATTATGTGATATAAATGTTGACTATTTTCAAAAGTAGAAAAATTGAAAATTTTATGATTTTTATTGTTAGCGACATGGGCAAAATATAAACAATGAATTACCATGGGGACAGAATTGCAAAGCTCTGTAGAGCTCAGAAAAGCATCTTTTATACAAACTTTAATTATGTGCATTTGAAAACATGCATTGATACAGCTCTTTATAGTAATTATGAAATATTTAAAACATAATAGAATTTTAGTTGTTCTTAAACTCCACAAACATTTGTAAATAGTAAGAAATTAAGGACTTAAAAGACTTATTTAGGCTATTTTTCAAATTCAATATTCTGAAGTCCCTCATCTAACACTGTTTATATCTCTTTCTTTTGTCATTTCTCAGAAATAAACAAATTATTCATTCTCAATCAGGCATAACAAAAACAATTTAGAATACACATGTGTTTATATGTGCATATATGCATAGATATATACGTATGTCTATATGGACATAGACATAAAGACATATATACGTATAGGTTATATGCACAATGTTTAATAATATATTTTGTGGTCTCACAATTCACTTTTAATATAATGATGAATAAAGTTTTAATATTCAGGTAACTTTATTGGTGCTATTTGAAGCCTTCAATAAATCACTGATTTTAAATGGCCTCATTGGCCTGCTATAAATAGTAGCTCATAAAACTCAAAAATTAGGTTCAATGCTATATATTATATATGAGACTATGTGTGAGCTTTTTGAGACAATATAAAGGAGAACAATAAGGTTTTGAAAACTAAATTTGACCACTAAGTCTTATTAAAAAGAAGACCTATTGTAGATGGGGATAGACTTTGTAAGACAGGCACAGCTGTATATAAATTCCTGCAATATCATTTGCCCAAGGAAATGTCCACATCTCCATATTTAAAAGTCATCTATTGTATATTATAGGTTGCATTTAGTTCAATCAATAGTTATTGAAGGAGACTGATATAGTTGAATAGAAAAAGAAATCCAGGAGAATCATATCCTTACTAACTCCTTCACTAAGCATTAAAAACAGAAAGGTGAACAAACCAATCAATATGTTTAAGCCCACTAAAAATAAAGAAAAAATTAAAAAAGAAGTATGAAAAAGGAAATAGCTAAAATCCTCTAGAATAGAGAAAGATTGTTCAGTGTACCTAATACCTCATGAGACCTTAGGGCAAGATCACCTAATCTCATCTGAACATGCTGAATTAGGTCTGATATATGACTTCATTGGTACCTCTCTAGGGGGTATGATGGTAATTGTAATTATTTATGCACATATGTAAATATGCATATACATACAGACATACATGGTTGGTTGCCCTTCCTTCTCAAAGAGGACCACAATGACATCATTACAAAGTGAAATTTCAATGTGTGCGACTGTGATTGATCAGACCAACAGGAGCTCAGAATGCTCCACCACAGTCTTTTGATTCATGTGTAAAGTGAATTTAGGTGAGCCAGAGTTGCACGAATTCGTCAGACTCACTCTTTCCTCTGAAGTCATCATAGTCCTGTGGCAGGACACAATCAAGATGACTGGCAATGGTTCAGCATGCAGTGGATGACCTTGGCGTCTTCGGTGTCTAACTAAGCTCTAAGTGCTTCACAACATCTGCTTCATCTGTCTTCATGGCCATTGGAACAAATTGTGCATATCTGTCCATTCCTTCAGGGGAAGTCTTCACATGTTTGCAGTAGACACCCTCTAACTCACCAGTGAGTCTGAGAACCCTTTGTTACTCTCAGCTTGGTTTGGACTGTCTGTCAATATGGTTTACCACAGTGTGACTGCTGAGCATGCTTCACCTTCTTGGAAACACAAGTGAGATCAGGTGGACACCAATGGTGGAAAGAGCCCTGAAAAAATCTCAGCAGCCATCACACCAAAGGCACTGGTCCTCCCTGAACTCACCCTTACATATAACATATATACAAGAATATGTGCAAATATAAAGTTATGTGGTGTATATTCAATATATAACTAATGTATTCATGTCATATATACACATTTAATATTCCAGGTGCAATTGGTATTATTGAGATTCTACATAATTGTTTTTAGTTTTGATATTTAACAAAGCAATATATTACATTTTTATTTGAAGTGTTTGCCAATTTTTGAGATATAAGTGCCCAAGTTAAAAATTTAACAATTGGTTCTCACAAGTTGATTCTGGTACAAATGTCTTAACCACCATCTGTAGCCTACAGTTTCCTTTCCTGGTTGAATGAGTAAATAGGAGGAGCAAATAAAGTCCTAAGACCTTTTCTCATCTCACTATTATCCTAGATTGTCCTGAATTACAAAAGTACAGAAGTATGACCTAACATCAGTTAGAGAGTGGGCTGGAGAGATCTAGTTTTCTTTCTCAAAGATTAAGCCTTAAACCCAATTCACTCTGAATCTCATGAATTGGACAGCAATGGAGACCCCAAAAGGAAAATTTTAAGGAATAGCATAATCAAATTTCATAGTTATCAGTTCAAGGAAAAAAATACTGGAAGCAGCCAGAAAGAAATAATTTAAATATCTTGACAAAATAGTGATGATTATGCAAGACCTAACAGCTTCTGCTTTAAAAGATCACAGGGCCTAGAATGTGACATTCTGCAGTATAATCTGTCAGGAGATGAGATGGACATTCTATGACATAGGAGACTTTTAATAATTCCGATTTAAAAATAAACAGATTTTGAAATATAAGACTCAAGCGAATCAAAAAAGAGAAAAAAAAATTTTATGCAACAAGGTTAAACTGTTTAGATCCCTATATAAGAAGATGGCACTTGTAACTCTGGAGAACTGTGTCTTTATTATGGCATTTAGAAGGGATATGTGTATACATAGAAGATGTGGGACTAAGCTAAATCTGATGTAATGTAAAAATAATTAATTAAGAGGTAAAAAGAAAAAGGATTGTATTGGGAGAAGAAGAAAGAAGGAAGCAGAATAAATTACACCACAAAGACATATTACAGTACAGGGAAAGAAGAGAGGGGTGAGCATTGCTTGAAACTTGCACTCATCTGATGACTCAGTGAGTGAATAAAATACACACTTAGTTGGTTATACAAAAAGTATCACATTCTATAGGGAAGTAGGAAGTGAAAAGGGAAAGAAAAATGAAGGGGTAGATAGAAGGCAGGGAAGAAGTGAGAAGAGAAGAGAAAAGAAATATGTAGGAGAAAGGGAAAAGAAAAGGGAGGGGGGCTGGTTAAAGGGAGGGAAGATTTTTTTTTCAATTAATTCTGTTGTAATTTTTGATTAATTTACTTGTTTTCAATTTTCTACAATCATTTCTGAAAGACAGATTTTATTCCCCTCCCTTGCCCCTCCCTTCCAAGAGGGCATGCAATCTTATTAACCACATTTTCACATTAGTAATATTGCATGAAAGAATCAAAACCAATGAGAGAAACCATAAGAAAAAAAACATAACATAAGAAAGAAGAAAATAATCTGCTTCATTCTGCGTTCTGATTCCATAGTTATTTCTCTGGATGCAGATGGCATTTTGCCTCAAGAGTCCTTTGATAATGTTTTAGATCCTTGCATTTCTGTGAAGTGCTAGGTCGACCAGAAACAGAACGTGTCACACACTGTAGCTGACACTGTGTACAATGTTCTCTTACTTCTACTCTTTCATTCAGCATCATTTCATATAAGTCCTTTCTCGCCCCTCTGAAGTCCTCCTGTAAATCATTTCTTATAGCGCAATAATATTTCATTACATTCATACACCACAACTTGTTCAACCATTCCCCAATTGATGGACATCCCCTCAATTTCCAGTTCTTGGCAATCACAAAGAGAGGTGCTATAGATATTTTTGTACATGTGGGACCTTTTCTGATTTTTATGATGTCTTTGGAATACATTCGTAGAAGCGATATTGCTGGGTCAAAGGGTATGAATATTTTTTGTAGCTCTTTGGGCACGTCTCGAAATTACTCAAAAGGGAGGGAAGATTAAGAGAGATAGTGGCCAGAAGCAGAATACTGGTGAGGAAGAAAAGGATAAAAGGAAAGAAAAAAGTATAAATGGGAGGAAGCAGGATATAGAGAAAGACAGCAATCATAACTGTGAATGTGAATGGGATGAACACTCCCATAAAATGGAAGCAGATAGCAGAGTGTATTAAAAACCAGAATCATACAATATGTTTTCTACAGGAAACACATTTGAAGCAGAGACACACACACACAATATGAAAGTAAAAGGCTGGAGTAGTATATATTATACATCAGCTGAATTTAAAAAAAAAAAAGAAAAAGCAGGGGTAAAAATTCTGATCTCAGACAACATAAAAACCAAAAAAATCTAACTAAAAAAGATAAAGAAGGAAACTATATTCTGCTAAAACATGCCATAGACAATGAAGCAACATGAATACTATAGACATATACACCAAATGAAACATCATACAAATTCTTAGAAAAGTTAAGGGAGGTACAGGAAAAAATAGAAAGCAAAACTATACTAGTAGTTGACCTGAAACTCCCCTTCTCACAACCAGATAAATTTAAACATGAAATAAATATAAAAGAATTTAAACATGTCATTGGAATTTAAGGAAAAAAAACAAGATATGGCAACCTCTGGAGAAAGCTAAATGGGGATAGAAAGGAATTCACCTTTTTCTCAGTGATATGTAGTACTTATGATAGTAAAGGTCAGAAAAACTGGCCATGTATTAGGGCATAAAAACCTAACAATCCAATGCAAAGGGTCAGAAATATATTCAAATCATTATGCAATAAAAATTATATGTAACAAAGATCATGAATCATAGACCAAAAACTCACTGAAAGCTAAATAATTTAAGCATAAACAGTAAGTGAGTCAAACAATAAATAAAAGAAACAACCAATTGCTTCATCCAAGAGAATGACAATAATGAGCCAATAAACCAAAACTTATGGGATACAGTCAAAGTGATTCTTAAGGGAAATTGTGTATCTCTGAATCCTGACATGAATAAAATAGAGAAAGAATGAGATCAATGAAGTGGGCATGCAACTAGAAAAGCTAGAAAAGGAACAAATTAAAATCCCCAATTAAATACAAACTCAGAAAATCTGCAAATCAAAGGAGGGATTAATAAAAATGGAATTAAGAGAACTACTGAACTAGTAAATAAATCGAAGAACAAGTTTATGAATAAAAATCAATAAAATAAATCAACCTTTGGTCATTTAATTAAAGAAAGAGAAAGAAGAAAAACAAATTACCAGTATCTAAAAATGAAAATTGTGAATTTACCACTAATGAAGAGAAAATTTAAATAATAATTAGCAGCTAATTTGCTCAACTGTATTTAAATTGCCTAGATTGACAGAAGAGGAAATAAAATACTTAAATAATCTCATTAAAAATAATTGAAATTGCCATCAATGAAATCCCTAAGAAAAAATTCGCCAGGTCTAAAGTGTATTCTACCAGACATTTAAAAAACACAATTCCAATATTACCTAAACAATTAGGACAAACAGTTGAAGGAGTGCTACACTTTCTTTCTATGATACAAATATGGTGCTTATACCTACACAGAAACGAGACAAAACAGAAAAAGGAAATTATAGATCAGTTTCCCTGATGAATATAAACACATGCACACACACACACAAAAGAAATTAGATCAAGTATTAGCCAAGAGATTATAGCAACTTACAATGAGACTAACACACTATGACTCACTGAGACTTTTATCAGGAATCCAGAGCTAATTCAATATTAGGAAAACTCTCTACATATTTGACAATACCAAAAACAAAATTTACAGAAATTATATGACTATTTAATAGATGCAGAAAAAAGTTTTTAACAAAAATACAATATCCAGTCCTATTTAAAAACAAACAAACCAGCAACAAACCTGGAGAGCATAAAAATAAACGGAGTCTTCCTTAAAATGACAAGTACTATCGACCTAAAACCATCAGCAAGAATTGTAAATACAGCAAATAAGGATTTCCAATAAGATCAAATGTGAAATAAGGATATCCATTATCACCATTGTTATTCAATATTATACTAGAAATGCTAGCTGTAGTTATAGAAGAAAAAATCAATTAGAATAGATGAAGAGGAAATAAAACTATCACTCTTTACAGCTAATATTATAGTGTACTTGGAGAATCCTAGAGAATCAGCTAAAAACTGCTTGAAATAATTGACAACTTTAGCGTAATTTTAGGATATAGACTTACAAAATTATAAGTATTTCTCTATATTACCGACAAAATCTAAGAGCAAAAGATAAAAAGAGAAATTCCTTTTAAAGTAACTATAGTCAATACAAAATATTTGAGAGTCTGTATACCAAGACAAACTCAGGAACTATATGAACACGATTAAAAAAACATTTTTCCCACAAGTAAAGTTAGATCTAAATAAATGGAAAAATATTAGTTACGCCTATACAGACTTATCTAATATAATAAAAATTATAATCCCACCTAAATGAAATTACTAATTATGTACCATACCAATCAAACATCTAAAAATTATTTTACACAGATAGATAGAAAAAATAATTATAACAAAATTCACCTGGAAGAACAAAAGATCCAGAATACCAAGGGAAGTAAAGAAAAGAAACACAATGGAAGAGGTCTAAGTATAACTCATCTAAAACTGTATTATAAAGCAGCAGTCATCAAAATCATTTGGTACTGACTATGAAATAAAGTGGTATATCACAAGGTGTAGTAGTCAATGACTATAGCTATCTAATATTTGATAAACCAAAAATCTCCACTATGAAGTGCCAAATGGATAATTTTAATTACATTAAATTGAAAAGTTTTGTGCAAACAAACTTAATGTAAACAAAATTAAGAGGTAAGCAGAGAACTGGGAAAGAATTTTTGCTCTTAGTGTCTGTGATAGAGGCCTCATTTCTAAAATATATATAGGGAACAGAATCAAATGTGCACAAATACAAGTCATTCTCCTATTGATAAATGGTCAAAGAATATGAGCAGGCAGGTTTCAGAGGAAGAAATTCAAGTTATCTATAGTTATATGAAAAAATGCTCTAAATCACAACTAATTAGAGAGATGTAAATCCAAACAACTCTAAGGTACCACATCACATGTACCAGTTTGGCTAACATGATGAAAGAGGAAAATGATAAATGTTGGAGAAGATGTGGGAGAGTTGGAAAACTAATTCATCCTTGCTGGACCTGTGAGTTTATCCAACCATTCTGGAGTACAATTTGAAACTATGTCCAAAGGGCTACAAAAAATGCACTTTGACCCAGCAATATGGCTTCTAGAACTGTTTTGCAAAGAAATCTTAAAAATGGGAAAAGGTCCCCCATGTACAAAAATATTTATAGCAGTTCTCTTTGGGGTAGCTAAGGACTGAAAACTGAGGGGATACCAATCAATTGGGGAATTGTTGAACAACTGTAGTATATGAATGTATTGGAATCCTATTGTGCTATAAGAAATAATGAACAGAAAGACTCCGGAGAGACCTCAAAGTATTTATATGAACTGATGCTGAGTGAAAGAAGCAGAACCAGGAGATCATTGTTCACAGTAGCAACCATAGTATGTGAGAAATTATTCTGGTAGACAGCCCTTCACAGCAATGCAAGGAGCTAAAACATCCCCAAAGGACTCTTGAGGCAAAATGCCATCCATATGCAGAGAAAGAACTATGAAACTGCAAAGCAGAATGAAGCAGAACATTTTATCCTGTGTTTTGTTTTGTTTGTCTTTCTCATCATTCTTCCCATTCATTTCAATTCTTCCATGCAACATGACAAATGTGAAAATATATTTAATAAGAATGTAAGCATAGAAGCCATATAGAAGCATGCCATCTCATGGAGGGAGGAGGGAGAGAGGTGAAGAAAATCTAAGACTTATGGAAGTGATTGTAGAAAATTGAAAACATGGTCATATTCCCAAATCATTTATTACTTTTGTATATTTATCTGTAACTACTTTACCTCATACTTTTGTATATTTATCTGTAACTACTTTACCTCATACTCAAACTCATTTTTCATGTGAGATTGACTGAAATAAATTTAGTCAAGTCAAAAAAAATTGAAAACAAATATTTTTTTTTAAATATTTAAAAACATAAAAAAGGAAAATAGCAAAACTCATCTTGTTCAAAAGTGTAAAGTGGGGGAGGGAGAGTGATCTTTAAATTATAAAAGAATTAGTTAAACAAAATCAATATACTTTTAATTTTTAGCTTACTAGGTATTTGCTACATAAGTTTAATTCTGGTAAAAAATATACAGTAAATTAAAAACATTTGTCTTTGTTGTATTATCTGCCTTCTTGTTAGACCCCCTGACAAGTGCTATAAGACCCTAGAGATTTCTTTCTTGTTTTTATTTTCTCTTGCTGGCTAACTACAGTAATCTTCCTGTCCTGTGTCATCAAGTGTCCCTCCCCGCCCTAATGTCTCCACTGAAGTATACTAGTATCTCAAATTACAAGTTCTCCAAGCTAATTGGATAACCTGTGTTAATGTGAATATTTACACTGTTGTCACGGACTCCTGGAGATAAAGCTCTAGAAAGCATTATTGAATTTTGTGATAGAAATTTCAAGCATTTTGCCTTCAGTGACTGTCTGACTATATGCAACCCTCAAGAAAGATACATCTCACTAGTCAGAGTCACATTGGTCTGACGACTCCCCTGGTATTTTCCAAGGGATTTTTCTTGAAAGATCTAGGATATGTGTGAGGCTTAGAGATGATTTGACTTCTTTACTGAGTTGATAAAACACTAACTTGAATGTTGGATGTAATTACATTCCAAATAGGGAATTCATTTTTGTTAAGAATCCATTCAGCAATGAGTCATGCAATCCATTGAAATAATACATCTGTCCTTTTTGTTCTCTGGAGCATTGTTAGTTAGGATTAACAATTTCCGTATACTGTAAAGAATAAAGAACATTTGTGACATTCAAGAAACGTGAAAAATGTTAATATTTGTATAGCATTTGAGCTTATTGGACAAAGGAGGTTATAAGTACAAGGAAATATTTATTTTTTTTTTAAAGATCTTTGTAGATTTTTCTATGTTCTCTAAGGTCCCATGTTAAGGTTTTATTAGTTCTACCATTTTATCTTCGATGCTTTTAATCTTGAACCTCTTTCTCCTCTGCCACACTTCCATAGTAACAGTATAGAAATTTTATCTGCTAAACTTTCAGTTTCATAGATAGGTATTTAGGATCCTAACAGTGCAAAACCTTAGTTGTGGCTTATATTTTTCGGCTTCCTAGTCTCTTTATCTCTTGTCTTTATCTCTTATCTCTCTTTCTCTATCTTCCTACTTGTTTGACTTAGTGTATATTTTCATTTACTTATTTGGTTAAGGCCTTATGCCCAGTCTGATCAGATTGCATGAGATTAATGATTTTAAGCACATATATACTCATTATTCATGAAAACTCAGAATATTGATAGGTTAAATGTTATATAAGATAATTTTATATAAACTAGTATTAAGATGAGGTAATTTGCTAGATTTAACAAACTATATATAATATATATATATATTCATGTAATGGGCTATAGTTTTGTATTGGTTTGAATCCCCTTACCTTAGTCTTGTAGAGGTATGCCTGTACAAACTTGCTGAAGGTCCCAGGGAAGTCTCGTTTCCCATTGTCACATGTAACTGGCTTCCCAAAATAAGTAGGCTGGATAAATTTTTTTAGAAGAATGGGAAAAAAGACCATCCTGAGGGAGCAAGGTTTTCCTAGATTTGTGCAAGAATGATGAATAAAAATATAATGAGTAAGCACTATGTGTTTAATAATATAATCAAAACCATAATCACAGTAAGAGCATTTATATAGTACTTTAAGTGCTGCAAAGCACTTTATACCTGTTATCTTAGTATCTTCATCAAACTGGTGCCTTTGTAGGCTTATTGGAATTGCGAGACTTCCTTATTAACTATAATTGCTAGACAACAGACAGATCAGATAGATGGTGCAGTTAATAGAGCATTATGCCTGCAGTTAGAAAGATCTGAATTCAAGTACTGCCTCAAGGTACTCACTACCTGCATGACTCTAAGAAAGTTACCAACTTTGTCTTTTTTGGTTTTTACAATTGCAAAAACTGGGACAATAAAAGCATTTATCTCCCAGGGTTGTTGAAAGAACCAAATGAGATATTTATAAAGTGCTTAGAACAAGTACATGGTAGATGGTTAATAAATGCTTGTTTCTTCATTAAAGGAAAGTACACATAACTCATTAATATAAATCTATATAGATTTTAGCCTTATGTAACCATTCCTTAATTTCTGTTAAGGGCAAATTTGTTCAAATGCACATTCCATTTATAGAACCAAGATGGAAGGTGCTCCCATCCTCTTCATTCCATCTTCCAAGATCAAATATAAAATAGGAGATCTGTAACTCAAGACTGCATTTTCAATGGCTATTACCCATGAAAATGCCTGGAATTCTCTTTTTACTCTTCTTCATGTCCGTTCTGGTCTGGTCTTCTTCATATCTTTGCTGAAATGGTATCTTCTGAAAAATTTTCTTCAGATATTCTCTAAATTAATGCTTTCCCTTTAAGATTACCTGCTATTTATACTGTATATATTATTTGTACATAGTTGTTTGTGTGTTGACTCTCTCATTAGTGGCTCCTAGAATGCAGGGTCTTCTTTGCTTTTTTTTCTGTACCCCTGAAGCTTAGCACGTTTCCTAGAGCATAGAAAAGACTTAATAAATGCTTATTGATTTGTATTGACCATAAAAGTACCTAATTATGGATTTGTATCTTATGGGTCCTTAGGTGAAGTGTTATGCCATCTTCATAAAGTATTTGCAAAATATGTTGGCATATGCTCCATATATTTATTTCAGTTTTTACACTCACCACACCTCATTAATCCATCTGCTTTCTTTTAAAACTCTATTGATTTAGGATAAAAGTTCTTAACCTGGGGTTCAAGGAGACTGCAAATAGATATTAGGGAATTTATGAATTTGTCAGGGAAACACACACACACACACATATATATGTATATGTATATGTATATATACATATATAATTATTAACCTTTACTTGAAATCTGATATTCTTTTTAATTATTTAAAAAAAATTATATTTTCTGAGTTTCACAAACTTCACCAGACTGACAAATAAGTCAATGACAAAAACACTTAAGAAGCTCTGCTTTAAGAAAAACAAAAACAAACAAAAATACCATATCTGTTTGTTCTTAAGTTAAAACATTTGATTAAACTGTTTACCAAAATGTCATTAGATAATCCATTATTGGGGCAGAGGCAAGATGACGGAGAAGAAAGACACACACACAGAGGCTGCCCCCTCACAGCCCATAAGACACCTGTAGAGAGGGACTCTCAACAAATTTTGGAGCGGCAGAAGTGGAAAACAATATAGGGGAGGAGATTTCCATCCCAGGGTGACCTGGAAGACCCACAGGAAATGTCAGTTGCATGGGATGCAGAGTGGAGCTCAGATAGCAGAGCCCATCCCAGTCTTGGTCGTGCACACAAGGTTCATGAACTGCCTTCTGGGGCAGAATCTCCAGTTGTGGAATCCCGAGTCCCAGCAGCAAAGGGTCTGCAGATCCCTCAACCCACAGGCACCAAAGGTCAGTGAAAGGGTTTATTCAGCTGGCCAGGAAGGGAGAAGGTCCTTCATATTGGGTAGGAGACAGGAGTTCTCAGGGCAGCCCAAGCAGCCTGAGACCATAGTTGGATTGTAAAAACTCCTGGGGACACTGAAGAGCTGAGTCTTACCTCAGCCCTGTGTAGCCACTCTGAGGCACCTGGTTGTTGTCTCCAACTGAATGGAGGCCCTGCCCCCACAGCTTGACTGAATCCCAAATCCCCACTGCTAGCTTGGCAGAACTGGAGGTCAGGTGCCTGTGGAGAGGAAATGCTGCTAAGATTCTGGGCACAAAAATCCTTTTCTGCACCCAGACCAGTACACACTTGATTGTGCCACCTTGGAGGAACTAATATCTTACAGGTCCCCAGAGTATACCCTACTCTTGACAAAGGACCCAAAAGTCAAGTAACTGGTTGGGAAAATGCCCAAAAAGGGGGAAAAAATAAGTCTATAGAAGGTTACTTTCTTGGTGAACAGATATCTGCTCCCATCCTTTCAGATGAAGAAGAACAATGCTTACCATCAGGGAAAGACTAAAAGTCAAGGCTTCTGTATCCCAAACATCCAAAATAAATATTCAATGAGCTCAGGCCATGGAGGAGCTCAAAAAGTATTTTGAAAATCAAGTTAGAGAGGTGGAGGAAAAACTGGGAAGAGAAATCAGAGAGCTTCAAGAAAAGAATGAAAAGCAGGTCAACACTTTGCTAAAGGAGATCCAAAAAAATGCTGAAGAAAATAACGCCTTTAAAAATAGGCTAACTCAATTGGCAAAAGAGGTTCAAAAAGCCAATGAGGAGAAAAATGCTCTCAAAAGCAGAATTAGCCAAATGCAAAAGGGGGTTCAAAAGATAATCCATTATCTGTTTATTCATTGTGTTTTCTATGTATATTATTCAGTCAACTATTCACACTAATTCTATCAGGCTGATTACTTTATTGTTACCTTTACCCCATGCAATAACAATATGCTCTTCTTTTTTCCTTTAAATTGAATACATTCCAAGTCAATCCATCCTATTATTGGAATACTCACCAACTATACAGAAAATATATATTATCAGCTGATATATGAAGCACCACATCCATGGATCAAATAATTCTGCATGGATTGGGTATGTGTGGCTCTGATCAAGGTACAAAGATGAATGTATGTTTGATGTATGTTTGAAAACTTGGAGAGCGAGAATAAATTTAGATAACAGTCAAAAATAGTTTTTACTTGTCATACTCCTTTGGAGAACGATATCTAAACATCAATACTACACACTCATGTGTTACCTCTTAAATTATTATGGCTTTCAATAAATAATTATAATATAAATATGAGTGAATGCTATAGCATATAACAAAATATATAGTATATACTATGTACCATTATCACATGTAACATGTAATAAGATTACATTTCAGTAAATATATTTTCAGTATTATATTAGATACTTGTGTTTTCAGGTTCCACATCTGATTTTTAAGACTTTATTAATTCAAAATATTTATCTATATTAAATTTTATGAAAATGCAATATTATGATAAAAATAATTACATTTATCATGCTTTCATACTTTATAGAAAAGAATGGATTAAGATTTAAATGGTATCTCATATATACGTAAACTAAAGAGAAAATATCCTGAAGAAAATGTCATTTAAAATACACTCATTTGGCCTAATAGTGAAAAAGTCACAGAAATTCACTAAAGAATACCTTTTAATGCAGAATTGATGAAATTGAAAGGAAGTTACAAAGATTCACTAAGAAAAAAGGAAAGTGGGACACATGAAAGTGAGATAAAAAAACTCACTTTAGAAAATAATTCCTTAAAACTTTAACTTGGGGGGGTGGAGACAAGAGGCTGGAGTGAGAACAACTACTCACCTAACCTCTTAAACAAATTTCTTCAGATACTTCTATAAAGAGAATCTGACCAAATTTTGGAGATAGGAGACAAACTGTGGCAGATTCACAAACCAGGACAGACTGGAAGGACAACAGGAAGTATCTGATCGCATGAGTGAATGAGTACACAGTGCAGCATGCCTCGCCACAGTGTGGCCAAGCAGGAAACTCCTGGAGTGACCAGAGGCAGCAGCAGCACAGCAAAATTGTATAGTGGCAGTGCAGGGCAGGAGACCAGCAGCCTCTAGTGAGTGACAGATACTGAGCCCCAGGTATCAGCCACAGCCCCTACTGAGACTTTCAGTGGACAGATTAAACATTGGTAAGTCACCTACTCAAATTTGTAGGAGCCAGAAAGGCAGAGTGATTAGTAAATGCTCTCTCCTCCTCCTCTTGTTGACCTCAAAAGAATTATAAACTATTTCTCCAGAAAAATCCAGGAACGGAGGAGTCAGCAAAAGGGGCAAACAGTCTCATAGCACCTGAGGCTAAGAAAGTAGCTAAGTGGGACTCTTCTTACTGTGGCAGAGGCAAAACAGAAGGACAGTAGCCCCCGGGGACCAGGGAGGACAGGTGGAAACTCATACTAGGACCCAGGTGTGCCTAAGATGTCCAGGGCAAATGGGAAGACAATAAGGCAGCTGGGATCACCAAGTGCTGAGCTTGCTTCTGCTGTAGCTCAGCTCAGGAGATCTCATGTGACCGGACCACTTCTCCCCCACACGTATAAAATCTAGCCCAAGGGCTAATCCAGGGAAACACAAAACAAAAAGAAAACATGACACCAGCCCTTTCCTTTTCAATATTAGTCACCTCTACACTAGGTTCCCCAACTTCTAACAGAAAGAACCAGAGATCATAATATGCAAAGCATCATCATCATGTGTAAGAAAAAGCAAAGCAAGAAGGAAAAGACTAAAGAATCTTTCTATGGGGACAAAAACAAAACACCAATACCAAAGAGGTCATTAGTGAGACTAATTCCTTCTGAAACTTCAGAAGGGAGTGTGAACTACTTGCGTGCATAAACAGCTCTCCTGGAACAGCAGCAGAAGCAAATAGAAGAAAAATTGGCCAATGATTTTAAAAGTGTGTAAAAAGAATTCCATGAAGAGAACAGCTCTTTAAAAAGGAAAATTGAACAAATGGAAAAGGAAGTACAAAACATAACTGGAGAAAATAATTCCTTAAAAAGTATAATTGAACAGATGGAAAAGGAGATGAAAAAGTTAATTGAAGAAAACAATTTGATGAAAATTAGAATTGGGCAAGTAGAAACTAATCACTCTATGAGACATCAAGAATCAGTCAAACAAAGTCTAAAGAATGAAAAGTTAGAAGAAAATGTAAAATATCTAATTGGATAAATAACTGACCTGGAAAATAGATGCAAGAGAGAATATTTAAGAATTTTTAAGAATTATTGGCCTACCAGAAAGTCATGATGATAAAAAGAGTCTGGAAATTATCATTCAAGATAACATCAAGGAAAAGTGCCCAGAAGTGCTAGATCCATAAGGGAAAATTGTCATAGAAAGAATCCACTGTTCATCTCCTAAAAGGGATCCCAAGCTAAACACACAAAGAAATATTGTTGCCAAATTCTAGAACTGTCAATTGAAGGAGAAAATACTACAGGCAGCCAGAAAGAAACCATTCAAATATCGAGGAGCTACACTGAAGATCACACAGGAACCTGCAGCTTCTGCATTAAAAGATGGAAGGAATTGGAATTTGATATTCCGTAAGGCAAAGGAGATGGTTATTACAACCAAGGATCATTTCCCAGCAAAGTTCAGCATAGCATTTCAGACAAGAAGATGGACATTCAACGAAATAAGGGATTTCCAGACCTTCCTAACAAAAAAAAAAACCAGAATTTAGTAGGAAATTCAATCTTCAAACACAGGTCTCAAGAGAGGTATAAAAAAGTAAACATGGGAAAAGAAAAACTTGTCACTCAGTTTGGGTAAACTGTTTAAAATCATATAAGGGAAGATGATACTTCTTAATCTTGACAATTGTACATCAATTATAAAATGTAAAAGGAATATACATAGATAGAAGGAACAGATAAAAAGTAAATGATGTGATGATAAAATATGATTTAAGTATGTGAAGAAACTTTAACATTAGATGTGAAAAGGCAAAAGCAGAAAATGGTAAATTATATCAAAGAAGTATAAAATTATATTATAGTATAGGGAGATGAGCATTGTTTGAGAGGTACTGTCATCTTATTTGGTTCAAAGACGGAACAAAAACTTAATTAAATATATAAATCTAACTAGTTGTATAGGCAGTAGGAGGGGAAAAGGGGAGAAAGGGTACAGGAAGCTAAAGTGGAGGAAAGAAGTAGTAAAGGTGAGGAGGAGTAAAAGGGAGGGGGGAATGAAAGAAGGAAAGGAAGACTGCAGGAGGTAGTGGTCAAAAGTAAAAATGCTACTGTACAGGGGAAGGGAGACAGGAAAACTAAAAGCACAAATGGTGGGAAAGAGGATGGAAGGAAAGACACAGATTGCAATCATAAATGTGAATGTGAAGGGAATGAACTCTCCCATAAAACAGAAATGGATAGCAGAATGGATTTAAGATCTTAATCCAACAATATTTGAAATGGGGGAATATACAAACAGTAAAGGTAAAAGGATGGAGTAGACTATATTCTGCTTCACCTGATGCAAGAAATGCAGGTGTAGCAATCCTAATCTCAGAAAAAGCAAAATCAGATACATCTAATCAATGAGATAAGGAAGGAAACTATATTCTGCTAAAAGGCACCATAGACAATGAAGCAATGTCATTACTAAACATATATGCTCCAAGTGGTATAGCATCCAAATTCTTACAGGAGAGGTTGAGGGAGTTGTATGAAGAAATAGACAGCAAAACTATACTAGTGGGGGACCTCAACCTCTCCCTCTCTGAACTTGATAAATCTACCTCAAAATAAACAAGAAAGAAGTTAAGTAGTTGAATAAAACTCTGGATAAGTTAGATATGATAGATCTTTGGAGAAAACTGAATGTGGATAGAAATGAGTATATCTTTTTCTCAGTGGTATAGGGCATATATACAAAAATTGATGATGTTCTAGGGCATAAAAACCTCACAATTTGGTGCAGAAAGGCAGAGATAATCAATGCATCCTGCTCAGATTATAATGCAATAATAATTATATGTAATAAAAGGTCATAAAAAGATAAACTAAAATTAAACAACTAATCATAGAACAATCAACAACTTCATTCAAGAGAATGAAAATAGTGAGACAACCTACCAAATTTTGGGGGATATTGCAAAAGCAGTTTTATATCTTTGAATGCCTACATGAATAAAATAGAGAAAGAGGAAATCAGTGACTTGGGCATGCAGCTGAAAAAGCTAGAAAAAGAAAAATTGAAAATCCTCAAACAGATACCGAATTAGAAATACTGAAAACCAAAGGAAAGATTAATAAAACTGAAATTAAGAAAACTATTGAAATAATAAATAAAACTAATAGTTGGTATTATGATAAAACTAATAAAATTTGAAAACCTTTGGTCTATTTGATTTAAAAAAAATAGAAGAAGAAAACTAAATTACCAATATCAAAAATGAAAGAGGTGAACTCACCTTCATTGAGGAGGAAATTAACACAATAATTAGAAATTTCTTCAGCCAAATTTGTACCTATAAATTCGACAGTCTAAATGAGATGGATGATTATTTTAAAAACTATAAATTGCCCAGATGACAGAAGAATTTGAATACTTAAACAACCCCATCTCAGAAAAAGAAATTGAACAAGCCATTAATGAACTCCCCAGGAAAAGAGTCTCTAGCAATGGATGGATTTACAAGAGAATTCTATGAAACATTTAAAGAAGAATTAATTCCAATACTATATAGAGTATTTGGGAAAATGGGGAAGAAGGAGTCCTCCCAAATTCTTTTTATGATAAAATCTGGTTTTGATAACTAAACTAGGAAGAGACAAAGCAGAGAAAGAAAATTATTGATCAATTTCTCTAATGAATATAGATGCAAAAATTATAATTTTTTAAGATTTTTTAAATCTTAATTTTAAGATTTTAGTAAAAAGAATACAGAACCTTATTATGAGAATAACACACTTTTATCAGATAGGATTAATACCATGAATGCAGGACTGGTTCAACATTAGGAAAACTATTAGCATTATTGATCATACTAACAACAAAACTAACAGAAACCACATGATTATCTCTTTAGATGCAGAAAAAGATTTTGACAAAATACAACACCCATTCCCATTAAAAAAAACACTAGAGAGAATAGGCATAAAGGGAACTTTCCATAAAATAATAAACAGTATCTACTCAATACTTTCAACAAACATTATATGCAAAGCAGATGAGCTAGATGGATTTCCAATAAGATTAGGAGTGAAACAAGGATGTTCCTTATCATCACTATTATTCAATATGGTACTAAAAATGTTAGCTGTTAGCGATTAGAGAAGATGAAGAAATTAAAGGAATTAGAATAGACAAAGTAGAAGCTAAGTTATCACTCTTCGCAGATGATATGATATACTTAGAGAATCCCAGAGATTCAAGAGAAAAAAAACTACTTGAAATAATAAGCGACATTGGCAAACTTTCAGGTTACAAAATAAACCTGCACAAATCTTCTGCATTTCTATGTATTATTAACAAAGCCAAACAGCAAGAGATAGAAAGACAAATACCATTTAAGGCTAGGGTAGACACTATAAAATATTTGGGAGTTTTCCTGCCAAAACAAACCCAGGGCCTATATGAACACAATTGCAAGACACTTTTTACACAAATAAAGTCAGATGTAAGTAAGTGAAAAAGCATCAGTTGCTCTCTAGGTAAGCCAATCTAATATAATAAAAATGACAATTCTACCTAAATTAATTTACTTATTTAGTGTAATACCAATTAAACTACCAGATAATTACTTTATAGAGTTGGAAAAATGGTATCAAAATTCATCTGGAAGAACAAAAGTTCCAGAATCTCAAGGGGAC
>CM053772.1:180678687-180717809 GCA_028658325.1 Potorous gilbertii | reverse complement strand
GAGGGAGAAGATCAAAAGAGAGAATAGCAACAATGGGGGGCAGAATAAGATGGAGGGAAATATAGTTAGTCTTACACAACACGAGTATGATGGAAGTCACTTGCAAAACTACACAGACATGGCCTATATTGAATTGCCTACCTTCCCAAGGGAATAGGTGGAGAGGGAGGGATGAGGAGAAGTTGGAACTCTAAGTTTTAGGAGCAGCTGTTGAGTATTGTTCTTGCTACTAGGAAATAGGAAATACAGATAATGGGGAATAGAAAGTTATCTGGCCCTACAGGACAAAAGAGAAGATGGGGTAAGGGAAGGGAGGGATGAAAGAAGAGAGGGCAGATTGGTGATATGGGTAATTAGAATGCTCAGTGTATTGGGGAGTTGGGTGGGGACAAATGGGGATAAAATTTTGGAACCCATAGTCTTGTGAAAATGAATGTAAAAATTAAATAAATTTATAAGATAGAAAAAAAGAAAAAAAATATTGCATTAGGAAGACAAAGTGCTGCTAACGTGGCAGTAGCACTTGAAGCTGTATGTGTGTGTGTGTGTGTGTGTGTGTGTGTGTGTGTGCATGTATTTATATGTGTATAACTATTGTCCTTCATCTTCAAAAAAGAGCAAAATGACATCACCATGATAAAGTGAATTTTCAGTGTGTCCGACTCTGGATAATCAGACCAATACAAACTTGGAATGCTCTACCACAGGTTGGACACAGATAGTTCACATGAATATTTGGGGTGGATATCCAAAATTTCTGTATCCTAGATTTACATTTTGTTGTCTCAATTCTGCTCTGTTCAAAGAACACAGCACGCTTTCTGATGCGGGCACATCATGCTGAGTTGTCCTGTGCCAGTGTCTCCCATGTTGCACAGTCAAATCCAAAGTTCTTGAAAGAGACCTTAAGACTGTCCTTGTAGCACTTCTTCTGGTCACCATGAGGTCTCCTGCCCCATTCAAATTCTCCATAAAATCTTTTTGGCAAGGGTACATTTGGCATTCGAACAATGTGGCCAGTCCATCAGAGTTGCAGTTTAAGTATCTGTCAATTCAGCTCATGCAAGGACTTCAGTGTCTGGTACCTTATTCTGCCAGGTGATCCTCAGAATCTTCCTAAGACAGTTCAAATGGAAGTGATGCAGTTTCCTGGCATGGTGCTAGTCTTTGTTTCACAAGCATGTCCATGTTTCACAAGCATGTAGCAATGAGGTCAGCACAACAGCTCTGTAGACCTTCAGTTTGGTAGTCAGCCTAATACCTCTTCTCTGCCAAACCTTTCTGTAGAGCCTCTGAAACACTGAACTAGCTCTGTCAATGCGTGCATCAACCTTATTATCAATGTGTGCATCCCGGGAAAGTACACTACCAAGGTAAGTGAACTTATCCACAGCTTTCAAAACTTCTCTATTGGTTGTAAGCGATGGTTCCATGTATGGATGGTGTGGTAATGACTGATGGTGCACCTGTGTGTTCTTAATGTTAATTATTAAGCCAATTAGCAGGCAGCAGAAAATTGATCCATATTTTGTTGCATCTCAGCTTCAGAGGTTGCTTTGATTGCACAATCACCTGCAAACAGAAAATCATGCACCAACATTCCCTCCCCTTTTGTCTTGGCTTGTAGCCTTTTCAAATTGAAGAGCTTACCATCAGCATAGTAGTTGACCTTGATGCCGTGTTCATCCTCACTGAAAGCATTTGACAACATGGCTGAAAACATGCTAAAAAGCATGGGAGCAAGCACACAGCCCTGTTTCACTCCACTGATGACTAGCAAGCACAAGAGCACTGTCCATTATCCAGCAACCAGGCAAACATGCCATCATAAAATTGACATACAATATCGATGAACTTCTTTGGAAAACCAAATTTTGAAGTAATTTTCCATAAGCCCTCATGAAAAACAGTGTCAAAGACCTTGGTTAGATCTACAAATATTGTGTACAGACCTCTGTTTTGTTCCTGGCATTTCTCCTGGAGTTCCCGGGAAGCAAACACCATTTTGGCTGTTCCTTCATCTTTTCTGAGGCCACACTGGCTCTCAGGTATATGACAATTTTCTGGTGATATATCTATCTAGATAGATTTAATGTTACCAATGTATAGATTATGCTGTATTTAAATCTTGGGGAAAATGAGCTAGGAAATTTTCAATCACTGCCTTTTTCTTATAAAATCAAATTTTCAAAGAAGATAACTGTCATATAGAGGGACTAATAGACTGTGATTGCATGTATAAAACCAATAAATATACTTATATAATGTACTATTTCCTTAATCTTTTTCTTCTTTGAATTAACTCAATTGAAATAATTTGTTAGTCAATTATAAAAAAGGAATTATGAATTCACTTCAAAGAAAAATATCGAAGTAGTATCCTATTAAATTTCTTCTACTAGCTGAAAGTTTTTTAATGGTGTTTTAAATAATACATGTCACCCAGTATATTTCAGTCATTTCCTCTTCTACTCCAGTAGCTGCTTTATTCTATTAATATTTATTAGACAGAAGAAAATTCATGTGAAATCAGTGGACTCCATTTCAAGAAAATCAATTATAAATATTTTATTTATCCTACATGAAAACACAGTAACAGATACTAAAAATTGCAAATGCATGAATGATCTTGTGATGAAAAAGGTTACATGCATCTGAATGTAGTCAGTAGTGAAATAAATTTGAGTATTAATTTTACATGTGGCACATTGTATGTTGTGTAGTAAAATTAGAAAAGACCAGGACAAATCTCATCTGAAATTGCACAGAAGAGAAGGAATTTCTATTGGATACTATAATATTAGGCTTACATATTTATATCTATTTCTACTAAAAGAGGTTTTCCTCTTACCATCCTATTTGTTTATAGGAAATGCATAAGAAACACTGATTCATATTTGAAAGCAAGTAAAATTAGATAAACCACTATGCTTATGTTCTTTTTTGCTGTCTTAATTTTAGGTGAATGAGTTTGGCGATAGCTGTAACCTGTGAGATTTGAAAGGTCATGTCAGCAACTACCAAAGGTCTGGTAGCTAAGACCAGGCTGGAATTTGTCAAAAATAAACAAACGAAAAATAGACAAAGTCCTTAGTGAGTTGTTTTGCCTAGTATAGAAGTAGCAGAAATTCTGATTCATCAACTCATTGGTTGTGCCATATTTGGAAGTGAATTTGGTAGACGCCACACTGTGTACAAACTTTTAAGGCTAAACTTACTTTCCTCACAGACAAGGATGTTATAGAAGAGAATGTGTTTCAAAATGGGGAAATGTGTGTACTTTTAGTGTTGCTATTGGAAGTAAAAACCACTTTGTAAATCCTAATTACTGTTAACTGATTAGAGGAATTTTGTTTAAAAGGAGGGAAATTGAGATGCTAAACACTAATATCTCACAGTGACGGCACCTCACTGGAATGGAGGCATTATCAGCTAATATTAAAGAAGACACTGTTGACTCCTCAATCTTATCACTAGAAGCCATGCTGAGAAAATGAGGGAAAAGATTTTGTCAAAAAGTGAGAGCCGTTTAATGATGAGGCCATTTTAAGGAGAAATTTTAAAATGATGTGGGCATAGTCTCTGTGATGCTTGTACGTACTGATTGAATAGTTACAGCTTCCCTTTTTCACAAGGGAAACACACAATGGAGTAAAACAACAACAAGTCAATCAGGAGGACTTCTACATCCAAGGCTACTTGACATATGAGTGATCCTTTGAGAGTACAATTAGCTGTGCTTGTAGATGCCTGCAACTGATGAAACCAGGCATGACTGGCTCAGAGAGAGCAGGGATCTTGGTTGCTTACTTATCTAAAGAGCAGCAGTGATTTTGGTTTCAGACTTATCTAAAAAGAAGCAAAGTCCTGCTTTCTGATTGGTTGTGTTTGCAGATGTTTTCTCTCTGGACTCCCATTCATCTGATGTCCTGATCTATTGTATTTTCCCTTAATCCCTCACTTAGTCATGAATACCTCAAATACTCATAAATACCTTAAATATTTACAAATACTTCACCCTTTTCTCACTCCCCATTGATAGATGTTTGTCCTTCATTCTCAATGAAGACCAATGATGTCAGGAAGGTGATGTCTTGACTTGTAAATGAATTATTTAAGTGAAGCAGGGCTGTGCAGTCACCAGGCTCATTCCCTTCTCCAAAGACATCTGGGTCCGATGGCAAGATATAGATCAGGACAACTGGAGATGGTGCCAGATGTGATGAGAGACCTTTGCCTTTTTAAGCTAAAGTCTTATCCAGGTCTCACTTTGTCTGAAGCAATAACCATTGAATGATTAAGGTTAGGTAAGAAATGAGGCCAAAAATGGCCTCATATATATGCACATATACATAAATTATATACATATACACATATATGTATGTATGTGTATATGTACCTGTGCATATGCATGCATGTGTATACATGTATATATTCATATTTGTGTGTACATATATATGTATATATATATACATATATATACCCTTACTCCCTTTAAAGTAGCTAAGAATATTGTCTTATTGCTCCAGGTTGCAAGCTTCTCAGGCAATAAATGAAACGCAGTTAAAATCTTGTAAAACATTTTGACTGAGACTCATTCCAACCTCCCCTATCTGGGCCTGAGGTTTCTTCCATTTTAACAGTTCACAGTGGTATTTTATTTTATCAGAGACCTGAATTGATTTTAAAGACAGACTTAATATCTCGTTGACCCAAGGATTTTTCTCCCAATTAAGATATACCCAGTGGTACAACTGAATTTTGGAGAGTTAACTGGGATAATTAAGAGGATAAGAAATTTTCCCAAAACAGAATTTGAATTCGGCTGCATTTATTTGCATATAAAATAATAATTTTAAGAATCTATTTTACAATTCAAATTACATTTAAAATATATTTCAAATTTAATGTGAATTCCAGTAGTCTCCAGAAAATATTTACCCCTTCCAACTTTCCTTCATTGTTCTACTTTATATTTTAAATGATTAATTTATATATATTTTTTCTTTTTTTCTTACTTCTTTCCTATATCCTCCAAAAGTAAAAATTAAAACTCTCCTTCATAAAAATGAAAACAAACACACAAAACAAATCTCAAATCTCAATCTCAATCATGTCTGAAATACATCTCGTTGGATACCTTTTGTCCATCATTCCTCTAGGAAGATATTGGAAACACGAGTCATCATCAAAAAAACTTCTGGAGTCTTCATTTGTTACTGAATTAATCATTGTTATTTGTGATGTAATCATTGTGTAAATTGATCTTCTTATTCTGTTGACTTCATTTTATATCAGTTTATAAAATTTCTTTCAGTCTTCTCTGAAGTCATCATAATATGCCATTAAATTCACTAACCATAATTTGTTCAGTTATTCCACATTTGATGGACATCAGTGATGGAATCCTAATAAAACTGCCCCGAGGCCCAATATTCTAACTTCCTTAAAGGCCTCATTGAACAGCAGGCCCACTGCCCCTACGCCTTACTCAGTCCCCCACACCCACAAACTCAGTATCCTAACCTCTTCATATAGTCCTCACTCTTCACTAGAACAACAGATGTGTCCATGAACTCATATTTGTCACAGAACAGGTAGCTTGTCCATGTGATGGGAACCCAGACATTGCCTCCAGTTAACCACTGCCCCCAGAGGCATTCTTCATATTTCCCACAGAAAAAAGTGGGTGTGTCCATGCATTCAACCATAACAACATCCATCTAGCCTTAGGACCACAATGGTCAGACAATCAGAAAACGGCACCACCAGGATGCCCAAGCAGGATGTGGACTCCAAAACAACGGAAGGGACTTTCCCTAAATAGACACCTGCACAAAAATAGTAAAGAACAGACCTAGAATGAACTTAAATCATATAGAGGCTAATTATAATATCATTTTCATACATACATAGGCCCCCAACTTTATTTTTCTGTATGCATAGTGGATAGTTGCATATGCAATTCCCCTGTGGCTGGGACCTCCCCCCTATTACCTAATCCCTTAACAAACACTTGTAATGGTAAGTTAAGTGAAAAATCGTTCATATCTATTAATATACCCATAAAATCTGCCTGGGTCCATGGAAGCCTGACTTACATAAGGTGGAGTCCCATGGAGCCTATAGTGGGAGGAGTTTGCTGAATGGGTAGAACAGCAAGAGACAGCGCTGGAGCAGAACTGAGAGGAAGTTAGTCTTGAGAGAAGTCAGAGCTAGGAAGGATGCCGTTGAGCAGGCAGCTGGCTGGTGTGAATGATTTTGTGAGTGTTTGTGATTTGGTTTAAGGTAACCTTCTTATGACTTGTTTAATGCAGCTGGTTTGTGGGAAGCCTAGTAAGGGAATGGCTTGGGGATGGTGTTGTTCTCTGCATTGTAATTGTGTACAGATTTTTACCATGATGATAGATTTGGCTTTCTGGTGTCTGAAAAAATGTTTTGATCTTGCCTTCCATGTGGAGAGACTGTGGTATTTTGCAATTCTGAATTGTGCCACAATATTCATGGCTGCTTTGGGCAGCATGAATTTCACATTGGCATTGCACCCTTCCTGTCTTTTTAATATTCATAATTTCTGTGATGTTATTGCATCTCTACCTTATAAAAATTCACCTTGCTTTCTCTGAAGTTGTTGGTTCATCTTTGAACTTAGCCCACTTCATGAGAGGAGTCAACCTCAATAAATGCCTATACTTGGATTCAGTCTGACTGAATTCTTTGAGATGGTTCCACCACAACACATCATGAAACTTCAGCAGTTTTGGGCATCCCTGGGTAGGCAGAGCCTAAAACCACAACAATTGTACACGCTTTTTCCTTCTGCTCCAGTTAACTCTTCATTAACTTATTTAAGCTTTCCCAGGGTCTTCTTACACTATTCCCCAATATATAGGCACCCCATTCATTTCTGTCTTTATCTACTTCAAAAGAGAATATATACCTGAGTGTAATCAAGTATGTGTAAATTTTACTTATATATCCTTTTCTGCTTTAATTGATCTCTTTAGGGTATATCTAATACTTCTGTCAAAGGATATACTCATTTTAGGATAATTTGGACATAGTCATAAATTGCTTTCCAAAGTGGTTAAACAAGTTTATAGATCCACCAATGGTCTACTAATGTTTCTGTTTTCCCCAGCCCTTCCAACATTTGTCAGTTCTCTTGTCTACCATCTTTGATAATCTGGTGGCTTTAGGTTGACACCTCAGGGTATAATTTGCATTTCTTTAGTAACTATTGAATTGCAAAACATTTCATATGGTCATTGATAGATTTCATTTCATTCCCTTGAAAACTTTCCATTGATATGCTTTGACCATTTATCTAAAAGAGAGCAGCTTTTTCTTCTTATAACTTTGAATCATTAACTTATATGTATTGGATATTAGACCTTCATCAAAGAAACTTGTTGCAAGTCTCTTTGTCAGTTTTCAGTTTCACTTTTACTCTTAATAACATTAAATTT
Source organism: Potorous gilbertii (assembly GCA_028658325.1). Classification (NCBI taxonomy): domain Eukaryota; kingdom Metazoa; phylum Chordata; class Mammalia; order Diprotodontia; family Potoroidae; genus Potorous; species Potorous gilbertii. The sequence continues at coordinate 180,710,340 of CM053772.1, read as the reverse complement.
GTGCAAAAACATTTCAATTTTAGAGCATCAATCCTTAAAATGTATTGTGACCAATAAAACAGGAGGCTAAACATTTCATCCAGTCTTCATGAACTCACAACTTTCCCCAAATAAGAATTATTTGACAAGTAATTGTAACTATCCCCAGAGACCACTAAAAGAAGAAGCCTAATAAGGCAACAACCTGATATGCTTAACAATGTAGTTATGTTTATGTCAACAACAAAAATAGTAGTAAGAAGGCTGAACTCTAATCTGTAACATGCTTACTCAGTAACCCTCCTTCAACTGCTCTCACTGACTGGCAAGATGATAGAAACTAAACTATGGTCCTGTGCTCTGAGATCTACTCTTCAATTTCTTTGATGCTACTGGAAGTTCTTCCAAAACATCCTTCCTCTACCCAAACCATCACCTCACCTTTGGCCACAAGCAGCTTACCTCACTCTATCTATGGGTAAAAGAAAGGATATTGGGAAAACTTTAGGTGATACAACAACAAAAGATATCAATAAAATTTATTTAAATACTAAAGATTCTCAAGAAATCTCAAGATTCGATTGGACTAAGGACATTAAAGGCTCAGGCTTCAGATATCACTTCCTAGTTTACTAAATTCAAAACAGCCATGAGGTGCTCCAAGTGTACATTAATGCTTGACTGGCCGACCAGGAGGATTCTCAGATGAATTAATTTGGGATATCCTCAATGAATAATTCTGTTAAATACTATGCTCTTACAGTTACTACATAAATATTCTTTTCTTTACTGTTGATTGATTCAGAACTCTCTCATTTCTTCCCAATACTGAATATGATATATCAAATATCCCTGGGTCAGTACAGCCCAGAATATTTCTAAGAATTACGGTTCATTCTGGCTTGCATCCTAATTTGTTCAGAACATCAGCTGGCATCAGGAATATTTTCAGAAGCTCATGTTGGTTTTTCCTGGGATACTTCCACTCAATTCCCATTAGTTCTGGACCCTTTTCTAAAATTCCAACTGTCTTCCCTAGATTATTTCTTTCCTGTTTGACACAGTTAAAGCTAAGGTGCTAGCTTTTGACTGTGTGTGTGTGTGTGTACATGCATGCATGAACATGCATATTTGTGAAGTTCTGGACTAGATAGAAGAATTTATTTTAAATTGTTTCCAGTTTTCTTCATTACAGCTCTTTTGGTCCTTTTCAAAGACGTGTTTGTATTGGTTTGGGAAAAGTGGTTTTATCTATTACTATTCACATTACCACCTTAATTGAAAATTACTGTAAATAATTCTTAAAATTATATTTCTAATAGGTCTTAAGGAGGCTATATTTGGAGTTTTTCCCTTAAATTTCTCAGTAAAAAATAATGCAAAACTCTTTGCATCAAACATCTCTATAGAGGGCCTGACATCTCTCTCTCTCGCTCTCTCTCTCTCTCTCTCTCTCTCTCCTTCTCTCTCTTACACACACACACACACACACACACCTCTAAGAGAAATAAAAGACCAAAAGTCATTGTCTGGTAGATAAGTGGTCAAAGAATATTATCTAACAGAAAATGCAATACTAATAACTGTATGGTAAAACAATAGTTGCTCAAATTGACAATAACAAGAGAAATATGAATGATAGCAACTGATATCTAACATAATAAATTTCAAAATAGCAGAGATGACTAAAGAAAAGGTCAATGTTAGAGATGAAAAGATATCTATGTTAATATACTATTGTTGTTGGAATTATGAACTAAACCATCCATTCCAGAAAGTAATTTAGAATTATGCAAATAATATCATAATTTTTCCAGTTATTTGCAAAGTGACTAAAATATGCCTACTCTTTGACTTGCCTACTAGGCCTATCTAGTCCCTATCCCTGAAGGTTGCCATCAGCTGCCAGTCACATGGAACAACCCCATCCCTGAAGCTTAGCTATCTGCTACAAGGTCTTCAGAGACAGCAATTACATCATTATTGGGCAGAAGAAAATTAGTTTAAAATAAGCAAGATGTATATTATTGGTTCTTCAATGACATAGACATCATTTTTATTAATAACGCTACTGATTATGATAAACTCTGCCTCTTACATTAATGATTCTTGCCTCCTCTCCAATCCAAAATCTACACAGGTATAGAACTCATACTTCTAAGTCACAGGCATGACTACGTTATTCCGTTTCTCAAAATTCTTCAATTTTTTTATTATATATAATAATACACAAAAACCTCAATCTTTCATTTTAAAGCTCTTCTAATCTGACTGTCACTTAACTTTCTTGCCTTATTTCCTATTTCATGGCTGTTTTAATATTCTAGTCAAATTAGTTTACCACTTCTTGTAAATGACCTTTCATCCCACGCTTGGTGCCTTTGTATAAGTGTACATATCTGAAACCTACTATTCCTTCATCTCTTCCTCTTATACCTCAGTTACCTCTAAATTATAGAATAGAAGTTAACTTTCCTGACCCCCATTGTCTCCTTATTGAGTTTAGTTTTGTAACTTTTTGTATATCTTGCTTTTATTTGATTATGTATATTTTTCATCATCTTCAGTAGAATATAAACTTCCTGAGGTAAGATGGCATTTTGGGGGCGGGAGTCTTTTTATTTCCAGAGATTAGCATAGTGCCTTCTACATAGTATGTAATTATTGAATTGCAATAAGTTGAATTTTTATAGTATTATAGAGTGTGATTGACAGGAAGAGATACCTACTAAGTTCCACATAGATTTTCCAGTATATTTCTCTCTGAGAATAAATATATTTTGCTGCCTTGGTGTATGATTTTATCACCAATAGGCAGCTCCTAATATGATTCCTTCAATGTAAAACATTTCACCTATAACTTGTATTACTACTACTGCTACTACTACTAGCTGGCATATATACAACACTTTAAGTTATTCAAAGTACTTTATGAGTATTTTCTCATCTTATTCTCAAAACAACACTGGGATGTAGGTGTAAATATTATCTCTATTTAACAGATGAAGAAATTGAGGCAAATAGAAACTAAATGACTTATTCAGGGTCTCCTAGCTAGTCAATGTTTGAGGTCATATTTGAACTCAGGTCTTCTTGAATCCAGGCCCAGAATTCTGTGCTTTATGGCATCACCTAGCCCAAGTGATTTGGAAAATCTCATCGGATATTGTAAGAGACAAGAATCTCTCTCTCTCTCTCTCTCTCTCTCTCTCTCTCTCTCTCTCTCTCTCTCTCATATTTAGGAGCATATAAGTAAAGTAGGAAATATCTGTGGCCTTTTTGGAACTGAGATCTTTTCTTCCTGACTTCAGATACAGTGCCCTAAGTGCTCTATCTGTTGTGCCTTCTAGTCTTTGATGGTAGCCCGAGGCACTGAGAAATTAAGTGACTTGCCCAAGAATGGACATGGAATAAATAGAAGTGAGAGGCAATGTTTTTATTACAGGTTTTCTAAATGAAACGCTTATTTCTCTATCTAAAATTTCATGTGAGAACCAAACATATTCTTCTAGTAACTTCTATGACATGTCATTATACCTCTTTAAATATAAAACAGATATTGACCAGTTTGTAAATAGAATGGAATTTAATGAACTCTTCTGGGCCTTGGGAACTCTGTTGACAAAGCCATGGCATTGTCATTGGAAAAAAAGAGATAGTACAAGAATGTTCAAATCACTCACCTGTCGAAGAAAGAAAGGATAAAGCTTGGAAAGATATATTGAGATTATTGTTTTTTACCCTATATAGCAGGAAATATTTATTGTTTGTTTGTTTGAAAGCAGTAATTTTATTGGCAATCTTTTTGCTGCCTAATCTCAGCACTTTGGCCCTACCATGAGCATGGCTTTTCTCATTTTTGAAAGCCAGAATATCTATAGAATGCCAGCTCCTGATTGTGCCCCAACTCCTTCATTTCTCTAAACCTACTCACAGGCAGCTCCTCTGAGCCCCTTACTTTTAGAAAGGAGGAGAAATAGGGAAGGAAATTAAGACTTTAACAGGAAAAAAATGATAGTCACTTGCTGGAGAGTTTAATTCCAAGGTTCTTCAAAAACCAATATGAAACCTCCAAAATAAGTTCAATAACACAACAGATGTACATTTACATGTTGAATTGTTTTGAAAGTGTACTCAGCTTCATGGACTCAAACTAGGTCTTCCCATTCAAGAAAAAGCCCTGGTACCTGTACCTCTGACCTATTACAATAGTAATAAATAACTATGAGACCCTGAATAGCTCTGTCATCTGACTTGCCCCTTTGTCCATTGCTACTGCTGTGGAATCAGTCCAGTCTTATAGCTCTTTGTTTTCATTTCATTGATCCACAGCTCCTCGTTCTGATCAAATGTGTGCATGTAGCACTCTACCATCATGTCTGGGTCATCCTCTGGGGCATTCTGTAAGTAGCTGCTTCCTACTGGATCATCCAGAATAAATTGAACATTCATTTTGCCTTGTGTAATCTGGTCTAGCTTCTGGCTGGACTTCAACTTTTCAGGGCTAGAGCTGTTGCCCAATGTAAAGATATTCTTGGTCTCCAGATTACAGATGTCTTTCAGTAGTTGCTCCAAGGTGGTAAACTTGTCCCAGAGGGCACCATGCCCAGATCAAACTCCACTCCTGGGATTTCCACACTGCATGTCTCACACTTCAATATATCCCTGGTCATGTCTGAGGGATTTGAATATAAGGCTGATCCTGGTTCCCTCCTGAATTTACCTCATTACTTCAGTGCCCACAGTACTCACAATTGGTCACCATGATGAGAACCTCTTTAAAGTTGTGAGGTTAGCCATAATTTCATGTTGGTGGTGGCAGGAGCATTTCAATTAAGACAGTTTGTTTTGAACTGTAAAACTTCATTCATGAGATCTTCCACAGAGTCAGTGGACTTCTCTTTAGACTTTTCAGTCTTGAGATGCAACATTTCCCCTTTTTGGGGAGTCCTGGCATAATGTGTGATCACTAGAATACGATCTTTCCAAGGGGCATACTGATTCTCCACAAAACTGTTCCCTGAAGGATCATCAATCATAAAAGTGAATGGAGAGTCCACTCACTTCAGCTGCTTCAGCTTGGCAATAAACTCATCAATTTTCCCAGCCATAGTTTCCCCTTCTGCCTGGCAGGTTGGATGATTGATTCTGTTCCAAACCGGCCCTGACTAATTAATCCTTTGACAGTGGCCAAAGCTTCATTTTGGCTAAAAGTAGGAATCTCAAAGTCTAACTCTGGGATCTTTGTTGTGGCACAATCTGTTTTTACCACTTCTTGGTTCCTGTCCTCAGGAACCCTAAGAGATAAGATGTAGTACACACTCTGTTCCTGGATCCTGCCTGCAGACTGAATCTCTGTGCTGCACCAGCCACAATGCTTGCAGGAGAAAGAACATATGATGATGATCTCTTTGTAGAAGGGAATCTTAGCAGAAGGCAAGTTATCCCATTGACATAACAGTTCATGCACAGAAACTGGATCTCCACAGGTTGCTGCTCCTCATCCTAGGGGCTGATTGGATGGAACAGATTCCTGGAAGCAAGGGCTGGGGCCCCCATGAGAGCAGGAGGAGGCAGCAGTTGGATACTCCTGCTCCACTTAGCTCAGACACCAGGATCCAACCCCCAGAGAACCCACATGACCACCATGTTGGGCCCAATCACCTCCACTTCCCACTTCTGCCCTGGAATGTGACTATGCTTCCCAGGAAATATTTAAAGGAAAACAGAGTACTGTAATTTTGCTTTGCTCTATTTGATATAACAGAAGGGCTTCCCATGGGAGATCCTATTCTCTGTTACTCTGTCTTTAAGAAGAAGAAAGGCAAATATCATTTAGGAGATACTAGAGGACCAGCATTTTCATGATGCAATTTCCCAGACTTCTCTGGCTTCCTTGACTTATTCACCCCTGCCTCTCATATAGCCTGAGTAGCCCTAGCTTCCCTGCTGCAGCTTCCTTGCTGGCAGTCATAAAATCATGACATGGATGCATGTAGTCAGTTCCTCTATGACTTGGTAGGTGACTGACCTACACAAGAGGTATCCTAATTATGTAATGACTAGACACATTTCCACTAGTAGGCAAAGGGAGGCTTTATCCAGATATGCTAAGTACCATTGTATCTTTCCTGTATGTACTTGTATTTCAAGAAAGTATACTTCCTTTATTCAATATTTCATGCATGCCTCATTTCATCCCAACATTGTGTGTGAAGTTGGAGTAATGTCTACAATGGGAGGCTTGCCTCTATCATTGATGTTCTAGTCTTGCCGCCTGGCATAGAAGTACGACCCTATTCCTTGTGACTATTATCTTTGACTCTTCCTCAGCTCCCCTGAAGGTGAAAAACATCAAACTTTTTGTATTTTAAGACTTCAGGCAGATTAGAGTTAGTGGAGTTATGTTCCCTCATTCTCAAGGGACAAGCCAATCATGAGTCAGTCGTTTCAAAAGCAGAAAGCCATCTCTCCTTTGAAGAACCTTGAATTATGGTTATAGATATACTGAGAAGGAGAAATATAATCTCCACTGAAACAGTTAGAAAATTATGGGTATCAGCTATAAGTATGATTTTTCCAAGTGTGATGGTAGATTGGTGTATGCCTAGAATACTTATGGAGATCTCACCCTTTTCGAAGATGCTGGGAGATCTACTACTTAGGGTTCACCTTCAGTGTGTTTGGGAGCAACATATTTCCATTGACTTCATAGACAGAACTATCTATGTCTTTAAAACTTCCTGGAAGAGCACCATTAAGGCTTTTAATGGTATTTCCATCTGAAAGTGAAGATTTCTTTATTAAACGTAGTAAATGTGGAGGGCCTGAGATCCACCTTCTCCCCACTGTCCACCAAGTCATATGGCTTTATAAATGGGTTTAGGACTTTGACTTTTCCATTTGCTGTTTTTCAGCTTAGTTGAAAGAAGTGGAATACAAGCCACAAGGATCCAGTATTAGATCTAAACATGGCTAGATAATCATGAGGTACATATTTCACCCTATTAGAAATTTGTTGTCCTGGCAAATACGTAAGAATGCATTGTCTAACACTGCACTCATCTCAAATTTAGAGCAATTCTCTGTGATCTCTGAGGAGCCATAAGTAACGACTATTCACTTGCTTCACCAATGTCATGCAGTGAAGTTCATAAACTCTCAGTGTTGCACGACTATGTACAATGCCACATGTACAAGGATGACTTCAATTCTCTCCTAAATGAAAGTATGCAGAAAAGAATGGTAATATTTACTTGTAAGAATAATGTATCTAGAATAGCAAGGGAAACAGTGAGATAAGGTACAAATCTAGGGGGAACAGGACTTTAAGACTTCAAAGAAAACAATGAAGCAATAATCACCAAAACGCTTTGGCACTGTTAAAAAAAGAGAAAAGAAGATGACATAAAATGAAAAAGAAAGAATAAAATCTAGCTGAATTTAAACTCAAGTCTTCCTGACTTCAAGTCCTATTCTCTACTATACCACTTAGTGACTATGGGAGGGTCAGACCCTCTGGGGAAAGAGCTGTTCCTTCTTGTGGCTCAATTGCACATTTAGCAGAAATGCTGTCTTATGTCCCTCCCCACAAGTAAATTTGAGCCAGGGTGCCAAAATTCCTATTTAAGAATCTGACATTTGGAGGAGCGTTTCTTATTTTTGGACTTTGGACCATTATTGTAGTCTAGGAAAGCCTAAAGACCTCTTCTCAAAAGAGTAGTTTTAAATATATAAAATAAAATAAACAGGATTATAAAGGAAACCAAATGTTAGTCAAAATTATATATATATATATATATATATATATGTGTGTGTGTGTGTGTGTGTGTGTGTGTGTGTATGTGTGTATACATACATACATATATATATATATATATATATATATATTTTCCCATCTGAGTGCACAGATTCTTGATTTCTAAACACTAATCTGTGGACCTTACATTAAAAACATCTGGTCAAGAGAGAAAATTAAATCACAGAGAACAGCTCTCCACAAAGATAATAACTAGAATCACCAAAGAGTTAATACCCCTTGACCCGGAGAAGAATATAAATCATGAAAAATAGCCCTCCATGAATATAGGGTGCCTTGAATAACACATAAATAAGGTTCTCTTGATCTATAGAGGAAGCTAAATCATAGAATAATGCTTTCCATGAAGATAGAATGGCTAGTCCAATTATACCGTCGGTCAGTACTGTAAGAGGTGGGTCCTTTATTTGACATGGATATAGAATGTGGCCAGATTAACAAACTGGTGTATTAGGGTCCATTGCAGGGATTAAAAAAGGTTTCACAAAAAAATATGACTGTCAGGAAGTGATAAAAGAAATTACCTTTTTTTCTCAAATTACATGGTAATGAACTTAATCCAGAAGAAGATGAACTAGAAAGACTCAAATGTTGAATAACAGAGATCCTTGGATACTGAGATAAGTGCTTTGCAAAATAGTCATGAATGACTATATTTACAACTCGTTGTGGCCAAATTTTGCGAAGACAAAATGAGATAATACTTGTAAAGTGTTTTGTTATCAATAAAGCACTATATCAATGCTAGGTATTAGTATTACTTGCAGAATATGTAAAAATCATCAGATGGCATAATCCTTCCCTTGCTTTAAGGATTCTGGAGGAGTGTAGAATCCCAGTATCCCCTAATATTTACCTTCAGTTCATTATTATGGCATGACCTTTGTCTGGGATCTCCAAGACTATACCAGTAAAGCACAAGCTTTGGAGAGTCTTAGCAAATTAGCAAAATTTTGGCTATTGACCCAGGGTTAGATAGATGTCTATTGACCAAGGAACAACATTATTACTAAGTAGACAGCAAAATGGTGGCTTGATTGGACCCAGAAGCTTTAGTGGATAGGAGTAAGCAATCTACTAAAACATAGAGGTTATGATCGGTTGCAATAGAGGGAATGACCCTCACCAATGAAATTCTAGATTCTTAAAATACTGAAGGAGTGAACCCCTTGAATGCAAAAAGAAACAAGTGTTTTTCCTTGTGTTATCCAGTTTGTTCTAATAATTCAAATGGCACCTTTAAATTATCCTATACACATATATTGCTTTCTGCTTTTGTGTGTGTATGCATGTATGGATACATGTGTGTGTATGTATGTATATATGACTGTATATACAAATATATACTAAATATGTATGTACATATGTATATGTGGACATATATATATATACTAAAATTCCTCATTAGAAGACACATATTTAATATACAAAATCAGGAAATATTTAGAAGAATCTACAGCATTTACCTGGATTACAAACTCAACGATAAGTACAGAAATTGGGACGTTTTCTTTTCTCTACCAGGAAGATATGAGTTCATTGACATGTCTGTTTATAAGGTAGTATTCCTTTACAAAAACTCAAGTTGAAGAAGCCACTCTTATTTTTAGCCCTTCACTTAAAATAATACATTTTTTATATGCTAGGAAGAAACAAATTCCATTTTTAAAAATTTTCAATAAAGGCAATAAAATATTTCATTCCACAGAAAACATGAAAGAATGCAATGCAGATGATGGCTACACAATGCCACATATGTTATTTGACAAAGAACTCAGAGTTTGCTTTTTCTTCTTTCTTCCTCTTTAAGTATCCATCTAGATTCATGAATTAAAAAAATAAACTCTCCACTGACTACAATAACAGTTTGCTACTTCAAATAGAATTTTCACTAAACTACTCTCAAGTTTTGAAGCATGCATTGCTTCCTCTAACAAAATCTTTCATTTGAATTTATTCTCCAGACAATAAAGCTTTTAGCAATAGGATATAAACCTTTCAAATCCTAGGAATATGTTTGTCATATAGTGAAAAAGAGGCTATGCAAACTGTTCTTTGAGTATAAATAGCCCCTTTTGCTAAGGGATCTTTTCCTCTAGAACAGTGGTTTTATTCATAATGCGTATTTTGCAAATAGAAAAACCTGTAAGTATATGTGTAAATGCATATACACAAACACATTTACATATAAGTATATGTATATGTACTATGTATGTACACACATATAAATGTACATCTTGCATTGTAAGTCGCTCTATGACAATTCATTTCAGCAGGTAAATAAGCAATATAGAGGGCCCTTTTGAGAAAAGGAGAATAAATCCCCATGGCTCCCTGTTTAGTTGTCTGATTCTAACACAAGTCAAACAGAAAGAGGGAGCTCTTGGTATTTGGACTGGAAAAAAATGCTAATAGTAGATTAAATCTCTCACATTCAAATACTTTAAAATATCTTAATATAACTGGCATTGAAGAATACAGTATCTCATTTACTAAGGTTGATGAGAAAGAGCACACTTCATCCCATCCCCCATTTGCTAGCAGAGCTCTAAGCAGCCTTAGCAAAGAACTTTTCCTGATATTTTTAAAGGATATCAAAAGTAATATAAACGAAAAATCTATTTCTAAAATCTCATCTAATTAATCTTTCATTTCAAGCTGGAAAGTGTTCTCCAAGAAGACTGAGTTTGTAAAATTTTAGAAAAGCCTTTTATCTGTCAGTGAAATCTTATACATAATTATTTATTCCATTTTGATAGGTTTTATATATATATATATATATATATATATATATATATATGGGATAGGTTGGGCAGCATGTCATGAGAGGCATATGAAGGTAACATGTGTTGAAAACAGTAAAAGAAATTCACATAGCATATATATGTATATGTGTGTGTGTGTATAAAATTTGATAAAAGAGAAAATAAAACCATGTCATCTCCATAGATCATATAGCATAATGGTAACCACACTATAGAAATTTTCCTGTTTCATCTCTATTTAGAGAACTTGATAGTTTGCCAAGTGATTTCCCTGCAGCAAATCGGCTGGGTAAGCTATGCAAATATAAATGCCTTGTTTTAACATAAAGAGAAATAGATTCAGAAAACTAAGAGCCTTGTCCAGAGGAGTACAGCTGTTCCGTGTCAAAGCAGCACTCATATCCAGATATTTTGGTTCTAAGTTTTACTATAGTGTAGCTGAGGGATTTTCAGTCTCGCTAATCAAAATATAATATTAGTCCAATCCTTTTCACCACATCATATTCTGGTACAATTCTCTATTACTGATACAAAAAGTGCTTCTTTTCTGAAAATAATTTCTAAAAATATAAAGCATTGCTTGATGTAACACTTTGTTTAACCAAAGCTGAACTTCATGAACTGTGATTTCTAACACATGTTTGGTCACATCTATTCTGAACAGGCAGTATTCTCAAACATAAACTCTGATGAACTTTAGAATCAGAAACCAATATCAGAACTTGGCAAATTGGAATTTTCTGCATTGCTAAATGAAACACTCTTGCTAAAGTTCACTCACCAAATAAATATATTTGTTTCATTAACATTATGATAGCATGTATTCTGGATGCATGTAAAACTTTGTTTGTTTGCCCAGGGCACACATCCCCAGGATGATGGGATAAATATATGTGCCTCATTGTTCTTCTGGCAGATTAGATTAATATTTAAACACATCAGTTTTTTAAAAAGTACTTTAGACATTATTTCTAATTAACATTCAACTTGGTTTTAAAAGAGAAATTCACAACTTCAGAATCTCATCTAAGGACCGTCCTTTCACTTAGCTTTAACACTTTGATTTATGGTCTCATTAGCAAGGGAAAATAGCACCTACTAAAACTATTAGAGATAGTTTTAGCATTAATACCAAATGATATGAGTAGGAGTAATGATATTAGCAATGATAAAAATTAATAACTATTCATTATTTTAATCATATGTAAAATAGAAGTGAAAAATCAGAAAATAAACAGTTCTTTAAAAATGAATTTCATACCAGCAAGAGAATGGGAAGTGATTTAAATTGCAGTTGTCCAACTCATGGCTTCCTACTAAATAAATGAGCTGGTAGATTTTAATATTCTTGTTAAGTATTGAATTTATCTCACCATTTCAAAGCCAAAAGAGTTTGCCAGAAATTTTGCAGACTTACCGGTAGGTGGGAAGCCAGTATCTCTGTTGAGGCCCATGCTTATCTCTTTGAATTTACTGTTGTCTTGACTTTCATCTTACTACTGCACTTTGATAACTCGAGAACGGAGAGCCACGCTTAGGACTTCATATAACTCTTGCTCACTTAAATCCCATTTATATACGAGTCAAAAGATATCACTCATACCATATTTTTTAAATTTTTACCTACCTCAAAATGTGGTGCTAGGCAAGTGACAAAGCTGCAGGTTCAGATACACTGGGAGCTATAGTTACAACTATACACACAGGTGGTCAAAGTCATAGAGTGGCCTTCTCACTGAACTGAAACAGCAGTGAGATTCAGCAGCCCCCTGGGTATCTGAGTAGCTTTTTCTGAAGGTCTATACTGCTCACATCTGGATATGAGGAAGGGGCTAGAAAAGGAGCCATAAAAATTGTCTGCTTCACCAAAGCCTGGTTTACTTATCTTGGAAAGGGGAATCTCAACCTGTGATTCAAATATACACACCCACTCCCACAAACAAAAAGGTACAGAAACTTTTGTGCAGGTTCCAACAGTACACGAAAGATGCACATGCTTGTAGACAACGTAAAATCTCTTGATACTGGAGAATTCCACAGATATCACATTCAAATATTAACTCTAAATGAAACAAGGCTGACAAAAAGGCAACTTTATCTAAATTGAGGTTGGACACTCTTCCATTTTGTTTTCTAAAATGGCTACAGTGATAGGGAGTTCTTAGAAGCTGGCATAGGTTTTGTAATCAAAACTAATTTATAATTCATGAATGATGAGCCCAGTGATCTTTAAAAAATGATAGATTTGCATGGAATAATAACAGCAAAATGAGGTAGAACCAAGAGAACATTGCATATGTAGACAGCATTGTTGATTTAGCAACATCATGAGTAAATAAGACATTTTACTATTATAAAAACTAGAATTAACTACAAAAGAAATATGAAGGAAGATGTTATCTGTATCTAGAGAAATATATAGTATATCTATCTATCTATATATACTATATAGTATATGTACTATATACTAGGGAGGGAGAGAAAAAAGGTAAAACAATGTAACTGTTAAGTATTTAAAAGGAATAAAAAGTTGTACATAATAGATTTGCAGTTTCATGGATGATTATCTTTTTTCTTTTGTACTGTATTATGGAAATGCTTGCTTTATTTCTTAAGTTCAGAATGAAACAAATAAAAGAGAAAAATAAAACCCCCTAATTGAGTCCACACACTTGTATGCCTCCCAAAGGAAGTGAATGATAGGTTCATAACAATGTAATTAATTAATATCACTTTCAGGACAGAACCATGTCATCATCATCAATTCATATACTTCCACTAGATAATCCAAATGAAGTCGAAGAAAAAATTCGGAGATACTCATTATAAAAATACCAAAAGAGGCCAAGATTATAAGTTTGGGTCACTTTGATGCCAGAGTAAACACAAGAACAGAGTTAGAAACTAGAGCAGAGTCACTTACTAGTGAAGAGTTGTGCATCTGACAGCAAACATTAGCATTTAATAGACTATGCCATCATAAGGAAGAGATACAGACAAGATGCAAAAGGGATGAGGTCATGTGCAGAACAGAATGCTGGACCAATCATGGACTGATATTCTCCAAACTAAACAATCACATTCAACAAAAGCTATAGTCCCAAGGCAAGAAAACTACCAGGATATTTAATATCAGCAGATTTTAATTCTTTTCCTAGTATGAACAGTTTGTTGTTGACTTTGAGAAAAAGTTAAGCCAACATCTGGTTGGTAACAGTGAGGCAGAAAAGGAGTAGACAGCTTTCAGAAATTTGGTATACAGCATCACATTTATTAATCTGAGCCAGAATGGTAAAAATCAAGATTATTTTGACAAAATCAATGGGGAAATTCAAAAGATACTAAATAAAAATGTGAATACTTCTGGGTTTGGATGGTATATCTGTCTCTAAAGAGGAAGGATTTAACTCCGTCAAAAATAATGTGCAAGTAAAGCTTAGAGAGATGCAGGATTATTAGCTCAGTAAGAAGATAGTTGAAATTCAGTTTTATGGTTATAGTAGTACTACAAAGCACTTTCCTGATATCCTGAAGGCTAGTTATAGGCTAAAGACCTTGAGTGATTCTCAATTACATGAGGATATGATCTTAGAGAAATGAGCTGAACACTTCCACAGTTTTTCCAACAGACCGCTGTCAACCACTGCTGAAGTCATTAACTCTATACCTCAAGTTGAAGTCAATCTCTCTAGCAAAACTTTTGACTGAAGAAGAGATATTCAATCATCGGGTTCCTCTCATGTGGCAAAGTTCCTGGTACTTATTGTATTCCAACCGAAATTTACAAAGAAGGGGGTCCACTGCTCACTGACTGAAATCTTCCAGGTTACAGGTCAAGAGGAAATTACTCCCCAGGAGTTCAAAGATGTCTCCATTGTCCACCTCTACAAAAGAAAACAGGTTATTTTGTGACAATCATGGGAGTAGGGGGTGGGGATCTCTCTCTCTTTGTCTCCCTCTATCTCTGTTGCTGTCTCTGTCTCTGTCTTTCTCTCTCACTCTGCTCTCACTCTTTCTCTCCTAGCCATTTCCAACAAGATTCTTCCTAGAATTCTCCTTAATAAATTGAATGCATGACATGAATGATGGTCATCTCCCTGAGAGACAGTATTTGGATGTGAGAAACATTTCCTGCTGACCTTCTAAGCTGTTTTTGGAGTGTGTGGATTGAGAGGTCTGGAAACTGCCACTGCTGCCACTGAATCAGTTGCTCCAAGGTCTGCTCCAGGTTTGCTGGGGTCTGTGCTGGTGTGGCCAGCATTGCACTGTGCTCTACTCTCACTCTGGTATAACATACCATTCCTCCTGATCTTTTAAGTTGTCTTGGGCCAGGAAATTATTTTCCTCCATCTTTTTGCAGGTTCTGCCACTCTAAAATTTCTTTAGAGTAATTATTTAAAGGAATTTAAGAGAGAGCTCAGATGAATCCCTGCCTTTGCTCAGCCATATTAGCACTATCCCCTCTTCCATGCTTTCTAATGTATGTTTTCAGCAAGGATGAAAATATCACCAAGGTCAACTACCACACTGATGGTATATTATGTATAACTTGAAAAAGGTACAAGCTAAGACTATATTTGAACATGAGTAAGTACATGATTTTTTGTTTGCAGTTGATTGCGTACTCAATGTAGTCACTTCCATTTGAATTATTTTAAGATTCAGAAGATCACCTGGCAAGATAATGTACTGGACACTCAGGTCCTTTCTCAAGTTGAAATGCTAAGCATTCAAACTCTACTGTAGATAGTGCAAATATGACAAGCTGGCCATATTGCATGAATGACAAATGTACATTTACCTTAAAAATTATTTTATAGAGGACTCACATAAGACAAGTGTTCATATGGAGGTCAGATGACATAACAGAAAGACACACTTAAGATCTCTCTGAAGAACTTTGGAATTGATTATGACACATGGGAGACATTGGCACAGGACTGCACAGACTGGAATGCCCACCTCAAAGAGGAGTTGTGCTTTGTGAAGAAAGCAGAATTGCAGTAACTCAAAAGAAACATGAAATACACAGAATCAGAAACATCTCTAATCTGTGGTAGAAGTTTCTGAGCTTGTATTGGTATAATCAGTGGCTATCAGACACACTGTACCTTGACATCAATACAGTGAAACCATTTTGAAGAAGGCCAACCAACCAACACAGTGTTCCATAGGTCTTCAATAGTTTTAGGCTATTAAATGCACTTACACACATTTACACACATATGCATATATATATATATATATATATATATATATATATATATATATATATATATATACAGATAGATATCTCTCTGTGAGTATATGTGTTTGAAATATATACACACCTATATGAATATTATATAAAAACTAATATTTGTGTGTGTGGATATATATGTGTAGATATAGATATAGATACATTTCCATGTATACATAGATGTACATGAACACATAAACCTATATATGTATACATACATACATACACAAATGCACAAAAATGTATTTGTGTGTATATTCTAAAAATTATAAAAATCATCACTGACAAATCATGGTGGCTAATGTATTTTTTATCTTTATCATTTATTATATTTATCTTGAAGCCATTTGGTTATTTGCATAGGACTTTCCTCATTGTTGGACATTAATTGTTTTATATTCTGCCTGCAGAAGTACTAAGTGTATGGAAGCTAGACGAGAGATTCAATTTTGTTTAGATTCCATTTTTGAAGAAAATAGATCCTCTTCTTCATTTTTTTATATTTGAGAGAGAAAATGTACCATTGCCTACTCTTTTTGGTTCCCTGAAGGGAAAGGAAGATTGGGGAGGTCAGTTTTTAGAGGAGCGGGTAATTTATTTTGTGTCTCTGTCTCCAGTTTGCTATCCTAGAGACCATGAAATTCCCCTTTGGGTAGCATCTGTAGTTCTCTCATGGTTGAGTTATCTCATTTCCAATGGGAGATCTCATTCACTCTTTGATTTGTCTTCTATATAACCTCACATGTATACATTCTCTGATTTCTGTTTTTTCTGTCTCAATAAAAGGATTTATCTTGCATTTATTATGTATCTTAACTGTGAAAACGGCATCTAGTTAGAAGGAGATGGAATCTGAAATACATTAGAGCCCTCACTCCCTGTTAAATGATAGTCATTGGGAATGAAGCTTGAGCCTAAAAAATATTTTCTTTAGTTGAACAATAATAAATAGAGCAGTGAAAGATATAAGGTTTGCCCTGTATATCCTTTTGTTGAGGCAAGCATGATGACTAGCCTCTGAATCTAACTTCCTGCTTCCCCTTCTTGAAGGAATGTGTTTCCCTGTGGAAAGGGTGGCTGGAAGTGACTATAGAGATTTCTATTCTTGCATCCACATGAACCAAATCTAGAAAGATACATGTGGACTCATATCACCTCTATACACAAAACAAAGCCACCCACAGGTATCCCCCGACACACGCACACACACACACACACAAATATATATATATATATATGTATATATATATATATATATATATACATATATATATATATATAATATATATACATAAATTGTATACATTCACAGAGAGATTAAATGTGTGAGTATTAGACTCACACAATGAACTCATGAACTTGTGTATTTCTGTAATACTCACCAGAACTTATAGCTCTCTATAAATATGAAGTATCTACACAAATAAGGAAACTATAAAAGATATATTGTTTGAATTTGCTGATCTCTTTGATCCAAAAAAGCCAAAGCAAAACACAACAGCTTATTTATGTAGCTAAATTTACATTTTCTATTTTTTTGACTGTTCTTTGTTTGGAGTTATTTTGGAGTCATTTATTCTCTTATATTTGCTACAAGATTAATTTATCAAACTAATTCCACCATAGCTAAATTATTGTTGTTTTTCAAGAGGAAAAGTCAAAGAGGATTGTATTTTGGTTGGGAAATCAAAGTAAGAAAGGTTGTAGAATCTTCAGGTTCATTATTTTAGATATCATCTTTGTTTATGAGATCCAAAGAGTCTTCTTTCTAATAAAAATGGAGTACTTAACCTCTGATTTTTTCTTTTTCTCCTATAGTTCTAAATTCTAAAAATTATCACTGGTGAGTCATGGCGGATAATGCCCTTTTTTTTACCTCTATCATTCCATCAAAACTCAGTTCACAGACCACCTCTTGACAGAAAACCTTTCCTTATTCCTTAATGTTAGCTCTCTATTCTCTCTCCTCTCTCTCTCTCTCTCTCTCTCTCTCTCTCTCTCTCTCTCTGCTCCTCCTCCTCCTCCTTCTTCTTCTCCCCCTTCCAACAAAACCTCCAGGAAGAAGGGAAAAGTAAGACAACAGAAGAAAGCAAAGAGAATAGATTGCAACTTCAGGTGTTAAGAGTGACTACAGGTTCAGAAAAACTGAAAATTCATAATCCTTTTATACTTAGAATTAGTTGCAAACATGAATTAAGGAAATAACCAATACCCATATTCTAGCTATCACACTAGAACTGATAGATTCATATATTGCCTAGAAAATACAGTTTCAAAAAATCAAACATTTTAGAGAACTAAAAATTATAGTAAGTAAAGAAGTAACCAGATAGTGACTCACACTTAGGAGGTTCTCTTTTACTTTTTTAAAAAATTTTTTAGCCCTTTCACTAACTTTATTAAATGCAAGTTTAAAAGAAAAAGGGGGCGACAATAAGTTTCATGTATTTCACATAGAGATACAAATATAAAACATTTGACAAAATAGAGCCATACATTAGGAGTGGAATATCTTTGCCCTTCTGAAATTTTTTTAGACTGAAATAAGTCTCACTGTTATATGTGAGTTGGTGTAATCAAGCACTTAATCAATGATAACTACCTAAGGCTTACTTATTCATTTCATTTTAAGTTCTAATTCAAATGTCTTTTTTCCTTAAATTCATATATATATATGTATGCTTTATTCACAATTACAACCTCTCTATATTTTTTTCTTCATGAAGATTTGTTAATCCATTTAATGCTCAGAACAAAAAGTTCCATACTATAATGGGGAGGGGGGGGTTTTGATAACAAATTCACCCCTGTAATCCAAAGTTCATATTCCCTTCCTGAGAGGAATAGGGTAATCTCTGTATTTCTTTTAACTTCATACATTTTGTAGAGTTAGAGACCTTTCCCTAAACAATATCCATCCAGGCTTCAATTTGAAAAACAAGATCATAACAAAAAAGCAACATTAATTTTAATTCTTGTATCATAATTAGGTAGGAGACTGAAAATATCTCATAAGACTAGAGACAAGGCAATTGATGAAAAACAAATATACATATGCCTAATCCATCAGGTGTTCAAATAAGTTGTTACTGTTGTTTTTCCCATATTGCAACCAAATTCACAAACCAGACAGTCAAGTGAGCCAAGAGAATGGGCTTTATTTTGTGATATTTAAAAAGAAATCTATTTTAAAACAACATAAAATGTTTAATTTTAAATTTAAATTAGAAAAATATTATTAGACTTCCGGTGTATTCACTAGTGATGGAAAGCATGGCTATAATAAACCAACCAGTCACCAAAAGCCTGGAAAAAAATTAACTTTACCACTCTGCAGCTGAGTATAAGAAAATATTATCCTAGGAAAGAAAAACATCTTTTCTATAGGTTTCTTCCATGTAGGACTCTGTGCCACATTGCAAGGTTCTGATGTAGTTCTTATCCCTAAACTTGCTGCAGTGAACACAGACATTCTGTGTAAATAGAAGTCAAACTTGGAGTAAGAATTAGGATTATTAATAATTTTCTCTATCCACTTCACTGAGTTGGGTGCAAGCTTCACATTTACCCATCATATTTAGTGGATTGGAAACTGCCTGAGGCAAGAGTTTGGTTAAAAAAAGGCTGATATGAATTTAGTGTGCATTAAGAAAAGCATAGTGTCGAGCATGAGGAAGTTCCCATTCTACCCTCTTCTGTTCACCTTACATCTTAGTATCATAATTCGTTTTATGGTCTTTATTTCTAAAGGACAGATGGCAACTGTGACAGTCAAAGTCCTCAAGATAGCATGTAAACCCTGGTTGAAGAAATTGACCTTAGTCTGTGGTAGAAAAAATTAAAACATGATTTTTCAAAGTATTTTTAATGATATTGTGGGGCACAAAGATACGAATTTTTCTATTTGCTTCCAGAGAGTAGAACTAGCTGTAATGAATAAGTACTTTTGAGCACAATACAAGTGTAGAGCACCAATAAAATATTCACATAGGTCACACAGTCAGGAATATGCTGGTGCAATTCTGAGTCACAAAATACAACAGACTCTCCACATGGAAGACCGAACCAAAATACTTATTTAGATACCAGAAAGCCAAATCTATCATACTAACAAAGAAATCTGTCATGGTAACGAAGAAGGATAAATATATTATCAGGCTTTCCCATAAAAAAAAACCATCCAAAAGTTTAGCTGTCTGCCTTCCTCTCTCCCTCAGTTCTCATTGCTTCTGACCAATTTCCTCTCACCTCTGCTCCATCTCCATCTGTTCCTGTTCCAGCCTTACTGCTCCACCCCTTTAGCTAACTTTTCCCATCACATGTAACTTAGGCTTCCTTGTGACTCAGGTAGGTCACATGGGCCTATTAATGAATGGAAAAGATCTTAAAATTTAAATTAGCCTTACAAAAGGGGGAAATTCCTAATAAGTAGAAACATCCCTTGTTGAAGGTCTTCATACAAAGATTGGATGGACACTTGTCAAGTTATTGTAAAGGGTATTTCTATTCAAGAATTTTTTGAAATAGATCTTCTAAGAGAGCTCTTCCACCTCTTTGGATGCTCTTATCTCTCCATCCACATAGAAGTAGTTTCATCTAATATATTTCCCTGTGGATATAAGTAGGATATATTTTTTCCCAGTGTGTTGTCATATATATAAATAGCATTCCCTTATCTGGAATCTTTGTCAAAAGGTAAAATGAAGTTAGCTTATCATTATCTATTCTTGAGGAAATTATCATTGCTCTTTGTGATAACATTTTTCTAGGTGTTTAATGTCTTTGAATAGTTAATTTTGCATTTTTTCCAATAACCCAAATCAAATTCACTGGTATATAGGTTGTAGATACTTCCCTTTTTTAAAAAAATAGGATAATTACCCTTATAAAATACAGAAATAACTAATTTTCTCAACAGTTTTTAAAAGGTTGCTAATAGTTTCTCACCAATGCTACCTGCTAGTTCTTCCATATTCAAGGATGCAGTTCATCTAATACCTTGAATTATTAAGGTCATCTTGGTTCTCTTTTACTAATATTTTGTATCAACTAGTAACCATTTTCACAACATTATCTAATGCTACCAAGCTTCAGTAATACCTGTGAAATCAAATTTCCCTCTTTATACTGTGATCCCTAAATTACATTAGTATTCTCAAAAACTCCTTTTTTTAAAACTTTTCTGTTTACTATATCAATCTGTTCAAGGGTCCTATTTTGTTACAAAAGGCTGCTGTCTTGGGGAGCAGAACAAAAATGGAGTTAAAGTAGGGCCTTCTCTGAACTCTACCCCAAAGTCCTACAAATAATTGTAAAAAATGACTCTAGACAAATATTAGAGCTACATAACCCCAAAAATGAAAGAGTGAAACAAATCCCTACCCAGAGATAACCTGCAAAGTCAAAAAAAAGAGTTTTTCACACTGCATGGGGAGTGGAGAACAATCTCATGTGGGCCATACCAGCACTGACAGGCAGGAACAGGCCTCAAGGGACTAAATCATTGGCAGCTGTGGCAGTTTCAAGATTTCTCAACACGGAAACAGTAAAAAACGTCAGTGGGGAAACTGTGGGATCAAGGAGGAAGAGGATCATGAAGTCTGGTTTGGTCTGGCCCCAGTCCCAGGATTGTGGGGTTAAGTGACAGTGGCAGATAGCAGTGGCAGCAATATCAGCAACAGTGGAGGAGGCACTTTCTAGAATTCTGGGCCAACAAACAGTGGGGGCCCAAATGACTGATCCAAAATCCCTGAAACCTGGGACAGTACATCCACTCTAACCCACAGCCACACTTGAAGCAGAATACTACCTTGACAGAGAGTGAGAAAGGCAAGTGTTTGGTTGGGAAGATGAGTAAACCTCATAAAAGGACTCAGACTATAGAATCTTGCTTTGTTGTCAAAAGATCAAAACTTATACAAGCAAAAAAGTCAAAGTTCCTACATCCAAAGCCTCCAAGGAAAATATGATTTTGTCACGGGCCATTGATGAACTAAAGAAGGAAGTAAAAATCAAGTAAGAGAAATACAGGAAAAATTGAGAAGAGAAATGAGAGTGATACAAGAAAATCATGAAAATCTAATAAACAGCTTGCTAAAGGAGACCCCAAAAATTCTGAAGAAAATAAGATCATTAAAAGTAGACTCACCCAAATGGCAAAAAAGGTTCAAAAAGTCAATGAGGAGAAGAATGCCTTAAAAAGTAGAATTGGACAAATGGAAAAAGAAAAACATTTTAATGAATAAAATAATTCCTTCAAAGTTACAATGGAGAAAATAGAAAGTAATACTTTGTGAGGAATCAAGAAATTATAAAACAGAATCCAGAGAACAAAAATATAGAAGACAAAGTGAAATATCTCATTGGAAAAACCACTGACCTTAAAAATAGATTCAGGAGATATAATTTAAAAATTATTGCACTACATGAAAGGCATGATCACTAAAAGAGCCTATACATCATCTTCCAAGAAATTATCAAGAAAACTGCCCTCATATTCTAGAACCGTGGGGTAAAATAGAAATGCAATCCGCCAATCACCTCCTGAAAGTGATCTCAAAATGAAAACTATTAGAATATTGTAGCCAAATTCGAGTTCTAAGGTCAAAGCGAAAATATTGCAAACAGTCAGAAAAAAAAAAAAACAGTTCAAGTATTGTGGAAGAAAATCAGGATAACAGATCTAGCAGATTCTACCTTAAGGTATCAGAGGGCTTGAAATATGATATTCCAGATGTCAAAAGAACTAGAATTAAAACCAATAATCACCCACACAGCAAAACTGAGTATCATACTCCAGGAGATGAAATGGAACATTAGTGAAATAGAGGACTTTCAAATATTCTTGTTGAAAAGACCAGAGCTAAATAGAAAATTTTTCTTTCAAGCAAAAGAATCAAGAGAAATATGAAAAGGTCAATAGGAAAGAGAAGGCATAATAGACTCATTGAAGTTGGACTGTTTACATTCCTACATATGTATGTGTGTATTTATGCATTTATTTGTTTATTACATAGGTGTATGTTTGTATGTGTATATATGTGTGTAGGTACATATGTACAGAAAAAAGATGGAGGGTGAGCTGTGAACGGAGGGTACCTAAAAATAATCAAGTGCTGAGATAAATGTACTGGGAGAAAGAGAAAGAAAGAGGTATAATATAGTAAATCATCTCACATAAAAGAGGCAAGAAAGAACTTTTACAGTGGAGGGGAAGAGGGAGGAGGTGGGAGGGAATAAATGAGCCTTCCTCTCATCAGATTTGACTTAAGAGGAAATAACATACATTCAATTGGGTATGGAAATCTATCTTACTCTACAGGAAGGCAGAAGAAAAGGGGATAGGTGAGGGAGGATAATAGAAAGGGATGGCATATTAGTGAAGGGATAACAAGAACCTAACCCCTATTGTGAGGGACAGATCATGGGAGAGAATGGAATAGAGGGAAGGACATCATAGAGGGAAATGTGGTTAGTTGTTTTCAACATGATTATTGTGAAAGAGTTTTACATGGCTACACACGTATGTCCTATATCAAATTGCTTGATTTCTTAAAAATAGTGGGGAAGGATGGATGAAGGGAGAGAATTTAGAACTCAAAGCTTTAAAAATAAATGTTAAAAATTGTTTGGTGACATCTAGGAAATAAATTGTACAGGCAATGGTGTATATAAATCCATCTTTCCCTACAGGAAAATAGAGGGGGTGGGAGATGGGAGAAGGTGAGGGATGATAGAAGGGAGGGCAGTTTGAGAAAAGGAGTGGTTGGCATCCATGCTGTCCTGGGGTGGGGGGAACAGAGTAATGGGGTGAAAATTTGGAATTCCAAATCTTGTGGAAGTGAATGTTGAAAACTAAACATAAATAGGTTATATTCAGAAATTGAAAGTTTAAGGCAAGCCTGCATCAAAAAAAGAAAAAAAAAGAAGAAAGAAAATCAAGATAAAAATTGAGAAAAGAAATGAGAGTGACACAAGAAAATAATGAAAATGAGTCGATTGCTTGCTAAAGGAGACCCTCCAAAATATTAAAGAAAATAATACCTTAAAAATAGATTAGGAAATGGTAAAAGAAGTCCAAAAGGTCAACGTGGAGAAAAATACCTTAAAAGGCTGAAATGGCCAAATGGGAAAGGAGGTCCAAAAGCTCATTGAAGAAAATAATTCCTTCAAAATTTGAATGTAGCAAATGAAAGCTAAGGAGTTTATGAGAAATCAACAAATTATAAAACAGAACCCAAAAAATGAAAAAAAAAAAACTAGAAGACATGGTAAAATAACTCAATGGAAAAATCAGTGACCTAGAAGATAGATACAGGAGAGATAATCTAAAAATTACTGGACTATCTGAAAGTCATGATCAAAAGATCATCTTTCAACAAATTATCAAGGAAAACTGCCCTGATATTCTAGAACCAAAAGGGAAAATAGAAATGGAAAGAATTCACTGATAACCTCCTGAAGGGATTCCCAAAAGGAAAACTTCTGGGAATATTCTAGCCACATACCAGAGTGTAAGTGAGCAGTGAGAAAGAACTCACAAGTGGTGAGTGAGAAACAATTCAAGTATTGTGGAAATAAAAGCAGGATAACACAAGGTCTAGCAGTTTCTACATTAAAGGATCAAACGACTTGGAATATGATGTTCACAGAGGTCAGAGGAGCTAAGATTAAACCAAGAATTACTTACCCAGCAAAAATCAGTATAATACTTCAGGGGGAAAAATGGACATTCAATAAAATAGAGGACCTTCCAACATTCTTGATGAAAAGACCAGAGATGAATAGAAAATTTGACTTTCAAATACAAGAATCAAGGGATGTGTGAAAAGGTCAACAGGAAATAGAAATCTTAAGAGATTTATTAAAGTTGAGCTGTTTGCATTCCTGCATGGAAAAATCGTATTTGCAACACATGAGATCTTTTTCAGTATTTAGGTAGCTGGATTAGATGATCAATAAATAGATAGATAAACAGACAGAAAGATAAAGGGTTAATATAAAGGGATGATATTGAAAAAATAAATTTAATGGGTGAAGAATATATTGGGAGAAGGAGAAAGAGAGAGATAGAATGAGGTAAATTATTTCACATAAAAGAGGATGAAAAGGGTTTCACAATGGAGGGGAAAAGAGGAGAGATGAGAAAAAATGAGTGAACCTTAGTCTTATCAGATTTCACTTAAGGAGGGAAAAATATCCACACTCAATGCACTTGTACAGTATCCTACTCTACAAGAAAGTATCAGGAGAAAGGTAAACGTAGGGAGAGGGGAATGATAAAAAGGAATGCAGATTGGTGGCAGGGGGTAGTCAGAAGCAAACACTTTTGAAATTGGACAGGGTCAGAGGAGAAAGAATAATTGTGGTGTGGAATGGGATAGAGGGAAATATAGTTATTCTTCCACAGTATGACTGTGATGGAAGTCTTTTTGCATAATGAGGATAACCTATATTGAACTGCTTGCTTTCTCAATGAGTGAGGAGGGAAGAAGAGAGTCAATTTGGATTTCAAAGTTTTAAAAAATGTTAAAATATTGTTTTTGGGTGAAGCTGGGAAATTAGAAATATAGGCAATAGAGTATGGAAATTTATCTTTCCCTTCAAGAAAGTAAATAGGAGTGGAATAAGAGCAAGGAGATGATAAAAGGGAAGGGAGACTGAGGGAAGCGGTAATCAGAATGCATGTTATTTTGGGGAGGGGGTGAGGAAATGTGGGGAGAAAATTTGGAACTCCAAATCTTTTAGAAATGAATGTTGAAAACTAAAAATAAATAAATGTGTTTTAATGGCTGTCTTCTCTGTATAAAAAATACTGACCACTTAAGCTCCAGAGAGTTGCATTCTGTAACTCAATACTGAATTTCTTCATTAAAGATTGATGGATTAAATATACATGTTTAAGAGGTAGAGTCAAGAAGGAAGAATGAGAGGATTTTTTTCCTATATTTCACAGTACATATCCTCCACACTAACCTAGTAAAAAAATACCAGATAATCATTTTCTTAAAAGCTAAAAATCAAAGTCATAGTGAGTCATTTTCTAGCCTGGGGCTCCTTAGGAATACATAGCACCAGCCAGATCTGCAAACACTGGGATGGGAGTTAGCCAGTGGTACAGAACTTTAGAATCATCAGGGGGAATGGCAGTATTTTAATTCACAGAGACAGAAAGGGAAATGAAATAGTACACAAGGAAAAGAAATCTTAGGGCAGAAACAACTTGAGGGGCCCCTGAGTTCTGGGAGCCACCTGGTAGCTCTGTCCCACATTATTCAGTTCTGAGTCTCATATATAAGACAGAGAGAAGTAGCCATGACCCAGTAGAGAACATTGAGTAAACAACAAATTCTAGAAACTTAGTTGCATTCACTCTGAAACCAGAAGAAATTAATGACTCAGTTGCACTGTGAACATGAGCCTGCAATTGGGAAAAAAAATAAAAACAGAGGAGACCAAGACCAAAGAGAAACCAATAGTTTAGTCACTCTGAATCTGATGAACCTCAGATAAGGTTTTCAGTAACTGAGCCCAGCAACTGGATAGTTGGAGAACTTGAAGAAACCATCAACTAACATCCTAAGGGAAAAAAAAATCCCAGAACCAGATAGATTTACCAATCAATTCTACCAACCCTTTAAAATACAGTTAATTGTAAAACTACATATACTTTTTGGAAAAAAATAAAGAATCTTACCAAATTCCTTTTAAGACATGGATAGAGTCTTGATACCTAAACCAGAGAGAAATGAAACAGAAAAAAAGATGGCCAATTTCACAAAGGAATATTGATGCCAAAATTTTAAATAAAACGTTATCAAAGAGATTGCATCAATATATTAAAAAGATGATATGCTGAATCCAGACTAGGATTAAACCAGGAATAATAGGCTGGTTCAATATTAGGGGGGAATGATCATTCATGAATTAAATTCCCAAACTTATATGAACATTTCAATAGATGCATAAAACAAACCAAAACAGCTATGGTCTTTTCAAGTTGGAGAAGGAAGTGGCAAATCCCTCCAGTATCTCTGCTAAGAAACCCCCAAATGGGGTCATAAAGAGTAAGATAAGACTGAAATATCTGATCAGATTATATATATGAAAGAGTGAAAGTTGTCAAAAAATGAGTCACAACAATCAACAAATAGTTATAGTTACGAGCAGGCAGTATATAGAAAAAGACTTTTTTTTAATGCTCTCAATCAGTAATAACTTGAACATGTAAGTGAGAACAGCTCTGTGGTTCCACCTCATGTCTATCAGATTGGCTAAGATGACAAAAAAGGAAACTGATAACTGTTGGATGGAATGTGGGAAAATAGTGTACTAATGCACTGTTAGTAGACCAGTGAAGTTAATCCAACTATTCTGGAAATCAATTTGCAACCATGCTCAAAAGGTTTTTAAACTATGAATAACCCTTAATTTAGTGATACTGCTATTGCATCTGTACCTCAAAGAGAGTGAAGAAAGAATAAAAGGGGCCAAGATGGTGCAGCAAAAGTTGGAACTTGCCTGACATTCCCCCAAACCCTTCCAAAAACCTTTAAAATGACTCCAAACAAATTCTAGAGAAATAGAACCCACAAAAAAAGTGAGTAAAAAATTTCCAGCCCAAGAAAACTTGGAAGGTTGGCAGGAAAGATGAAATAGGAGTGTATTCCAGTGCAGGTCACAACACAGACTGGTCCAGGGAAGACTGGGTGCCAGCAAACCCGGAGTAAGACTCAAGGTGGTTGAATCACTGGGAGCAGTAGCAGTTTCAGACCTCTCAGTCCACAGGTGCCAAAGACAACTAGAAAGGTCAGCAAGAAGAATCTGTTGCACCTGTGTGCCAACAAAGCCCTAAACCCAGCAACCCCAAAGCAGGATTTAGGAGTGACAGAATCTGCAGCAGCAGTAGCAGCTGCTGCCAGAGCTCTCAGACAAGAGATGTTAAGGAGATTGAACAACTGATCAGAAGGAGATTGCCGGAATCTTTTGGCTTACAGTGGCAGGACACTGTGACTTTGCCCATATTTGTATCTAGGCCCCAGTTCTGGGTGGCAGCGCACCTTCAGGATGAGGAGGCACACTAGCACAGCAGAATCTGTGGCCACAGTGGAGGAGGGACCCTTATAGTTTCAGAGAAGAAAAGAGTGCTTGTGATCACTCATAGACCAGAGCACAGTCTAGGAGAGTAGTAAATTCCTCTTAGATCACATCTGCACAACATACAGCCTGCTACCCTGTAAAAAATGTAGAGAATATAAAAGAAAATAAAGATGTAATAATCATTTTGTCCATGTTCCATTTAATCTATCTTCCACTTGTCACTGTTATGCCCGTCATGTAACTTTTCTGGTGGGTTGCCACTGCACAATATCTCCTGTTGTCATGTGACCTGTGGTAAACAGGTTATGGTCAATCTGTCTCTAGTCAGAGAGGAGCAAGAATCGTATCTTTTTGCTGTTTTCTTGGTCATTAGTGGCATTGAACAGGGACAAAGTGAAAGCATCTAAACACCAATATAGCTGATGCCTGATAGGCAATTAGCAGCAAAAATGTAAGGGCTTCTTCCCTTTCCTTGCTGTGCAGCCACCCTCCAAACACTTTGGAGGGGAAACAGGGTGAAAGGAGAGAGAGAACAGAATGAACAGGATTTGGGGAAATAGGACAGAGGGAAATACAGTTAGCAATTGTAACTATACAAAAAATTTAAGGGGTTTCTCTGGAAAAGGCCTCATTTCTGAAATATATAGATAATTGTAAATTTACAAAATTTGTAAAAATTTATAAAAATAAGAGCCATTCTAAAATTGATAAATGATCAAAAGATATTATGAGTTTTTAGTTGAAGTAATAAAAGCTATCTATAGCCACATAAAAAACATTCTATCTGACTATTGATTGGGGAAATGCAAATTAAACGAATTCTGAGATGCTACCTTGTACCTAATAGATTGTCAAATAAGTGAAAAAAGAAATGACAAATGTTGGAGGTAATGTGGGGAATATGAGATATTAATAGGCTTTCGGTGGAGTTGTGAACTGATTCAACCATCTGTAGAGTAATTTGGAGTTACTCTCAAAGGGCTGTTAAATCAGTCATGTTCTTTCACCTGGCAATATCATTACTAGGTCTGTATTTCAAAAGAGATTAAAAAGAAACCAAAAGGAAGGGACTTATTTGTACAAAAATATTCGTAGCTGCTCTTTTCTGGGGGCAAAGAATTAGAAATTGAGGGGATGCCCATCAGTTGGGGAATGACTGAACAAATTGTGGTATGTGATTATAATGGAATATTATTGTACTTTAATTAATGATAGGTTGGGTGCTCTCAGAAAAACCTGAGAAAACTGACATGGATTGAAGCAAAGTGAAATGTACCATGTACAAAATAACAGGGGTATTGTAACGTGATCAGCCGTGAATGACTTAGCTATTCTCAGCAATACAATGATCCAAGATAACTCTGGAATTATAATGAAAAATGCTATCTATACCCAGAGAAAGAATTCATGGTGTCTGAATACAGATTAAAACATATTTTCATTTATTTTCCTTCTCTTTCTTTTTTATGTTTTCATTCACAACATGACCATTATTGACATATTTTCCATGACTGCACATGTATAATCTATATAGAATTGCTTTCCCTCTGAATGAGGTGTACTGGAGTGGGAGGAAGGGAGAGAATTTGGAACTCAAGGTTTTAAAAAGTGTTTAAGATTGTTTTTACATGTAACTGCACAAAATAAACAAACAACTAAGTGAATACAAAATTTAAAACTTTTTAAGTGAAAAAGAGGAAAAGAGCACATATGTACAAAAATATTTGTAGCAGATTTTTTGTGTTTGTGTGTGTCTAAAATTAGGTAAAAATGGAAAGTATTGAGAACTAATTAAGTTATAGTATATGAATATGATTGAATAGTACTGTGCCATAAGAAATGATAAAGAGTATGGTTTTGTAAAACAAATATAACAACAAACAGAAAGCCTTATTTGAACTTATACAAAGTGTGGCGAGAAGAATGAAGAGAACTTGTACTATAACAGCAGTACTGTAAAACCAATTAACTTTGAAAGATTTAGCAACTCTGTTCAATGAAGTGACCAACCATAATTCCAAAGACTCATCATGAAAAATTATATCCACCTCCAAAGAGAACTGATGAACTTGGAGCTCAGACTGATACATAGTTTCTTCTATTTATTTCTGTTTCTTACCAATCTAAATTTTTATAACATGGTTAATGCAGTAATTCCTTTTGCATTTCTCTAAATATTTGCTCTTGGTTTTATTTTTCTTTCTTTCTCATTGTGTTGGAGAGTGGAAAGGTAGAAGAAGCCAATGTAGAAATGAAAATAAATAAAATGTTATACACATATATGTGTGTATATACATATATTATACATAGTATATATATATATATATATATATATATATATAAATATCTATAGTCTATATATATCTATAGTATATACACATTTAAAGCATATAATACACATTACATATATATATATATATATATATATACTCAATGTGCATATGTATGTGCATCAACAGTGTATATGCTCATATAGCTTAACTGAATCAATGACATATTATGTGGTTCTCATTAATATGTCATTTTAAGAAATACATTTGTATTTTCTCAGTTATGTGACAGAGTGGATGAAGCATCTGGCTTGGAGGGAGGAGAGGACATTGAAATCTAACGAGGCAAGTCATTATCTTCTCTCAGTCTCAGTTTCCTCATCTGTAAAATTGATATAATAATGACATTATCTTCCAGGGTTGCTGTGAGACCAAATGAGATATTTACCTTTAAGTGTATTATAAATGAGAGCTATTATTACTATTAAAATTATCATTAATAGCATCGTCACTGATTGATAACCTATGGATTTGATGATTTTGACAAATTGAATAATTGCAATCAATAACATTGTTTCTTATAGATCTAATTATGATATTCACTTTGGGAGAAGATATGCAGCCAAGCAACCTACCCATTATTCAGTTACATACGAAAGGAATTTATTCATACTATATTAATAGAGTTTTAGAATTAGATGAGCCTTAGAGATTTTAATCTAACCTTTCATTTTGCAGATGAAACACCGATCACCCAAGTGGTGTGAGATGAGTCATCGAGTATTATATAACTACTAAGCGACAATAATTTCTTTACATGCCTCAAACAATTTTCTTTCTGATCTATAGATAGCTACTGCTTAAATGAGCATCTAATCAAAATGGTTATTACCAATACTTTACAGTTCTTCTCATGAATGGATAAATGAAAAAGAAATTTATTGACTCTTTCTACATGCCAGGTAGTTATGAGGTCTGGATGGACAATCACAGAAGTGACACAATCATTGCCCACAAGAAACTTAAATTTCAATAAGGAGTCAATATTCATAAAAGAGTAGAAGACAGAGAAAGGAATTTTGAGAGAATGTCTTACCTATGATACTCCCTTTCCAAGAACAATAATGTTAAAGTACTGATTTAATTACTTAGTCCAGAAAAAGATATTGAATGGGGGAAAGAATAGGTGGGGTACATTAGGAGAACAGATAGAAGATGACAGGATAGAGAGTTGACCGGGACTTGACATAGAGTCCCATCTAGATGATTGGGTTAAGTTAGATACACTACGATAGACTCATACTCAGTCACCAATCAGTAGAATTTGATATAGGGTTACAGTTATAAAGCTGAATAGAATTAGGTCCCTCAGAGATTAAGGATATATATACCTATATATGTATAGTTATAGCTATATATATATATATATATATATATATATATATATATATATATATATATATATATATATATATATATATA
>CM053772.1:180662432-180678587 GCA_028658325.1 Potorous gilbertii | reverse complement strand
TTGGATGGTTGAATGGGATGTGGGAGAACGTATGTTTACATTTTATTCTGCCCTTTATCTAATATAAATTTATTTATTTAACTTTTAGCATTCATTTTCACAAAATTTTGGGTTCCAAATTTTCTCCCCATTTGTCCCCTCCCCCCACCCCAGTACATTGAGCATTCTAATTTGCCCTATCACCAATCTGCTCTCTCTTCTATCATCCCTCGCTTCACTTGTCCCCATCTTCTCTTTTGTCCTGTAGGGCCAGATAACTTTCTATCCCCCATTACCTGCATTGCTTATTTCCTAGTAGCAAGAAAAATACTCAACAGTTGGTCCTAAAACTTTGAGTTCCAACTTCTCCCCATCCCTCCCTCCCCACCCATTCCCTTTGGGAAGGCAGGAAATTCAATATAGGCCATATCTGTGTAGTTTTGCAAATGATTTTGATAAAAGTCGTGTTGTGTAAGACTAACTATATTTCTCTCCATCCTATCCTGCCCTACATTGTTTCTTTTGATCCTGTCCCTCCCCAAGAGTGTTTACTTCAAATTGCTCCCTACTACCATTCCCCTCCCTTCCATCATCCCCCCGACCCTGCTTATCTCCTTCTCCCCCACTTTCTTGTATTGTAAAATAGGTTTTTATACCAAAATGAGTGTGAATTTTATTCCTTCCTTTAGTCGAATGTGATAAGAGTAAACTTCATGTTTTTTTCTCAGCTCTCCTTTTTTTCCCTCCACTAAAGTCTCCTGCTTGCCTCTTCTATGAGAGATAATTTACCCCATTCCATTTCACCCTCTTTCCTCCCACTACATTTCTCTCTCACCGTTTACCTTGATTTGTTTTAAGATATGATCCCAAACTATTCAATTCACTCTGTGCTCTGTCTCTGTGTGTGCGTGCATATGTGTATATGTGTGTGTGCACGCACAAGTGTACATGTATGTGTGTGTGTATGTGTGTGTGTGTAAACCCACCAACTACCCAGATACTGAAAATTTTCAAGAGTGACAGATATTGTCTTTCCATGTAGGAATGTAAACAGTTTAACTTTAGCAAGTCTGTTATGACTTCTCTTTGCTGTTTACTTTTTCATGCTTCTTCTCATTCTTGTGTTGGAAAGTCAAATTTTCTTTTCATCTCTGGTCTTTTCATCAAGAATGCTTGAGGTCTTTACCTGATGGTAAGCACTGTTCTTCCTCATCAGAAAGGAAAGTAACCTTCTATGGTCTTATTTTTTTCCCTTTTCTGGGCATTTTCTCAGCCAGTTACTTGACTTCTGAGATTCCTCTCCACCCCTGCCTAGATCTGCCCAGCTAGTGTTTGGGGTCTGAGATTCAAATGCTGCTCCCCAGCCTCAGGGCTTTCAGTGGCAGGGCATGTTTGCTATTCAGGATAAGAGTAAATACAGGTTTTTAGGTGGGGACAGGGCTGCCTCCCAGGCTCAGTTCCCTCAGAGGGTTTATGTGGAAAACTTCTGTAATGGACCTGAAGTCCTGCGTGCTCCAGGAGCCTCTGGCTGCCTGCTGCCTCTGCTGCTACCTCCCAAGGGGGCCTGAGTTATGGAGACACCCTGCTTTCCTCTCAGCCAGCACAGAAGTCTCTCTCACTGACCTGTGCACCTGTGGGTGGAGGGACCTTCGTGGCAGCTCGAGATTCCATCCCTGAAACCTGCTTGGTTCTGCTCTTCTCTGTGCCACACAGCCAGGGAAAGGCTGGGCTCTGCTCCCATCCAGTGCACAAGGGACCTTTGGGATCGGTTTTTCAGGGCTCTCTGGAATGGAAATCTCCTTCACTCCATTGCTGCATGACTTCCACTGCTCCAGAATTTGTTGGGAGTTCTTTTTGCAGGAAATCCATGGGCTGTGAGTTCAGAGCTAGCATATGTGAATCTTTCTACTCCACCATCTTGGCTCCTCCCCCTGAGTATTCCGTCATTTTTTGAAAGAACTTAATTAAATTATTTCCCGATACTTCACTCTATTATGAATATTATTCTGCATTCCCAACTTCTATTCCGTTTGAAAGAAACTTTTAACAGGTGCTACCAAAGATGTAAACACACACACACACACACACACACACACACACACACATACACACACACAAATGCTCATTTAGAAGCTATGTGACTCATACTTTATAGGTGACATAAAAAGTTTTTCTAGCTAAGTTCATTTGCCCTATGAATCATATGAGACTCTATATGGTGACTAAAGGCTAGAATCTCTCTGGCTCTTAGATGTCTCATTTGCAAAATGAGTGAATTCAGAGTAGTTGAGTTTTAAGATCTTCTTTTGGCTATAAATCTATGCTCCTTTCCTTCAACACTTGGATTCCTGTTATTCTTTGAGTCTTTAAGAAAATCCAGTAACCTTAGTAGCTTTTCTATGCTAGTCACCCACCCATACACACATGTATATACAAACATACACACATTACAAATACAGTTCACGCTAGTCTTTCCCTTGAAGATAGTAGGAAGAGAATTTTATTGGGAAGAGAAAGAAGAAAGAGGCATTCTCAGTAGTAGTTGCATGAGCAATAATATTCTATCAATTTAAAAAAAATTCAGGAAATTTATTTGAGGAGACTGAATAGGTTTCCCAGAATGAAAGTTTAAATTAAAGAGTGAAATTAAATGTTTGTCTGGGTAAGATGTGGCCAGATCTCTGAGAGATTTGAATACAGAGTTGAAGGCTTTGGATTTGGTCCTTTAGCAATTGGGAATCCTTTATTTTATTGGAAATCCTTTTTTTTTGTTTTAATTCTATGCTAATGAAATCTTAATATGACATTCCCTCTTAAAGCATAAATTGTTGAATCTTAGATTTAGAACTGAAAGAATCTCAAAGGTCATGTAGCCCAGTCCACTTAATTTTATACTTAAGGAAAATGACTCATAAAGAGTCTAAGGGCCTTACCCAAGTTCACATAGATAATATGCACCAAATTTGAAATTTGGATTCAGCTTTAATGATTCTAAGTGCAATACTCTTTTTGTATATTGCTCTTTTACTATCTTCCCACACCCTATGAATTCAGTGAATTAAGAAACTTCAAGTGAAAAAGCACCTTCTACCAGTACAGATGGTCAATGGTTGTATACTTTATAGTTTCAGAGTCTTCCTGAGCACTGAGAGCACAAGTGATTGCTCAGGGTCACATAAACATTATATATGAAAGGAGAGCTTTCAAACTCAGTTTTTGTGATTCTGAGGTAGTCTTTTTTTGTAAATCACCCTGCCCCTCAGTTGATAGCTTAAAGAGTTATAATAATGAAAAAACTATATGAAAAGAACCCTTAAGGAATTTAAGGATAACTAACTAATATTTTAATAGTTATCATTTTATTATATTTTGTTGTTGTTATTTAGTCATTTCAGTTGTGTATGAGTCTTCATGACCTCATTTTGGATTTCTTTGGGAAAGCAACTGGAGTGCTTTTCCATTTCCTTCTCCAACTCATTTTATAAATGAGGAACTGAGGTAAAAGGGGTTAAGTGACTTGCTCAGGGTCCTATAGTTGGTACATGTCTGAGATCAGATCTGGACTCCTGAATATGAGTCTTCTTGACCTTAGACATGACACCCTAACTACTGTACCACCTAGTTCCCCCATATATATGCATATATGTATGTATGCATGTGTATGTACAAATGTATGTAAATATGCATATACATATATGTATATTTTTTCCATATCTATGCCATGTAGAATCCAGACTTCCAGGGACATTCAATCCAACTCATTTCTAAATAAGAACCTCCTCCTGTAAGATGCCAGGAAAGTGGTCATGGAACATTTGCTTAAAGACTTCTGATGAGGCAAAATCATTCTCTTGAAAAAAGCCTACTAGATTTTCAGGAAATTTAAATTATCCAGAATCTTTTCTTTTCCTTAAACTGAAACAAGTATCTTCTGAACTTTACCCATGACTTCAAGCAGAACAAGTCTAATCTTTTATATACCTGATAACCCTTCAAATACTTGGTGATAGCTATAATTCAACTTTTCCAAGTTCCTTCAAATGATCCTTCTGTGTCATGGACATCACCCAGATTACACTTCTCTGAACTCTCTGTAACTTAACAGTACCTTTCTAAAAATAGGATATCTTTAGTTGAGCAAAATGATGCAGATATCTGACAAGGGCACAGTAAGAAGGACTGTTACTTTCTTAGTCTTAAACACTCTATCTTTTATAATATATCCACAATTTGCTCTGGCATTTTTCCTGTCATATCACACTGTGAACTCATTGTTTCAGTCCATTGCAAAGGTGCTGAAATTTTAAAGTGGTTTCACAGGAGAATTAGACCTTCATTTGGCCTTCTTAAGGCAGGGCTATGTGACAACTTCAGAAAACCATAGAATGGGAGGTAGAGTAAAAGTAGGTGATTGGATAGTCTCCTACACACACACACACACACACACACACACACACACACACACCTATACACACACACACACACACACATGCATGTACACATACACATGGACATGCACACTACAGAGGCAGTGCCTCTTCATAGAAGAATGAAGAAGGGCAGAAAGGGTTATAACAAGGGAAATCCACAAGTTAAATAATCTTAAGGTTAGGAATTATCTTTTAAAAACTACCATCAGAATTTCTATTAACACACTTGACTCTTACCACTTTGTACTTTGTAGTTTTATAAAGAACAGCAGCTAAGTAGTACTGAAAGAGGTAGATAGTGCTTTTTTCACTCAGGCCTTCCTGATTACTTCTTAGAACTCCACTTTGCATTTGCAAACCCTTTCTCATTTCATCATGCTAATAATTCACCACCATGCCAATATCATCAACAAATCTTAAAAACATTCCTCCTGACCTTTATTCAATCCAATAATAAAATAATGAGCAGCAAATTCCCAACCACATATTCCTGATGAATGCTAATAGTGTAGTTTACCTTTGGAAGAAAGGAAGCCTAGTCTTCCAATGAATGGAGAGTAACTATAGCGATAGCTTTTGAGTGTTACCAAGGGCGAGAAAGTTGAAATTGTGCCTGGGTCCTAAAATCCTAACAGTCCAGGGTCATTGCTTCATGAATAAGAAAAACCTTTCAGAGTTCTATTGGTAACTCAGCTCTGTTTTTTAAAATAAATTTTAATGTTGTGTCAAGGTAAAAAAAAAAGAAAACTTTCTTCAAGCCATTTCAGAAACATTACCTTGGAAAGAGTTCACGTTTTTGGAAAGAAACTTTGAGGAGTTACTCAAAATTAAAAAGAGCTCTAATAACAGATCCCATAAATGCATCAGTAAAGTATTTTGATCATAATAGTTTAGCTTAGGCTAATACACTTATCAGTCTTATAACCTTTTTTTAAAAAATAGAATCTCATTCTCAAAACATAAATTACAGCTTCTTAGTTCATAACTAACTTAAGGACTGTAAGTTAGAGACACTTTGACAAGCACAGTTAACTAAGGCTTTCAATTTTTTTTTTTCAATCCAAGCCTTAAGGAATGAAAGCAGAATATTTTTGATCCTTAGCCTTTTAACTTGAATTCATTTCAGACACCTCAAAATAATGAAAAAGAAAAGAAAATTGGATTCACTTAGTACTGAAATGAACTGATTTATGAATATGAGTCAAAATAGGAACATGACCTCATTGTTTTCTCCAGTATTCTTACAAGTGCTGCTTCTTTAGAAATAATTGGTATAAAAGTACTAATCATTTGTGTTGCAAAGTGCATTATCCATTTACAAAGAAACATTAATAATGGCACTTCACTACCTTGCACATTCTCTTTCTTTTTTTTTAAATCAAGAATACTATCTAATCAATTTCAAAAACATCTCTGTTAGAAACAAAGGCACATAAATCAACCTTATAAAGAATTTATTTTAATTTGGGAGATTCAACGACTTTTTTCAGCCACCAAGTTCAAAGAGAGGAGTTTTATATTATTGCCTAGGGTTGGATAAACTGAATTCTGTCAATTTATAGGAATGAAAGTAAAGGCAAATAATTTTATTTAAGAAGAATGCCCCCTTATGTTTTTCTCCAGATTTTGTAAGTTCAGAAATAGAGAAGGTCATGCAATTTCCTCTCTTTAATTCTAAAACCAGGGGTCTTGTTCCTTCTTCCTCACCACGATGAATGATTCATGTAGGAAGCAACACATTCTACACTATCCCGATGTAGAAAATCTGTTGATAACAACTTCCCTTCCCCTCTCATCATTCATTTTTCACCTGTATCCCATTTCTACTTACTGAGAATAAGTCATAAAAAATAGAAGCAAAGACAAAAATGGATTAAAATCATTACCTAAATCAGTCTTGAGGGAAAATAATTGGATAAAATCCACTGGTTGCATTTTCTATCCTTAATGGAATTTTAAAATACTTTAATATACTATGACCATTCTATTTCTCCCAAGAGTCTCTCTATTCTATATAATAGCTGAGTACTACAAGAGCAAAAGTGTTAATAGATAGCAAAGTAGAAAGCATATAGAGTCTTTAGCAATGCACATGCACACACATACCTGCACACAAACATATATCACAGAGTTCATAAGAAACATGAAAATTATATGTGTGTTTATATATAATTGTGTATGTATACATATGTATGAATACATATATGTATATATAGTGTCTCTCTGTAACATATATGTATATATATGTATGTATATGTATATATATGCATATATACACACATATATACATACATGCATGTATACATACTCATGTATTCACACACATACATACCTGTTTTCTATCAGACTCCCTTAGAAAATACTTATACTTCATTTGGTAGTGTATGGGTTTCTAAGCAAACACAATAAAAAGCAAGCAATCAAAAAAGGAGTGTATATATTTATGCTGTTATGCACCTTGACGGAATAAGCACATGTTAGATCAAATTAAGTATAGATTTAGGTTTTTTGTTGATAATATTTCCTCCTACTATCTAGATGTCATTGAATTTCTCACTCCCAATAGATTTTAACTTAATTCTTGACAAATATTATTTTATTTAACCTTTTTTTGAGGGGGAAGGAGGGTTACTGAGTATAAACCAACCCAATTTTCTGGAATAAAAATGCAGGATAAAACAATTTAAGCTGTGTTTTGTTAATTAGACATTTTCTAAGTTTCCCTTTTTCCTACCTTGAAACTTTTCATGTCTTGTTCTTAAGAAAAAATTGTGAGATTTAAAGTTAGCATGTCACAAACATTGCACATTGCACAGTGAACACTGTGCTGGGCCTGAAGAAAGGAAGACTTATCTTCATGAATTCAAATCTGGCCTTACATAATTACTAGTTTTGTTAACCTAGGCAAGTCATTTAACCCTGTTTGTCTCAGTTTCATCAATTGTAAAATGAAATGGAAAAGGAATTGGTCAACCACTCCAGGATCTTTGTCAAGAAAACCCCAAATAAGTTCACAGAAAGTCAAATATGACTGCAATGACTGAACAACAATATTAAATGTCCTAAGAGATAGAAAGTTTACTATTTTCTATATCACAGATATTTATTAAGATCACATTGATCCACCAAAGTGGCGTTAGAGATGCTAGGAGGTGAAAAGTGGTTATTAGAGGCAAGAGATGATTTATTTTCTCAGACTATTTTCTCCCACTATTTAGCTGTAAATTCTGTCTAAGCAGGAGAAAAGGAAAAAGATTCAACTCAAAAAATATTTATGATTTACCACAGCAAAATGTATTGACACTTGTAGGTAAAGTTGGCGAATCTAAAATAAGGACTGAGAGATGAGTGTTTTATTTTTTTGTTTCTGAGAACTTTCCTAAGTAATAAATATATTTGAATGTAGTCAATATAATCTTTGAAGATACTTTATGCCAATTTCTAATCTGTCACATGAATCTGAGGTCTGAGAGAAAGGCAAAATTTTCCATTGAAGTTTCAATGTGACTGAGGAATTGGTGAGAATACTTTAATGTCATTGGCTCCAGCCTCAACTGGTGTTGTTCTTGCCAATACTATAATTATTAAATTATCTCATTCAGCATTACAGAAATGCATTTTAAGGGTGAAAAGGTATTTATGAAGTTGAAATAGAATATTTCTCACCGAAGTTTACAGTACACTCTTTACAAGTACATAAGAATCCAGTGGAAAATGGAATCAAAATGGCATAGCCAAGTAGAAGCAGAGGTCTGCTTGAGTTGTCTCCACAGACTCTCAAAACACCTGCAAAAATATCTCTAAACAAATTCCAGAATAGCAGAAGCCACAAAATGAAAAACTGAAGCAAATTTCCAGCCCAAGACAATATGGAAGGTGGACAGGAAAGGTCTATCATACCAGACTAAGAGTGAAGAGTGAGTAGCACTGGCATAGAAAGGACTAGAGCAGACCTTATGGGACTGAATCACCATTAGCCATGGCAGCTTCCAGATTTATCTTTTATTATTATTGTTTTATTTATTTTCTGTGTTCTACAATCATTTCCATATAACTTAGATTTTTTTTCCTTCCCTCCACTTCCTTCACCCGTCCTTCCCTCCTCCCTCCCCAAAAGAGCTTGCAATTCTATATAGTTTCTACCCATACATTCCTATTAAATACATTTTCACTTTAGTCATGCTGCATCGAAGAATTAAAATGAATGGGAGAAATATTAAAACAAACCAAAAAGTAATACAAAATAAAATAATCTGGTACATTCTGCGATTCATTTCCATAGCTCTTTTTCTGAATGTGGAAGGTATTTTGCCATAAAAGATCACTGGGAATTTTTTGAGTCCTTGCTTTGCAATGAAGTTCTAAGTCTACAAGAAAAAGTCCTTGCACACTGCAGTTGTTGCTGTGTACAAAGTTCTCCTGGTTCTGCTCCTTGCTCTCAGCCTCAGATCATATAAGGCTCCAGGACTCTCTGAAGTCTTCCTGTTCATCATATGTTATAGCAAAAAAAGTATTCCATTATATTCATATATCATAAATTATTCAGTCATTCCCCAATTGATGGGCATCCCCTTGATGTCCAGTTTATGTACAATATTTTGTACATAAATATTTTTGTACATCTCTATTTTTATAATCAATTGGGGATACTATTCTAGAAGTGGTATTGCTAGGTGAAAGGGTATGCACATTTTCATAGCTCTTTGGGCATAGTTCCAAATTGCTCTCCAGAATGGTTTGATCAGCTCACAGCTCCACCAACGATGAATTAGTGTTCCAACTGTCCAACATCTTCTCCAACATTTACCATTTTCCTGTTTTGTAATGTTAGCCAATCTGATAAGAGTGATGTGCTGCCTCAGAGTTGTTTTGATTTCCATCTCTCTAATCAATCGTGAATTGGAGCATTTGTTCATATGATTATAGATATCTTTACTTTCTTTCTCTAAAACTGCCTATTCATTTCCTTTATTCCTTTTCCTTTATTCCTATTCCTTTGGCCCCCTTTAATTGGGGAATGATTTGAATTCTTGTACAATTGACCCAGGTCTTTATATATTTTAGAAATGAGGTTTTTATCACAGACACTACCTGCAGAAATTCTTTCTCAGTTTTCTGCTTCCCTCCTAATCTTGGTTGAATTGTGTTTGGTTGTGAAAAAAACTTTTCAGTTTAATGTATTCAAAATTACCCATTTTGCATTTCACAATACTTTGTTTCTCTTGTTTAGTCAAAAATTCTTTCCTTCTCCATAAGTCTGATAAATACACTATTCCTTGCTCCACTACTTTCTTTGTAGTATCAATCTTTATGCTTAGATTATGTACCCATTTGAACTTTATTCTTGTGTACTGTGTTAGGCATTAATCTATACTTAGTTTCTGCCAAACAGTTATCCAGTTTTCTCAGCGATTTTTGTTGAAGAGTGAATTTTTATCCCAGAAGTCAAAGTCCTTGGGTTTACCAAAGAGTAGAATGCTATATTAATTGACTACTGTGTCTTGGGTACACAATGGATTCCACTGGTCTACCCTTCTGTTTCTTAGCCAGTACAAAGTGGTTTCGATTATTGCTGCTTTGCAATACAATTTGAGATCTGGCAGAGTTATGCTACCTTCCCTGGTATTTCTTCTCATTAGTACCCTGGATATTCTGGACATTTTGTTGTTCCAGGTGAATTTTGATATTATTTTTCTAGTTCAAGAAAATAATTATTGGAGAGTTTGTTTGGCATGGCACTGAATAAACAAATACCTTGCTAGTCAATATGGTCAAACTGTTTGCTTCGCTATAAGGGAAGATGATACTTTTTAATCTTGAAAATTGTATATCTGTTAAGAAGTATACAGGTATGTACATAGATAAAAGAAGAAGGTATAAAGTAAATGATATGGTGATAAAAATGTGATTTTAGGGTGCAAAGGGATTGTAATAGGTGATGTGAAAAGGAGGAGGCAGAAAAAGTTAAATTTCATCACAGAGAGAGGCACAAAATTATGTTACAGTAGAGGGAAAGAGGGGAGGGAGGTGAGCATTGTTTGAGGTGTACTGCCATCTGATGTGGTTCAAGGAGGGAATGAAAAACTCAATTAAGTATATAAATCTAACTACCTCTATAGGAAGTAGGGAGGGAAAGGGGAAAGAAAAGGAAGGGGAGGCTAAAATGGAGGGAAGGAACAGAAAAGGTAAAGGGTTGTAAAATGTAGGGGGACAGAAAGAAGTAAATGAATACTATGGGAGGAGGTGGTCAAAATTAAAACCCTATTGTGGTTGGGAAGGGAGAACTAAAAGTACCTTTTTATGCATCTCTTAAGACCTTCATTTGGAGATCCAATTTTCTATTGAGTTGTGGCTTTTTTATAAGAAAAGTCTTGAAAATCCCTTATTTCTTTGAATGTCCACATTCTTGCATGAAATATTATGTTAAAACTTTACTGGGTAATTGATCCCTGGTTGAAGTCCCAACTCCTTTGCCTTATGGAATATCATATTTCAATTCCTTTAATCTTTTAATGTAAAAGCTTCAAGGTCCTGTGTGATTCTGACTGCAGTTGCTCAATATCGGAATGGTTTCTTCCTGGCTGCCTGTAGTATTTTCTCCTTCACTTGATAGCTCTGGAATTTAAAACAATATTCCTTTGTGTTTTTATTTTGGGATCCCTTTCAGGAGGTGAACAGTAGATTTTTACAAAAACCATTTTGCCCGCTGGATCTAGGACTTCTGGGAAGTTTTCTTTGATGTATTCTTGGAAGATATTTTCCAAGCTCTTTTCTTCATCATGGCTTGGCCAATAATTCTAAGATTCTTTCTCCTGGATGTATTTTCAAGGTCAGTTGTTTTGCATCTTCTTTTTCATCTGTAAATTATTCCTTTTAAGGAATTATTTTCTCCACTTGGTTTTTGTATTTCCTTTTCCATTTGTCCAATTTTCCTAGTTAGGTTTTGTGGTTCCTTTTCCATTTGTCCAATTTTCCTTTTTAAAGAATAGTTCTCTTCAGTGAATTATTTTTTCATACTTTTAAAATTATTGACCAATTTTTCTTCCATGTCCTTCTTCAGCTCTTCCAAGAGTGGTCTTTGTGCATGTGACCAGTTCATAGTCCCTTCTGAAGTTTCTTATGGGAGTACAGTCTGAATACTGACCCCTTTGGTATTTGTGTTTGTTTTGGTCCTTGTTCCCATAGAAATGTTCTATGATCTTTTCTTTCCTGCTTTGCTTCTCACTCAAAAATGATGGAGCTTTGTGTATTGTGGCCTCTGGTTCTTTCAGCTAGAAACTAAATAACCTTGTACTGAGCTGGCTGATGTGACAAAGGAGAGGTCAGGTGAATGTGCGTGTGTGTAATTGTGTGTGTGTGTGCATATGTGCGTGTGTGTGTGTGTGTGTGTGTGTGTGTGTTTCCTCGGATTAGCCCAGGAGCTAGTTTTTTAAGTGTGGGGGAGCGGTGATGTAGTCACAGAAGATCACCTCAGCTGAGCTTGTGCAGAGATAAACTCAGTGGTTGGTGATTCTGTCTGCCCTAGTGTCTTCCTGTTTCCCCTCGGTAGTGCTAAGAGTCCTTGTGTTGGTGGTTGTGAGACTCCTCACTCCTAGAATTCTGCATCTCCTCCTGCTTTCCTGAAGTGGGGCTGTCTGGGACAGCTCTGGTCCTGCATTGGTCTCCTTCTGCCACAGGAAGTGGAATCCTCCTTAGTAATTTTCCTAGCCTCACGTGCTTAGAGATTGTTTGCCCCTTCTGCTGATCCCAGTGTTCCAGGATATTTCTTTGGAAATATTTTCCAATTCTTTCAAGGTCAACAACTGCTGGGGCAGAGACTATTTACCAATTATTCTGCCATTTTAGCTCCCAGAAGTTCAAGTTAGTGACTTACAGACATTTCATCTGTGGATTGATAATGTCAGGAGAAGCTGCTGTAGATACCTGGGGCTCCACGACTCTCACTTGTTCATTTCTGCTGGACTCTCATCCTGGACTGTTTGGCATGAGATTCCATCATGCTAGTTTCCAGATTTCTTAAACCACAAATGCAAAATACAGCTTCAAATGTCACTGGGAAAGGTCTCTCACCTGGGTGATACCTGCCCCAGACTCAAACCTAGTCCCATGATAACAGTTGCTCCTGAAGCCCTCTATCTAACAAGGAGCTCAAATGTTAAGTAATTAATTGTCAAAATGAGCAAACAGGAGGAATCTTCCTTTCTCATTAAAAAAATATTTTTTTATAACCTTAATGACAAGGAAGATGAAAGTGTACAACCAGAAGAAAACAAAGTCAAAG
This sequence comes from Potorous gilbertii, assembly GCA_028658325.1. NCBI lineage: Eukaryota > Metazoa > Chordata > Mammalia > Diprotodontia > Potoroidae > Potorous > Potorous gilbertii. Next base: position 180,665,897 of record CM053772.1, on the reverse strand, counting down.
TTTTTGCATGTAAAGTTTCAAAAGAAAATATGAATTGGTTTTAGGCCATAGAAGATCTCAAAAAATTTTTAAAGTAAAATAAGAGAATAGTGGCAAAATTGGGAAGAGAAATGAGAGTGATACAAGAGAATCATGAAAAATGATTCAACAGTTTGCTAAAGGAGACCCCAAAAATGCTGAAGAAAATAACATCTTTAAAAACAGACTAACCTAAATGACAAAAAGGTCCAAAAAGTCAATGAAGAGAAAAATGCTTTAAAAAGAAGAACTGGCCAAATATAAAAGGAGGTCCAAAATCTCACTGAAGAAAATAATTCCTTCAAAATTTGAATGTAGTAAATGAAAGCTAATGACTTTATGAGAAATCAAGAAATTATTCAATAGAATCAAAAGAATGAAAAAAGAAAACAATGTGAAAATCTCATTTGAAAAACTGCTGATGTGGAAAATGGATGCAAGTGAGATAATTTAAATATTATTGGGCTACCTGAAATCTGTGATTAAAAACACAAACAAAACAAACTTAGACATCATCTTTTAAGAAGTTATCAAGGGAAACTGCCCTGATATTCCAGAAACAGAAGGTTAAAAAATGCAAAGAATCCACTGGAACACCTCCTGTAAAAGATCCCAAAAGGAAAACATCTAGGAATATTTTAGCCAAATTCCTGTTCCCTGGACAAGGAGAAAATATTACAAGCAGTCAAAAAGAAACAATTCAAATAGTACAGAAACACAATCAGAATAACATAGGATCTAACAGCTTCTACCCTAAGGGATCAGAGGGCTTGGAATATTATATTTTGGCAATAAAATGAACTAGAATTAAAACCAAGAACTACCTCCCCAACAAAACTGAGTATTATAATTCAGGGGAAAAATGGAATTTCTTTATTATTTTTGTTAATTAATTTTTTTTTTTAGTTTTCTGCAATCACCTCTGTAAGTCTTAGATTTTTCTCCCCCTCCCTTTTCCTTTTCTCCTCCTTTCTCCCCACGCCCTGAGACAGTGTGAAATTTTATATGGGTTCTATACATATAGTCTTATTATACATAATTTTGTATTAGTCATGTTGCATAGAAGAATTAAAATGAATGGGAGAAACCATGAGATAAAAAACAAAACAAAATATAAAACAAGAAAAAATATTCTGTTTCCTTCTGTGATGCAATTCCTTGCTTCCTTCTCTGGGTGTGAAATGCACTTTGCCTTGAGTCCTTTGGGAATTGTTTAGGTCCTTGCAATGCTGTGAAGGGCTAAGTCTACCAGAAAAATTCCTAACATACTATGGTTGTTACTGTCTACAAAGTTTTCCTGGATCTACTCCTTTCATTCAACATCAGTTCATATAAGTTCTTCCACACCTCTATGAAGCCTTCCTTTTCATTATTTTTTATACCACAATAGTACTCCATTATATTAATATACCAGAACTTGTTTGGCTATTCCCCAATTGTTGGGGGTCCTCTCTATTTCCAGGTCTTGGCCACCACAAGGACAGCTGCTATAAATATTTTTTATACATTTGAGACCCATTGTCATTTGTATGATCTGTTTAGGATATAGTCTTAGAAGCTATATTGCTGGGTCAAAGGATATGCATATTTTTGTAACCTATTGGACATAGTTCCAAATTGCTATCCATAAAAATTGGATAACCTTGCAGTTCCACCAACCATGAATTAGTGTCCCAACTCTCCCACATCTTCTCTAACATTTATCATCTTCTTGTTTTGTCATCTTAGCCAATCTGATAGGTGTGATGTGGTACCTCAGAATTATTTTGATTTGGATCTCTCTAATCAATATTTAGAGCATTTATTATATGACTATAGATATCTTTAATGTCTTCCTCTGTAAACTTCCTGTTCTTTTTTGACCATTTTTCAAATGATGAATGACTTATATTCTTCTAAATTTGACTCAGTTACCTATATATTTTGGAAATGAGATCTTTAAAATGGAACTTCATTTTGAAGCATTCTTGTTGAAAACACCAGAACTGAATAGAAAATGTGACTTTCAAATAGAATAATCAAGAGAAGCAGGAAAAGGTAAACAGAAAAGAGAAATTCTAAGAGACTTATTAAACTTGAAATACTTACATTCCTGTATGGAAAGATGGTATTTGTAACTCTTGTAATCCAATATTTTCTCAGTATCAGTATGTGTATATGTGTATTATACAAATTACATGTATGTGTATATATGTATTTGATATTATATATATTATATGTGCATATACAAATGTGTATATGATTTTATACATATTTTATGTACATATTGAAATAAATCTAATTTTATGAGAAAGAAGGGAAGAATAAAAGGAGGAATAATAGAAGGGACAACAGACTGGGGGAAGACATAATTGGAAGCAAACTCTGTTGTGGAGGGAGAGGTCAAAGAGAAAAAAACAAATGGAGAGTAGGGTAGGATAGAGGGAAATATAATTAGACCTTCACAACATAACTGTTATGGAAGAGTTTTGCATGACCACACATGTATATCTTGTATCGAATTGCTTCCCTTCTCAATAGGTGTCTGTGGTGAGGGGGAAAATGGATAATAAGATATATAGATAATGGGGTATAGAAATCTATCTTGCCCTATGGGAAGATAGAAGGGAAGGAAATGGGGCATGATTGAAGGGAGGGTGAATTAGAGGAAGGGGTAATCAGAATGCAGGCTGTCATAGGATAGAGGAAGGGGAGAGACTGAGAAAAATCTGAAATTCAAAATTTTGTATAAGTGAATGTTGAAAACTGAAAATAAATAAATTTAATTAAAAAATGAAAGTGTAATCATGCTTAGAGTGCACATTTAGCAAAGGAGCAACTCAGGTGCTAGTAGCTAACAATCATTTTTCCCCTTCATGAAGCAATCAAGAGGTTAACTTTAGGATGATATGCTATCTTTGTTGGACTCCTTGCAGAGTTGTGAATCTACATCTGTGCTAATCTTGGCTGACAATACAAACGTTATCATAAGCTAATCTGGTGGTGCTGCTATGATACCAATGATAAAACATGAAGTCCCAAACACAAAGTATGTCCTTCAAAGTTCAGAGATTCCTTCCCAGGTTAAAGGTGGAGTTTGAAGTGAAAAAGGGAAGCTCATGATGTAACCTGAGGTCTTTCCACCACTCTAATCTTTCCGAGATAATTAAACTAGACATTAATTTGTGTAATGACTCCTTTATAAATTTGCTTGATCCTTATAGATGATCACTGAATAATAGCCAAATGTCCTTGAACACATGAATATTATTATAATTACATTATAATATTTTTGGGAGTAGAGCCCATCTTTTTTTTTAATCTTTATTCCAATGCTTAAAATACTAAGAACTTAAAAAAATGTTATTGGTATTTATTGTAATTACTGTATAAGTAAATTTAGAACTAAAAGCCTATTATTGTTGGCCTAAAACTAATCATAGTCTGATAATTTCACCTAGTTAAGGC
>CM053772.1:180610212-180661932 GCA_028658325.1 Potorous gilbertii | reverse complement strand
AATATAAATATAAATATATTTATAAATATTTTATAAGTAATATAACATATAAATATAACATATAAATATAAAAATATAAAAAGAATATAAATATGTTAAGTGAAAAAACAATCTAAATTTTGGAAAGGTGATCACATGGCTTCTACAAAGACTATTTGATTTCTACCAGCCCCAGAGTCCATCCTCTCATAGCTCTAAAGTCCTAAGTATCTGAACATTATGTGGGTCTATAAAAATATATATAAGAACAATAAATTATCCTAATTGAAAGGGCAGCTAGATAGTTCAGTGACTAGAATACTGGGCCTAAAATCAATAAGACTCATTTTCCTGAGTTTAAATCTGTCCTCAGATACTTACTTCCTGTATGATCCTGAGCAAGTCACTTGAATCTGTTTGCTTCAGTTTTCTTATCTATAAAAATGAGCTAGAGAAGGAAATGGCAAATGACTTCAATAACTTTGCCAACAAAACCTCAAATAGGTTCACAATGAGTCAGACACACCTGAAATGACTGATCAACACCAAATTATCATAATGGACAGATTCAACCTATAAAATCTCTCAAAATCTAGAGACCTAGAGAAAGAAAGTAAAAGTCCAGGGGAACGGCATGTGGTTCATTTAATCTCTATTGACCTACCTGTTGCATGAGCTCTTGCTCAGATGCTTTCATCAAAACTACAGAAGGTGACTTTACACCCCAGTATGCTCACTATACGATGCTGACATTTTATTTACCTGTCTAGTAATCTGGAAGACAAACTTTTTAAAATATTACCTGGATATGTGTGTGTCCTAGAACCATCTCTCTATAAACTAAGTTAAAGAGGAGAAATAAGATAATGGTGATATTAATGATATAATTATGATTATTTTTATATCATTGCCATCATGATGATATTCATCATCATCATCATCCAACATCAACATCATCATCTAGAGAACACATCAAAGATTCTCCAAGGTAATGAACATGGTATCTTCGAATGACATTGTCTGAGATAGTATTTTTAAAAACATATTGCTCTTCCCCATAGTGATTATTAGAATCATAAAAAAGCACAAGAGACAGAACCTTTAAGCTTTTTTCTATATTAAAAAATGTCATCACTGACACTGATTTTTATTGGTAAGATAAACTTTACTGTTCCTAATTTAAACTACTTGTCAAGACAATAAAGTTGGGCATTTGCACTCTAGCTTTCCAAAACATAAAAGTAGAATTTATACTACTGTCAACAAAGATATAAAGATATTGACACGTATTCAAAATCTCTCTCCATGGAAACCTACAGAGATCTATAATAAAAGAAACCTGGATGTTATTGAACTATCTAATATTTCTATGGCAAGAAAAGATGACTTACATGATATATTCAACAATGGAACCGCTTCTGAACTTTTTAAAAATTTTGCTTAGAATAATTTTATGATTCTATCTTATATTCAATCTTATATTAACTGATTTGGGAAAATAAAAACATATTCTGAATAGAAATATTAATGGAAACATGAAAATCTGGTTTTGACATAATGCCTGAGAAGAAATTTTCCTTAATAATATAAGTACTTTCTATTTATCCTCAGTATTTGTCTTAAAAGTTTCAAGGAGTGTCAGGTAATGGTCATTATATCATTTTATCATTGTAACATTTAAATCTTGCTTTACTTTTCTCAAAAAAAGGCATGTCCAGAGGTCCTTTTAAAGTCAAGGAAGCTGACTGCAATCTACAAACCTGGGTTAGCAGTCATTCAACTCTGTCCATTAGGAGTGCATACTGAATAGTGAGCAAGACTGGAAATAAGGAATATTTGAATTCTAATGAACCACCAGCATTTTCTACTCTTGAGTCAATGACCTGTTTGAGGCTCATTTTTCTTGTCTTTAAAATAAGAGTAACAGTGAAATCTCTCTTATGGAGTTGTTGAGAGGATGAGACATGGTAATATCTATAATGGTTTTGCAGAACTGGAAGGGCTATATAAATGTCAGCTATTATTAATACAAATAGAATATCAATATGTTTTTGATAAGTTAAATAGCTTTATTTCCACTTCTCAACCCGTAATGGCTTGCATGCAATAAAACAGCTTACTTATATATGTTACTTTAAAATTTACAAAGCATTTTCCTCCCAGAACTGCTGTGAGGTATGCAATGTAAGTATCATTAATCTAATATAATAAATATGAAAAATAAAGGATAGAAGGTTTAAGTGATTTGACTTGGGTCAAAAAACAAGTAAGACCCAGCACTTGGTTGCAAACACTATTACCTCTACTAATATTATGTTAGAGATGAACAACTTTGAATGCTTTGTCTAATCAATCAACAAACATTTCATGACTGTTTACTGTATAGAATGACTGTTTACTGTATAGAAAGCAGTATGTCCAAACTAGTGCGGATACAAAGAAATATATGGTTGAAATATTTTGCCATTAAGGAGTTAACAAACAAATTGGAGGTTGAAGGCATAAATATGATAAATAGAAAGTACCAATTGAAGATACAGAAAATGCACAACAATACACAAGTATATGTTCTTCCTATAGAATTGACTTGAAAAACTATCTGTGTCCTGTACAAGTAGCATAGTATCTGACATACAGTGGGAAACATTACAACAAAAATATGTTAAGCACTTTACTTTGTTCTGTTCCAGGCTATGTACCTGGCACTGGGTAAGTGATGGTATAAGCAAAAATGAAAAAAGTATCCCCCTTAATGCTCTTACACTGCAAAGAGAGAAGATAACATATAAAAGGGAAAACATAAGAGAGATTGGCAAAGGGCAGGTGAAGGGGCGTGGGATGGCAGGTAAACATTCCAGGGTGGGTAGGCCTCAGGTACAAAGGAAAGTTCTAGGGTAAGATTGGGTATTTGAGAAATGTTTATTTGATGAATGAATAATTACTTGCCAAAATTGCTATTAAAATAAAGTTTTGTGGGCAGGGTCATGATGGTGGAGTAAATACAAGGACTTGCCTGAACTCTATCAAATTCCCTTCCAAACAATGTTTAAAAGCTTCACAGGGTGAATTCTGGAGGTGCAGAACCAATAAAATGACAAGGTGAAGTATTTTTCCAACCTATGACAATTTAGAAGGTCTTCAAAAAAGTTCTAACTGGGGTGAAAATAAAGCTTAGTCTAACTCAGACCACACTAGAGCAGGCTATCCTTAGGTAAGCCAGCAGTAAGTCTTAGGAAACCCTTAGGGCATAGATGGTAAAGGGATTGGACAAGTGGTTAGAAACAAATTACGTGGAACTTTTTGTTCACACTAAGAGCAAGATTCTGTTCCACTCTCCATATGTAGTTCTGGGACACAGTGCCCAGGAAAGGAGGTATATTAGTAGGAGTAGGGATGCTTATCACAGTTCCAGGTAGAAAATATTGCTTGTGCTCACTCATAGACAGGAACTCAGTCTAGGTAAGCAGTGAGCACACTTCTCCTTAAATCATGTTTCCTTGAAAGAAATGAAAATTTATAGAACCTAGAACTAGCTATGAAAACATCAGCATGAATAACCTGAAGCTTAGGACATCAACCCCTTGACCCTGGGAGTACAGCCCAACTGTGACATAAAGTTAAAATTAAAGAAATAGCCTGGAAAATTGAGCAAATAACAACAAAAAAAGAACCTGACTAAAACAAGTTACTGTGGTGGATGAAAGATGAAATGACTAAGGAAAACAAAGTTTTGATCAAGTATATTTATTTCTTAAGCAATGCATGCCAATTACCCAAAAAACAAAACAGACACAAATTGAAAAAAAAACAGAACCAGACCTCCTTTTCCAAATCCTGGACTCTGGAATAAATCAAATAAGGCCAATTAATTAAAAGAAAACAATACAGCATTAGGTAATCTGATTTCTAATTGGAGGAGATTACAAACTTTCAAAGGTAGGAGGAACAGAATGAACAGATACAATTCTATGAATTCAAAAGTAAAAAAAGATGTGTTCTAATCTCCCTAAATGTCTGTAAACAATGAATGAAACTTAGAAATAATAATTGAATTAATCCGTATAGGTCCAGTTTTCAAATACTACATGTGACTTCCTTGAAGCCTACAATTGAAAGAAAACTCCTTGGATCAATCTTTGGATCTAACTGGGTTTCTGGTCAGTATAAACTAGGCCATTAGTTAAAGATTTCTAAGCAGCCTGTAAAGGAGGCTCAATTTCTCAGCCACATAGAGTTGTATTCAAACAATAGAATAAGATTTTCTCCCAATTTCTACAATTAAATAAAATTATCATATAGTATAACACTTAGAGTTAACCCAGAATTGAATATAAAAAGAAATGAACTAGCTTTAGAATTGAGTCACAAGACAGAGTCAGGGTGGTTCACTCAATTTGCACGAATAACCCACTTGTTCTAATCCTGCCAATTCCCTCATTCTACAACTATAGGGAAGACCAAATATAAACTCCAAAGAAGATAACAATGTCAAAACAAGTACATGATATATCTTTAGGAAAAATGTGACTTGATTTTTCTCTCAAAACAAATTCCTGAAAAAAACTAAAACAATATTTTAAACATAGGAGGAAAATTGGGGAAAAAAATAAGTGATACAAGAAAATCATGAAAACAGTCAACATCATGGTAAAGGAGACAAAATACTGAAGAAGAAGAAGCAGAATAGATCAAATGGTTAAAGAGGTACAAAAATCCAATGAAAAGAAACATGGAAAGACTTGCACAAAATAATGAAAAATGAAATGAGAAACAAGAGAACATTATACATGGTAGTAGCAATTGTTTTAAGAATGACTTTGAGGGAATAAGTCATTTTGACTATTATAAATCCAAATTAATCACAATGAACATATGCAAAAAGATGCTACCTGCATCCAGAGAAAGAACTGGTAAGTAGAAATATGTATAATGTTACATATAAGTGTGCATACACACATATATTATATATATATATATATATATATATATATATATATATATATATATGCACATGTGTATAGATAAATACCAATTTATGTCTAGTGATAACCAGCTCTTAGGTGGGCGAAGAGGAAAAAACTTACATGATAATTTGGTTATGCATTTAAAGAAATAGCAAGTTGTGTATAATAGATTTGTAGTTTTATTGTATTACAGTATAGAAATTCTTGTTGTATTTTGTAAATAGAAACAGATAGATGAATGAATGAATGAATGAACGAATACTTTGCAGTGGCAGGGAGAAGTAGAATTGGCTAAGTGAGGAAAAAAGAGTACAAAAAAATAAAATTAAAAAAATAAATAAATAAAAGTTCCTTAAAAATAGAATTGGCCAAAAGTAAAAGGAGACGTAATACTCACTGAAGAAAATAATTCCTTAAAAATTAGAACAGTGCAAGTTAAAAGAACAAAAAAACAGACTGAAAAAATGTTATTGAAAAAATATTTGACCTGCTAAGTGGATTTAAGAGAAACAATTTAATATGTAAGGTGTTCCCTGAAAGTTATGATTCAAAAAGTGAAAAAGAAAAGAAAAGAAAAAGAGTTTCAGCATCAGTATTTTTCAGAAATAATCAAGGAAAACTGGCCTGATATTCAAGAAACAGAGGGCAAAATAGAAATTTAAAGATCATGGAGCACCACCTGAAAGAGATCCCAAAACAAAACATCTCAGGAGTATTTTAGCCATATTCAAGAGTTTCCAGGACAAAGACAAAATACTACAAGCAGCCTCAAAGAAACTTTTCAAATAGTGTGGTGCCACAACCATTATCACAAAAAAATTAGCAGTTTTTGCATTAAAACACTAGAACACTTGGATTGTAACATTTCAGAAGGCAAAGATACTTGAATTACAACCAAAATTTCCTACCCATAAAAACTGAATATAATTCTTTAGGGGAGAAAAGACATTTAATGAAATAGAGGACTTCAAAACATTCCTAATGAAAAGAACAGAGATGAATAGAAAATTTAACTTTCAAATGTAAGACTCAAGAAAAGCATGAAAAGGGAAGTGGAAAAGAGAAACCATAAGAGATTCAATAAAATCAGAGTTTTGTGTATTCCTACAAATAAAAATAATAACTGTAACATAAAAAACTTTATCATAATTAGGGAAGTTAGAAGGAAAATACATAGAGAAAGGGCTTGGATTTGAATTGGCTATGATGGGATGATATAAAAAAAACAATGGAGTAAGGAAGGATTTGTATTAGGAAAAGGAAGAGGGGAGAGGTAGGATGGGGTGAATTACCTCACATAAATGAGGTGCAAAAGGCACTTTTTAGAGTGGAGCTTAAGGTGGACTATGGATGACAGGTTATTGTGAATTATATGCTCATCAGAGTTGACTCAAATAGGGAATAACATATACATTGAATTGATGCATAGAAATCTATCTTATCAATAAAGGAAAAATACTAAAGGAAGAGGATAAGATGAAAAGGGGGGCTGATAGAAGGGGTGAAAGATTGATGGAGATGGTGATCAGAAGCAAAAATCTTTGTAGCATGGACAAGGTAAAATAAGAGAGAGAGACAGAGAGAGAAAAAGGAGAGGAGGAAGAGAGAATGAAAAATAGGTAAAATAGCATGGAGGGAAAGATAGTAATCATAAAGGAATATGAATGGAATGAAATCACACATAAAACCACAGTGGATAGAAGAATAGATTACATGGTTTGCATAAAAAGGTTGATACTATGAGTGAATTAGGGGAGCATGTAATAATTTATCTGTCAGATCTATGGATAAGGAAAGAATTTATAACCAAACAAGAAATAGAGAGCACTACACAATGTAAAATGAATGATTTTTATTAATTTAAATTTAAAAGTTTTTCATAAGAAAGTCAAGATTATAAAAAAGTTAAAAAACTAGGAAAATTTTTAGCAACATCTCTGATAAAATTATCATTTCTTAAATACATAGAAAACTGAGTAAAAATGAAAAGAACACAAGTCATTCCCCCATTAATAAGTGATCAAAAGACACAAATAGTTTTCAGAAGAAAAAATCAAAGTTCTCTACAGAAATTTTAAAAATGCTCTAAATCATAACTGATTACAAAAATGTAAATTACAATATCTATGAGACACCACTTGATACATATCAGATTGGGTAAAGAAAATAAAAATGAAAAATGTTGGAAGGATGTGGGAAAATTAGGAAACTAATGCACCATTGGAGGAGCTGTGGGCTATCCAACCATTCTGGAAAGCAATTTAGAACAATATCCAAAAGACTATAAAATTTATATACTTTTTTAATCCAGCAATACCACTACTACATCTATATCCTTAAGAGCTTTCTTTAAAAATGGAAAGATTTTGATTTCTGGGATTGAAGATGTCAAAATAAGAAATAAGTAGCTCTCACTCTCCCTTATTGACCTCTAAAAACTCAGAAAATGTGGCCCCAGGAACAGTCCTGGAATAGCTGAGTCAGCAGACAGATGAGGAACAGTAGTCTATTAACCTGTGAAATTTGAGGAATTAATGGGAAAGGTCCCTCTTGCTCTAGTGGAAGGGAAGCAGTACATACTGGGAGGCATCTCAGCAAACTAGCAGCAAGCCCCATCTTGGGCGAACCAGTGGCAGATCTTGAGTGCCAGGGTGATGGGGCAGGATAGCACCAATTCGAGGACCCCCAGAGTGTCTTGACACAGGCAGGGGAACTGGTAGACGACAGCAGCCAAACCTCCTGGTGATTCAGTACAACTTCAGGCAGATGGGAGTCCTCCAGCAGCCAAACAACAGTTGTACTCTAGGGGCCAGACTCCATTTCAACCCCAAGACCATCAGGGTTGCTGACTCCAGCTCAGCACCAGGTAAGCTGATGATCTCCTATAGACTCCAAATGACAGCCCTTTTATGTGCCCCAGCACATAAAGCCAGTGATCATGCCCTTTGGCCCCAGAATACAAACCTTAGGTCAGTGCCCCTTGTGCTCCAGCAAGAGAGCTCAACTTTAAAAGCAAAGAATTGGGTAAACATCATAAGCAAAAAGCAGAAACAGACAATGACCATAGATTCTTGCCATGAGGATGGGGAAGAAGAAAGCACAAATTCATAAGAAAATGACATTGTCAATATAGCCACAACTGAAACCTCAAAGAGGAATATGAACTTGTCTCAAGCCTAACAGTCCACTTGGAAGAGTACAAGAAGGATTTTAGAAACCAAATAAGAAGTAGAAAAAATAGGAAAAGAAATGAGAGGTATGAAAGAGAGAGTTAATAGCTTGGAAATGGAAGGACAAAAATTGACTGTATAAAACAGGTCCTTAAAATACCAAATTGGGATGGGGCCAGAGTCAATATGACAGAGTAGGAGCATGGACCTGCTACAGCTCTCCCCTCTCCAAATCCTAAAAAATTCTGCAAAAAATGACCAAGATTCTAGAGTTAGCAGAAATCACCAAATGACAGACTGAAGCAAATTTTCAGTCCAAGACTGTTGAGTCCCCCAAATATCTATGCCTGCATGATATCTTTCTTCTGGGCACAAATGAATGTGGTGGGAGCAAGGATGGAATGCACTCAGTTTATTCTCAGCTAGCTCAGAGTATATATAGGCATTCTACTTCCATGCATGCAAGAAGCTCATATACACTGTGTGCTGAGCTTATGTGCTTGACTGTTGCTGCTCCTGCTCAATATGATTGCTGAAGATCAGTTATTGCTTAAGGGTGGTCCCTCACATAAGTCATACAAGACATGACATCCTAAGAGATTTCTCCTGAGGACACCATGACCCTGATAACCTGAGAGTTCCAAACCCCTTACACAAGACAATCTGAAAGGTCAATGAGAAAGGTCTATTTTAACACGCTGGGAGCAGAGCACAGTTCAGCATGGTCCACTCCTTGGCAGACAGAGCAGGAGCATGCCTTAGAGTACTGAATTTCTGGCAGCTGTTGTGGATTCCAGACTATTAGATTTGAAGTTGTCATTGTTAATAGAATGTAACTAGGCAATGTAAGACATGAAATTTCAAGTAAAAATAAGATTCTGCAATGTTAGATCAAATAATCATAATAAAAAATTTCACATTTCTTAATATTTCTTGCATTTACTTATCTCAAAGGAAAAATAATTGTAGTAACATTGTCTTGATTTCAATGACTTCCTCACTGTAAGTTAAAGTTCAGAGACTCTTCATTACTGTATCCCATACTGATTGGAAAAAAAACTAAACAAACACAAATAATTCAGGTTATCATTAAAATGGCTTCATGAAAATACCTAGTATTTCTAATAACACATTGATCTACACCCTCATTTTTTCAGGTATTCAACTGAATATTATAATTAACATAATTAAATATTATTATTAACATTATACATTAAGCAGAGAATGGGTAGGGTAAAATGTAACTGTCGTTTTCTTTTTTTAATGTTTATTTATTTATTTTTAGTTTTCAACACCGATTTTCAAAAAATTGTAAGTTCCAAATTTTCTCCCCATCTCTCTGCTACCTCTACTCCAAAAAACCATGCAATGTTACTACCCCTTCCTCCAATCTGCCTGCCCTTCTAACACTCCTCCCTTTCCTTATTCCCATCTTATCTCTTGTCTTACACTGCAAGATAAATTTCTATAGTCCTTTAGCGGTATTTTTTATTTCCCAGTTATATGCAAAAACAATGTTCAACCTTTGCTACTTAAATTTTAAGTTCCATGTTCTTTTTCTTTCTCCCTTCCCACCCATCTCCACTGAGAATGCAACCTATTCAATATAAGCCATATATGTGTACTTTTGCAAACTACTTACATAATAGTCATGTTGTGTAAAACTAACTATATTTCCTGCCATCCTATCCTGCCCTCCCATTTATTCTATTCTCTCTTTTGACCTTGTCCCTCCACAAAAATGTTTACTTCTAATTGCTCCACCTTCCCGTTTGCACTTCCTTTCATCATTTCCTACCACCATACTTATCCTCTTCTCCCAAATGTTCCTGTAGTTTAAGATAGATTTCATACCAAATTGAGTGTATATATCATTTCTTTCTTAAGCCAAATGTTATTAGAGTATCTTCACTTTTTCCACTCACCTTCCTTCTTTTCCTCTACATTGAAAAAACTTTTTTTTGCCTCTTTTATCAGAGATAATTCACCACATTCCAGTTCTCCCTTTCTGCTTCCAATATATTCTTCTCTCTCTTTCTAATGTTATATATTTAGATATCATCCCTTCATATTCAACTCACTTTGTGCTCTCTGTCTATATATATATATATATGTGTGTGTGTGTGTGTGTGTGTGTGTGTGTGTGTGTGTGTGTGTAAATCTTCCATATACCCAAATACTGAAAAAAGCTTCAAGAGTTGTGAATATTATCTTTCCATATAGGAATGGAAGCAGTTCAAATTTAGTAAGTACCTTAGAATTTCTATTTCCTGTTTACCTTTTCATGCTTCCCTTGATTCTTGTGTTAGAAAGTCAAATATTCTATTCAGTTCTGGTCTTTTCATCAAGAATGCTTGAAAGTCTTCTATTTCATTGAGTGACCATTTTTCCCCTGAAGTATTATACTCAGTTTTACTGGTTAGGTGATTCTTGGTTTTAATCCTAGTTCTTTTGACTTCTGGAATATCATATTCCAAGCCCTTTGATCCCTTAAGGTAGAAGCGGCTGGATCTTGTGCTATCCTGAGCTTATTTCCACAATACTCTAATTGTTTCTTTCTAGCTGCTTGCAATATTTTCTCCTTGACCTGGGAACTCTGAAATTTGGCTACAATATTCTTAGGAATTTTTGGGTCTCTTTCAGGATGTTATTGGTGGATTCTTTCAATATTTGTTTTATCCTCTGGTTCTAGAATATTAATTCAGTTTTCCTTGATAATTTCATGAAAGACAACATCTAGGCTCTTTTTTCTTCATCATGGCTTTCAGGTAGTCCCACAATTTTTAAATTATCTCTCCTGGATCTATTTTCCAGGTCTGTTGTTTTTCCTGTGAGATATCTCACATCATCTTCCATTTTTTCATTCTTTTGGTTTTGTTTTGTAATTTCTTGGTTTCTCATAAAGTCATTAGCTTTCATCTGTTCCATTCTCATTTGTAAAGAACTATTTTCTTCAGTCAGCTTTTGAATCTCTTTTCCCATTTCACTAATTCTACTTTTTAGATCATTCTTCTCCTCATTGGATTTTGGACCTCTTTTGCTAGTTGAGTTTTTCTATTTTAAAATCTGTTATTTTCTTCAGCATTTTTGGGGTCGCTTTTAACAAGCTGTTCACTTGCTTTTCATGATTTTCTTGCACACTTATTTCTCTTTGCAATTTTTCCTATACCTCTCTTACTTGATTTTCAAAATATTCTTTGAGTTTTTCCATGGCCTGAGAAACACTGTGTATTTATTTTGTAGTCCTCTGACGGGACGCATTTTTCATCCTCATCTGAAAGGTTGGAAGAAAATACCTACTCACCAAGAAAGTAGCTTTCTACAGTTTTATATTTTTTTCCTTCTTGGGGCATTTTCTCAGTCAGTTATTTGACTTTTGAATCCTTTGTCAAGAGAGAAGTATATTCTGGAGACCTGTAAATTCTCAGTTCCTCCAAGGTGACACAGTCAAGGGAGAAGAGTTACTCCTCTCCTGGCCTGTGCTCTGGTCTGGGAGCTACTGAAGCTTTTCTGGCAATGATCTGCAAGTAGGATCCCCTTTCCAGAGACTCTACTATTCCAGCATGCACTCTTCCTCACTCTTGGACTTCCACTCAGGGCTGAGACCCAGATCAGTGACTCAGTTCCCTAGGGGATTTAGGCTGAGGGCTCCAAAATGGACACTGCTGCTGACACCACAGCTGCTGCCACCTGGGATCCAGTCTAGGGGAGGACCCTTTTCCCTTTTCACCCAGGTGAAAAAAATTTTCTTACTGAACTTTGAAAATGTCTTTGACATTTGTAGGTTGAGTGATCTGAGAAGGGCTGCTGCTGCTGGGCATTCTTCTCTTGAGCCCTGTTCTGGTTCTGTTCCTCCCAGTGACAAGTTGCCAATGCTGGGTTGGGCTCCATGGGCCAGGATGCATGGGTTGAATTCTGATCCATGCCCAGTGTGACAGACCTTTCCTGTCAGCCTTATAGGTTACCTTGATCTGTCAATCTCTTTCATTCTGTTGTTTTTTGACTTCTGCTGCTCAAAAATTTATTTGGAGTCATTTTTACTGATATTTTATGGACTTTGTAGGAAGAGCTACAGTACAACATTTTTTTACTTTGCCTTCTTGACTCTACCCCTGACATCCAGAACCTTAAGAAAGAAAATTACACCTCATAAATTAGAATTGGGGAAACTGAAGTCAGTTAAATTATATGACATCAAGAAATAATTAAATGAAATATGAATAATGCAAAGATAACAGAAAGTGAAATATCTTATAAGAAGAACCAGATATTTTGGAGAATAGATCAACAAGAGAAAATATAAAAAATAAGTGGACTAACTGAAAGTTATGATCAAAAAATGAATCTTGATACAATAATACAAGAAATAATTAAAGAAGATTGTTCTGACGCATTAGTACAAGGGGTCAAGTGACTAGAAATAGAAAAAAATCCTTCAGTCACCATTTAAAAGAGATCCTATGAAGATAACTCATATGAATATCATAGTTAAACTTTGAAAATCCCACCTCACAGATAAAATGTTGACAGAATCAAGATTAAGGCAATTAAAATATGATGGAGTCACAATTGGAATTACAAAAAATTTAGCAGCAGAGCCATTAAAGGATCACAAGTCTTGGCACATAAAATTTCAAAACACAAAAGAAGTGGGACTCTGGCCAAAATATCATGCCCTCTAAAGTTAAGCATTACTCAGAATGAAAAATAAATGAACATTTGATAAAATCCATCTTTCAAAACTTTCTTTATGAAATTCCTGAACTTAACAAAAGATTTGGGAGGCTGTCAAGATGGTGGAATGAGAGCAGCTACTCACTTAAGCTCTTAGACAAACTCCTTCAGATACCTCTAAAAAGAGAATCTAACCAAATTTTGGAGATGCAGGATCCAATAGGAGACAGATTTTGACTGATTCACAGACCAGGACAGACTAGGAGACTGAGAGGAAGGATTTGTTTCGTGGGGTTTGGGGAGCACACACCACACAGCTCAGCGTGCCCCAGAACAGAGTCGAACAGGAAATCCCCAGAGTGGTCTAAGGCAGCAGTAGCATAGAGTAGGAGCACAGGGCAGAGGTCTAGCAGACCCCAGTGATTGAGAATCAAGGACAGAGCCCCAGGTATCAGCAGCAACTGCTCCTGAGGCTATCAGAACCCATATTAAATGTCTTTAAGTCACTTCCTTGAACATTCAGGAGCTAAAATGGTGGAGTGATCAGTAAAAGCTCTCTCCCCCTCCCTTTGTTGACCTTGAAAGAACCATGAAATATTTCCCCAGAAAAATCCTAGAATAGTAGGATAAGCAAAAGGGTCAAACAGTGTAATATCACATGAGGCTAGGAAAATTGCCGAGTATTCCTCTAACTGTGGCAGAGAATTGGAGCTGTCCCAGATAAATCCACCTCAGCAAATCAGCAGGAGATCCTGAGCCCCAGGGGGATGGAGATCACAACCACCAACACTAGGAGCCTCAGCACTACAGGGGAAATGGGAAGACATTAGGGCAGCAGGGAACACCAAGCACTGAGACTGCCTCTGCTCTGCCTCAGCTGCAGAGATCTCCTGTCACCAGACCAACCTTCCCCCACTCTTAACAAGCTAACTCCAGGGCTATTATGGGGAAACATAAAAAGAAAGAATTAACCTGGCCTGGGCTTTCTCCTACCAGTCAGCTCAGCACCAGGTTCTTTAGCTTCTAGCTGAAAGAACCAGAGGCCACATTACACAGAGTGTCATCATCATGAGTAAGAAGAAGCAAAGCAAGAAGGAATAGACCATAGAATCTTTCTATAGGGACAAGGACCAAAACACAAATTTCAAAGAGATCCATATTGAGACTGTATGCCTATCTGAAACTTCAGAAGGGACTATGAACTGCTCACAAGCACACAGAGCACTCTTGGAAGAGCTTGAAAAAGGAAATAGAAGAAAAAATGGCCAATGATTTTAAAAGTATGAAAATAAGAATTCACTGAAGAGAAAAGCTCATTAAAAAAGAATATTGAACAAATGGAAAAGGAAATACAAAAACTAATTGAAGAAAATAATTCCTTAAAAGGAGTAATTGGACAGATGGAAAAGGAGATGCAAAAGCTAACTGAAGAAAACAATTCGATAAAAATTAGAATTGGGCAAGTAGAAGCTAATAACCCTATGAGGCTTCAAGAATCAGTCAAACAAAATGTAAAGAATTTAAAGATAGAGAAAAAGGTGAAATATCTAGATGGAAAAATAACTAAACTGAAAAAATGATCCAGGAGAGAAAACACAGGAATTATTGGCCCACCAGAAAGTCATGATGAAAAAAAAGAGCCTGGACAATATCTTCCAAGAAATCATCAAGGAAAACTGCCAATAAGTGCTACATCCAGAGGGTAAAATAGTCGTCGAAAGAATCCACCGTTCACCCCCCAAAAGGGATCCCAAACTAAAAATGCCAAGAAATATTGTAGCAAATTCCAGAACTATGAAGTTAGGAGAAAATACTACAGGCAGCCAGAAAGAAACCATTCAAATATCAAGGAGCTACATTTAGGATTACACAAGACCTTTTAGGTTCTACATTAAAAGATCAAAAGAATTTGAATATGATATTCTGTAAGGAAAATGAGCTGGAACTACAAACAAGGATCAATTACCCAGCAAAGTTAAGCATAATATTTCAAGCAAGGAAATGGTCATTCAATGAAATAAGGGATTTCCAAACTTTCCTGATGAAAAGGCCAGAACTCAATAGAAAACTGCACCTTCAAACACAGGTCTCAATAGAGGCATGAAAAGGCAAACAGGGGAAAAGAAAAACATGTTGGGCAATTTGGGCAAACTTTTTTCCTCCTTATAAGGGAAGATGATACTTGTTAATCTAGAGAATTATATATCTATTTTGAAATATAAAAGGAATATACATAGATAGAGGGAAACGGTATAAAGTAAACTATGTGATAGTAAAAATGTGATTTAGGCATGTGAATGGACTGTAACAGGAGATGTGAAAAGAAAGGAGAAAATGATAAATTGCATCAGAGGAAGAAAAACAAAATTATATTACAATAGAGGGAAAGAGGAGAAGGAGATGAGCATTGTTTCAGGGGTACTGTCATCAGATTTGGTTCAAAAAGGGAACAAAAAGTTTAATTATACTTAAGTATACACATTAAGTGTATTCTTAAGTAGACAAATCTAACTAGTTCTATAGGCAGTAGGAGGGCAGGGGGGAAAGAAATGGGAGGGGAGCTAAAAGGGAAGGGAGGAGTAATAAGAGTAAAGAAAGTAAAAGGGAGAGAGGCTGGAAGAAGGAAGGGAAGACTGTGGGAGATTGTGGTCAGAAATTAAAACTCTATTGTGGAGGGGAAGGGAGAAGGGAGAACACAAAGCATAAAGAATGGGAAAGAAGATTTAGAGAAAGACACAGAGAGTAATCATAACTATGAATGTTAAGGGAGTTAGAGTAAGAAATATACAGCAAAACTATACTAGTGGGGGACCTCAAACTTCTCCTCTCTGAACCTGATTAATCTAACCTTAAAATAAACAAGAAAGAAGTTAAGTAGGTGAATAAAACTCTGGATTGTGTAGATATGATAGATCTCTGGAGGAAACTGAATAGGGATAGAAAGGAATATACCTTTTTCTCAGTGGTACATGGCACATATACAAAAGTTGACCTTGTAATAGGCCACAAAAACATCACAATGCAATGCAGAAAGGCAGATATAGTTAATGCATTATTCTCAAATCATAATGCAATAAAAAACTTATATGTAATAAAAAAGCCAGGGAAAGATAGACTAATAATTCATTGGAAACCAAATAATTTAATCCTGAACAAGTAGCTTAAACACCAAATCATAGATACAATCAGCAACTCAATTCAAGAGAGTTACAATAATGAGACTACATATCAAATGTAATGGGATACTGCAAAAGCAGTTCTTAGGTGAAGTGCCATATCTTTGAATGCCTACATGAGTAAAATAGAGAAAAAGGAGACCAGTAAATTGGGCAAGCAGCTGAAAAATCTAAAAAAGGAACAAATGGAAAGTCCCCAAACAAAAATCAAATTAAAAATGCTGAAAACTAAAGGAGAGATTAATAAAATTGAAATTAAGGAAACTATTGAACTAATAAATAAAACAAGGGAGTTGGTTTTATGAAAAAAGCAATAAAATTGATATTGGTCAGTTTGATTAAAAGAAAGAAAGAAGAAAATCAAGTTACCAGTACCAAAAATGGAAAAGATAAACTGACCTACCATGAGAAAATTTAAATGTTTATTAGAAATTACTTTGTCCAACTTTGTACCCATATATTCAACAATCTAAATGAGATGGATGATTATTCAAAAAAATAAATAATTTGCCCCGATTAACAGAAGAGAAAGTTGAATACTTAAGTAACTCTGCCTCAGAAAAATAAATTGAATAAGTCATGAAAAAATTCAATAGGAAAAATTCTCCATCATTAGATGGATTTACAAGTGAATTATATCAAACATTTAATGAACAGTTAATTCCCATACTATAAAGATTATTTGGGGAAATTGGGGAAGAATGAGTCCTCCTAAATTCCTTTTATGATACAGATATGGTTTTGATACCTAAACCAGGAAGAGACAAAACAGAGTAACAAAATTACAGACCAATTTCTTTAATGA
Source organism: Potorous gilbertii (assembly GCA_028658325.1). Classification (NCBI taxonomy): domain Eukaryota; kingdom Metazoa; phylum Chordata; class Mammalia; order Diprotodontia; family Potoroidae; genus Potorous; species Potorous gilbertii. The sequence goes on along the minus strand of CM053772.1, from coordinate 180,645,164 downwards.
ATATAGATGCAACAATTTCAAATAAGATTTTAGGAAAAAAAGAATATAGTAATTTATCATGGGAATAATAAATTATGACCAGGAATGCAGGGCTACTTCAATATTAGGAAAACTATTAGCATTATTGACCATATCAACAACAAACTTAACAGAAACCACATAATTATCTCAGAAAAAGCATCTGACAAAAGACAACGTCCATTCCTACTAAAAACACTGGAGGGCATAGGAATAAATGGAACTTTCCATAAAATAATGAGAAGTATCTACCTAAAACCTTCAGCAAGCATTATGTGCAGTGGAGATAAGCTAGTTGCATTTCCAGTAAGATCAGGGGTGAAACTAGAACATCCATTATCACCATTATTGTTCATTATGGTACTACTTAGCTGTAGCAATTAGAGAAGATGAAGAAACTGAAGCAATTAGAATAGGCAAAGAAGAAACTAAGTTATCACTCTTTGCAAATAATAGGACGATATACTTAAAGAATCCCAGAGATTCAAGTAAAAAACTACTTGAAATAACAAACAACTCTGGTAAATTTACAAGTCACACAATAAACGCACACTAGTCGTCTGCATTTCTATATATTACTAACAAAGCCCAACAGCAAGAGATGGAAAGAGAAATCTCATTTAAAGCTAAGGTAGTACTATAAAATATTTGGGAGTCTACCTGATAAAAGACATCCAGAGACTATATGAACTCAATTACAAGATATTTTTCGTGCAAATAAAGTCAGACCTAAGTAAGTGGAAAGACATCAGTTGCTTCTGGATTGGCTGAGTCAATATAATTAAAATGACAATTCTACCTAAATTAATTTAATTATTTAGTGCAATACCAATCAAACTATTAGACAGTTATTTTCTAGACCTGGAAAAAATAATATTGAAATTTTTCTGGAAGAACAAAACGTCCAGAATATCAAGGGAACTAATGAAAAGAAATACTAGTCAAGGTGGACTAGCTCTACCAGATCTCACACTTATTACAAAGCACTAACTATCAAAACCCCTTGGTACTGGCTAAGAAACAGAAGAGTAGACAGGTGGAATATAATAGGTACTCAAGATGTAATAGGCAATGAATATAGCAATCTATTGTTTGAGAAACCCAAGAGCCCCAGTTTCTGGAATAAGTACACACTGTTCAATAAAATTTGCTTGGAAAACTGGGTAACAGTGTGGAAGAAACTGGGCATATACCAGTACCTGACACCATGCACAAGAATAAAGTCCAAATGTGTACATTATCTCGGTATAAAGACTGATACCTGGAGGGCATGAGAGTGGATAGAAGTTAAACAGAGAAGACAGGAGAAATAGGAAACAAGAGATATGCACAAACATAAAAATCAAAGATCATGTGTAGAATAGGTTTGGGAAAATATATGTCTATCTATGTATGTATATACGTATGTATGCATGTATAGTTGTAGAGAAATATAGCTAAATTTCATTGTATCCATTTTGGGTTTGGCGAGGTAGGGAAAAAAGGACAAAGGAAAAAAGTGGACAGAAGAGAACAAAAAAAATCACAAGGAAGTAAACAAAAGATAGACAATTTTCAACACAATATGAATTATTCACCAGACAGGTTTTCTTGAAATGAAAATATATTGTTACATAATTTTGAGTCTTCTCTTATGTTGTGCTATGAACATGATGTTTAATTTTCCTTTTTAACTTGCATTTAAGTTCCATTATTTAAGTTCATGATGAAAAAGATTCTAGATCTCTTTTTCAATTGGTTCACTTTTCCTAGTCTTCTTTTACTTTGTTCTTATTTTTTTGTCTTTCTTCAATCTCTCTTTTTTATGTCCAGTGAACTCATTTTGACTAGATGAATGTTTGATATTACTCTTTGGAGTAGAAGAGAGTTTCATTGATATTACTCTTTGGAGTAGAAGAGAGTTTTGTTGCTTCTGTCCTATCGGTTCTATCCTCTGAAAAGGAACTCCAGCTTTCTTTATTCCTATAGTATCTCCCCATGATATCTCTCTGTGGTTGATTATTTTCCTCCTTTACCTATGCAATTTTTTGAAGTAGCAAATTTTTATAATCACCTCTACTTATGGGGTATGAAGGATGGTACCTCTGGTCTCAGATCCTCCTTAAATTCTCCCCTCTTTCTTGGAACTGAAACTGAGTGCAGGTCTCTATGGTGACTTCTCCAGTCTTGGACTTTGTATGGCCCAGTGCATGTCCTTTTACCTAACTGTGACAGACTTTTATAAAGTCCTTCTAAGCTGTATTGGATTGTTTCTCTCTTTGTTTCTGTGGGTTTTGTTGCTCCAGATTTCTTTTTTAGTAATATGTAGTTTATTTATGCCTGTAAAAAGATAGATCCCATTGCACACACTCCTCAAGAGTAGAGTGCCCACTATTTGTCCAAGGGGTCCCTGTTGGTGATGTGATTATCCCCATAGCCATTAGGAATGATTCATTTCACATCTCTCATATCCTCAGACTTATCAGTATTGAATTTGGTGAAACCCTATTTTTTGGAACTGTGACTCTTTTGGTGGCCAGCGAACTTGAACTTGGCTCTACACAAAGCTTCAATCACATGTTCTTTATTCTGGACCTTGGTTCAAATCAACAAGATAACTTGCTCACTGTATACATGGGCTGCAGTGCCTGTAGCTTCCCAAAGGTACTCCACATGCCAGTCTGAAGCCAATCAGTCCCGGCACATGACAACCTCTTATTGATGCAGATGACATGTAAAGGATGTAACCACACACTCATATGAAAGCCATCCTTGCTCCAACTCTTCACCATGTCCTTGTTGGCATAGGTCTGAGCAGTTTTTAAGGCTTCTTATGACAACTGTTTATTTTCATTTTACACCATGTGTCCCCATAATGGAAATTCATCCACGATCGCTTTTTTTTCTAACAATATTGAAGTTTCACATCTTGGTATCAGCAGCTTCTTTGAAGAAATGGGACTTTGGATATGGCTTATTTTTGTAGTACCTATAACAGCTGGTGGAATGATGACCTATGGTGCCAATCCCAGCAGGGACTGTGTCTCACCCAGGGAAAGAGTATAGATTTCTTTAAAACACTTGATTTAATATTGTTTCTAAGGGAACTTATGAAGAGCTCCCACAACTTCTTGGCTTCTCTCCATCATCTTGACTCCAAGTGCTCCACTTTCTAAAAGTGTATTACCATTTCTAAAATAAAATAACAACTACAGCAACAATAACAGCAATAAATCTATTCCCTCAGCTAGGTTTTAGAAAGACTAAATTAAGACTGAATAAATTTTTACGTGTGTTTAAATGATATATCTCTTTTCAACTATTTCCTTTATAATTTAAATGTATTTATTGTCAGTTTTCCACATTCACCTCCACAAAACACTGATTTTCAAATTTTCTCCATGTTCCCTATTCTCCCACCCCAGCACAGAGTACATTCTTATTACCCCTTCCCCCAATCTGCCCTCCTCTCATCGCCCCTCCCCTCCATCTTCCTGTAGGGCAAGACAGACCTCCATATTCCATTGCCTAAACACCTCGCTTCCCACCTGCATGCAAAAACAATCTTTGCATTCATTTCCAAAGCTTTGAGCTCCACATTCCTTCTCTCACCCTGCCCCCCCATCCACTCTCACTGAAAAGGCAAGCAATCTAATATAGCATATACATGTGTAGTCATGCAAAACACTTCCATAGCAGTCATATTGTGAAAAGTTAACTATATTTCCTTCTATCTTGTCCTGCCCCCTATTTATTCAATTCTCTCCTTCAACCTGTCCCTCTAAGAAAGTATTTGCTTCTGATTAGCCCTTCCCCAAAACTGACATCCCTTCTATTTTCTTCTCTGTCTTATTCCCTTCTTCTTTGCTTTCCTACAGGGTAAGATAAGCTTCAATAGTCATTCAAGTGTGTGGGTTTGCCTCCTGATGCCAAATCTAATGAAAGAAATGCTTATTTATTCTCTCATCTCCTTCTTTCCACCCATTTCAAAACCTCTTTATTACCTCTTCCATTTGAGATGATTTACTACATTCTATCTCTCCCTTTTCCTTTCTCCTAGTACATTACTCTCCTGGCACACTATGTGTCACAAGCATATAACAATGAGGTCACCACAATGGCTCTTCAGTCTGGCAGTCAGTCTAATACCTCTCCTCTCCCAAACTTGTCTTTGGAGCCTCCCAAACACTGAACTAGCTCTGGGAACATGTGTCACAAACTTATTGTCAGTGCGTACATCCCTGAAAAGTACAGTACCAAGGTACGTGAACTTATCCATAGCATGAAAAACCTTTCCATTTGTTGTAACACATGGCTCCATGTATGGATGGTGTGGTGGTGGATGATAGAGTGCCTGTGTTTTCGTGATGTTAATTACTAGGCCAAAATTAGCACAGGCAGCAGAGAATTGAGCCTTATTTTGTTGTATCTCAGTTTCAGAGGCTGCATTGAGTGCACAATCGTCTGCAAACAGAAAATCATGCAACAACACTCCCTCCATTTTGGTCTTGACTTGTAGCCTTTTGAAATTGAATAACTCAGTATGATATGATGCTGTGTTCATGCTCATTGAAAGCATTTGACAACATGACTGAAAACAACATGATAAAAATCCTGGGAGCAAGCATATAGCCCTGTTTTGCTCCATGACTGAGAAGGCACGAGAGCATTGTCCATTACCCAGAACCTGGGCAAACATGACATCATGTAATTGACATACAATATTGGTGAACTTCTCTGGGCACCCAAATTTTGACATAATTTTCCATAAGCTCTCACAACTCTCAGTGTCAAAAGCCTTGGGTAGATCTACAAACGTTGTATACAGACCTCCACTCTGCTCTGCTCTTGGAATTTCTTCTCGTGTTGTTGGGCAGCAAACACCATATTGACTGTTCCTTGGCCCTTTCTGAAGCCACATTGGCTCTCAGGTATATGTCCATCTTCCAGGTGAAGGGTCAGGCTATCAACACACACACACATACACACACACACATATATATGTAAATATATATGCATATGCATTCACACATACACACTCATACATATATTCCTTCAAACCATATTAATACTGAGAAAGGTCTCATGAGTTATGAATATCATCTTTCTATGTAGCAATGTAAACAGGTCAATTTTAATAAGTTCTCTTTCCTGTTTACCTTTTCATGTTTCTCTTGATTTATGGGTTTGAAAGTCAAATTTTCTATTCAGCTCTGGTCTTTTCAACAAGAATGCTTGGAAGTCCTCTATTTTATTGAAGTTCTTTTTCTTTTTTCTCAGAAGTATGAGTTTTGCTGGGTAGGTGATTCTTGGTTTTAATTCTGTTTCCTTTAACCTATGGAATATTCTATTCTAAACAATTTATTTCCTTAGTGAATAAGTTGCTAAACCGTATGCTATCTTGGTTGTGTTCCCACAACACTTAAATTGTTTCTTTCTGGCTGCTTGTATTATTTTCCCCTTGACTCTCGAATTTGGCTACAATATTCCTAGGAGTTTCATTTTTGGGTCTCTTTCAGGAGGTGATCAGTGGATTCTTTCCATTTCTTTTTTACCCTCTGACTCTAGAATATCAAGACAGTTTTACTTGATACTTTCTTGAAAGATGATGTCTAGCCTTTTTTTTTGATCATGGCATTCTAGTAGCCCAATTATTTTTAAATTGTCTCTCCTGGATCCATTTTCCTGGTCAGTTGTTTTTACAATCAGATATTTATTGTCTTCTTTTTTTTCATTTTTTTGGTTTTGTTTTATAATTTCTTGGTTTCTCAAAACGTCATTAGCTCCCCCCGCTCCATTTCAATTTTTAAAGCAATATTTTGTTCCGTGAGCTTTCAGACCTCTTCTCCCAATTGACACATTCTGCTTTCTTAAGGCATTCTTCTCCTCATTTGGCTTTTGGGATCTCTTTTGACCTTTGGGTTAGTTGTTTTTCTAAAGTTATTATTTTCTTCAGCATATTTTTTTGGTTTCCTTTAGCAAGCTGTTGCCTCATTTTTTTATGATTTTTTGCACCACATTCTCATTTCTCTTCCCAATTTTCCCTCTACTTCTCTTCCTTGATTTTCAAAATCCTTAGAGTTTTTTCACATTTTGAGATATATTCATATTTTTCTTGGAGTATTTGGATGCAGGAATTCTGACTTTGTTGTCTTCTTCTGGTTGTATGTTTTGATATTCCTTGTCACCAATGGCATAATACCTTTTCACTGAGAAATCAAGAATCTCTTTCTTTTTCCCCTGTTTGTTCATTTTCCCAGTCAATTACTTGACTTTTGAGTCCTTTGTTAAGTATAGGGCTGGAGCCAACGCCTCTAACAGGTGACAGATCCTTCCCATTGACCTTTGAAGCTGTCTTTGTCATTTGTTGGTTGAGAAGTCTGAAAACCACAGCAACTACCAATGATTCAATCCTCTAAGGCCTGTTCCTACTCTGTCCATTCTGGCACAGTCCATGGCAAGTTGCACTCCACTCTCAGTTGAATGCAATAGACCCTTCTTGCCAGTCTTGTGCTGGAAATTTGCTTTAACCTGTCATTTAATGGTTTTCTGCTGCTCTAGAATTTATTTAGAGTCATTTTTATAGGTTTTTTAAGGGTTTCGGGAGAGAACTCTAGTAGGTCCCTGCTTCTATACTGCCATCTTGCCCCTCAGACCACTTCTGTCAACCTTTTAAGAAAGATTTTTTTTTACTCAAAAGAACTAATTGTGTTTCAGTCCAAGGAAGTGAAGTGAATGATATTCAAGAGAAGAAAAAATATTGATTTGAGTGTATGAAGTATAACTCATCATTGCATTTATGCTACTCCAATTTTCAAGATGTTGCTTAGAATAAGTCCCCCCAAACCATTTCTAGCTCTTTATCATTTTACTCCTGAACCCACAGATGTTATAAGAGATATATTTTTATTCAAAGGAAGGTCTCATGTTTATGCTTACTTTAGACACAATTATCCAAGGCTCTAGGTTTTTGTAACAGTGACAGAAAATGGTAAAGCCAGCTTTTGGTGACTGTCTGGTCTTTGATTCTTACCTCTAGAAGGACTCTTACATTCAATTTGGTACCAACTCCTATGGATTTTGTTTGGAAAACGTCTCTTAAGTCTATCTACTTCACAAAATTTCCACACGTACCATGATTTTCAGACTTTCGTCACCATCTAATTGGTGATTTAAGAAACATTCTAACAGATTTTATTGGCACTGCTTTTTCTCCCATCCCCAATCTTTCATTTGTCTTTCCTGTACAGATTAATCATATTTCTTCTTGTGTTTTGGAAAGAGCTCTGAATTTGAAGTAGAGAACGTAAAGATTAAATTCAAGCTTAAATACTAATTAGTTATGCAACCATGGACAGTTTAACTCTACTATTCCCAGTTTTATAATTCATAAAATGATGGTAACAATACTTGTAGGAGGTACTCTGAAAGAAAGGTATGATATGGAAATCACTTTTTAAATTTTAAACCACCACATGATTGAGAGTAATTACTAAAAATTTCATTTGACTACCAAGGGAAACTCAAATTCCTTTTCCTGGTAGTCTTTCACCTAAGGTCTTTCACCTAAGAGGGCTAGAAGTTTTCAAGTCTATCTTACAATATATCATATTTTATCATACAAACCAAGCTAGTCTCTGTCTCTAGGAAATGTCTTATGGAATGTCTAGAATATCTTCTTTTCAGATATTGATTTCCAGTATGTCCCCTAACATGGGAACATACATGGGTCATGTGTGAGTTTTCATTGTACATGAAATTTTCCTTGAACCTTGTTAACAAGCATCTTATTTACTCTTTAATCTCAAGAATCACTTCATTTTGCTCCTTTATGATGCAATTGTATATTATCATGTACTCTAGTTATCTATGAATGAAATAATATCAAGAACAGAGTACTGTGGATAGAGTACTGGACTGGGCACCAGCTGATCTGAATGTGAAGCTTATCTCAGTAATTAACAGCGTGACCCTGGGAAAATTAAGTGCTTCTCTGCTTCGGCTCCTTTTTCTATAAAATGCAGATAATAGTAGCATTTAATTCCTTGGGTGATTTGAGGATAAAATGAGATAACAAAGGCACAGCGCTTTTCAAATATTTAAATACTATATCAATGTTACCTATTATTATGGTTTTAATTGCCCCACAGGACAAGCATTGTACCTTACCTAAATTGCTTATCCCCTTCAACATTTATTCAGAGCTGATACTGCATTATTAATAGCAATGCTAATAGAATGTATGTTTTGGAGTGTTCACTAAGCTATAGGGATTTTGAGAAAGGTACTAATGACAAACCATTTCTACTGACCAGGAAACATCCTATATGAGTATGGAAAATTCCATGATAAACAGCTTGGGCAATAGAGAGAAAAGCTTAGGTTAGACATCTGACAAAGATAGAAAAAGAATATGTCTGCCAGTACTCTGTGTATCATTCAAATTCCAGAGTAGTAGAAATGGGAAGTAGGCAGATATGGTTAAGTATTTCATTGTTGTTTCACTTACAAAAATATATGATTCTAAACACCCTCTAACATCTGCATAAATATGATAGCCAGTCAATACAATCTCTGAAAAATTGAAATTAATTACTACCCATTAGGCAATAGAATTAAAGGGTTGAGATGAACAGGATTCAACAAATTGCAAAGAATTAGAAGAGAAGGACAGAAGGTGGCAAATCAAACAGCTGGCAGAATTTGCTTAATCATGTGCTTTAAGACAATAAAAAAACATTATAATTGAAACAATACATTATCTGACCCTGTCATATTCCTAATGGCTGAGTCCAACTCAACAGATCTATATGTAGACTTTTTTGCTTCATATTCCACAAATCCTTTTTAGACAATGAAAGATACATACTAGATACATACTAGAATGATACATACTAGATACATACTAGATAGATACTACTAAGATACATACTAGATACATACTAGATAATACTAGATACATACTAGATACATACTAGAAAGATATACTAAGGAAGTCAAAATTTACCTTATTAATTTGTGAAGCCAATGTGAAAATATCCATAGAGAATGACAGATTTCAGATAAAGATATGAGAGGATAAACATTTATAAATTACATAGACCTTTGCCTCTACCACATTTGAGCACAATCTTTCCATGGCACCTGTGGGCATTTGGAGAAGAATATGTTCTAGGTCCAGGAAAAAATGTTTTATATCGACCATTCTTATTTGCCACCTGGCTAAATATCTTTGCTAACATCTGCTGATTGATTTTAAGTTGTGAAAGTATCAGATAAGAGTTATAAATCTCAGTGTCACATCATAGTACATCAGGGTTACCCGTAAAGTCCTGAAAGTAATAACAGTTGCCCCAGTGGGTACCAAGTTCATCCTTATAATTATGAATTGGATGAGTAGTCTAGGGAGAATACAATGCGATAAAATGATGTTGGTTGCAATGAAGTTTTCTTAGCAATTAATTTGTTTACCAAAATCATAATAATACTTAATACCTATATAATGCTTACTATGTGCCAGGCACTCTTCTAAGTGCCATACAATTATATCATTTGATTCTTACAACAATGCTATGAAATAGAAATTATAATTATCCTAATTTCATAGATGAAAGAAAGACAAACAAAGTTTAAGTGACTTGCCCAGGGACACATGGATAGGAATCTCTGTCTAAGGTCACATCTGAACATGTCTTCCTGACTTTAAGCACAGAAGTGTATGTATAACCTGGCTGCCTCAAAAGAGAAGAAAAACACAATTAATGTAATTAATGTGCATCATTATCAAGGGCAGAGATATGAATTTTAGCAGGGTGTAGGTATTGTAGTCACCAAATAATGTATTAGGCTTCTCTGTGTTTTCTGGCTCAACCCATTCTCTGCATTTTATTTCCTTATATAAGCCAAGCCTGACCCATTATTTCATGAGGGCTTCCACTCATTCATTTCCAGATCTACTCATTTTTTGATCTCTCCACTGAGCAAGTCCCTTCTAGGGAATTCTTCACCCTTTCCAACAAGCCCCACTCCCTTGCGCTGGCCATTAGTTTTTATATGTTATCTTCTCAATTCGAAAGTAAGCTCTCAGGGGATGGGGACTATGTTTTGGTTTTTTTGCTTGGAGTTCTATCCTCAGTGCTTAGAACTATAGATGCAGTAGGGATTTAAGAAACTTACATCAGCCTTTCTATGAAGATGGATAAAATTTTGATGATAGTAATAGGTAAATAATAAAATCTGAATATATATATATGTATACACACACACATATATATATATACACACATACACACACACATATATATATATATATATATACACACACACACACATACACACACACACACATATATACACACACACACACACACACACACACACACACACACATATATATATGGATATATAGTATATATAGTTTTAGACCACTAAATTTGTATTCAAAATTATTTCAACTGAAATGAATTCATTACAGAAAGACTGAGTCTATGAATACATCAATTGATATTTGCTGAGTACTTGCTATATATCAGGTATTATATTAAGCACTGGGATGCCAAGAGAGCCTAAGGACAGTCCCTGCTCTCAAAGAGCTTACAATCTAGAGGAGGAATTTACAAACTAATCATTACACTATAGCAAGAATTGATGACGAGGGGGAATAGTGGATAGACCTTTGGGCTGGATTAAGTCAGGAAGACTCCTTTTCCTGAGTTCAAATCTGGCCTCAAATACTTATTTATCTCTGTGACCCTGGACCTGTCATTTAGCCTCGGTTTCTCATCTCTAAAATGATCTGGAGAAGGAAATGGTATCTTTGCCAAGAATATCCTAAATGATGTCACAAAGAGTTAGATGTGACTGAAAAATGACTAAACAACAAAAAAGCAAGTATTTCTTCAATAATTCAAATGGGTTATGATAAATTTTAGCTGCAGGTACTGCCTGCTCTCATGTAAATGACAATCCCAACTATTTTTTAATGAGTTTGTGTGGTCATAAAATGTTATTGGTTCCTGGGACAAGCAAGCAATTTTTTTCACTGAACTTAATATAACTAATCTTTGGACATCAGGAAGATTTCATCACTGTGTCCTGACTAGAATCCTGTACAGTTGAGAACTCTAGTGTTAAAAAGAGTCTAGAACACTACCTGGAATTTTCTTTTCATTGATTCTGAAATATTTTACATATAACCTGCCAGAGTTTTTCTGCCTCTTAAAAAACTTTATTTTTCATGAACAGGGGATCACTTGCATGCTACATTGAGGAATCAGAGTAGGACTTTTGCTAAGAAAGCAGTTACTTGACCTGTGAAATATTTGGCAAATCACAAGGGTCCAAAGTGAAGGTCAAAAATCTAGAATGTTAAAGACATAGGCCTTGTAATCTTCTATCACTGTTGTAATATACCATGGTTGACCAAATCCCTTCCTTCCACTTCTGGGACAGCCACCTGTGACATGCTGTCATTCTAGTACTCTATTATGAAAAAGCACTTTCACAAACAATATTATATTTAAACCAAAAATGATACAGAGTTCATGACACAGCATTACCCCATAATCAGGTTAAAAAGCTAGGGCCAGAGAGATTAAGAGATTTGTTAAAACTACTTTCAGGCTTTCAAACCACTTATACCCAGAAAATTGGCAAAGACGACAACAGTTTTTGAGCGACAATTGGAAGACAGGCACAGTGATATATTCTAGATAGAACAGTTAATTGGTTGATTTGTTCTTAAACATGTGAAAAAGTGATTGGAATATACATACCATATGACACATAAAATTAGACACAATTTCAACAGTAATCTGATAGAAGAAAAAAGTTCTATGTATTCAAAAATTGTCATAGCAATACATATTTAGTAGCAAAGAAGTAAAAATAAATTAATTGACAAATGATTAAATAAACATGGCTTATGAATATCATGAATTAGTATTGCAGTATAAGAATAAATATCAGGAATGCAGAGAAATTTAAATCAACTGATACAAAGTTAAATAAACAAAAGGGGTTGAGAAATATGAGCAATTATTACTATGTAATTTTTTAAAGATAAAACAAAATGCAATGCTATATAAATATAACCACTAATTTCAACCCCATAGAAGAGAAAATATGACTTTCTTTTCATTGGAGAGGTGGGAGATTGCCTATTTAGAATATCATGAATCCTGTCAGATACAGTTGCTGGTTTTATTGAAACTTTTTAATCTCTTTTTTTGCAAGTGAAAAGTCACTGAATAGAGCAGTATGAAGGACAGATGTATGTAAAAGTGAGTATAATATATTGCAAAAATTTTAAAAATTATTCTTTTAAAGCACTGAGCTATTTAAAAGGAGAAATGTATAAGATTAAATAATATTCATAATTATATAGCTGATAAGAGATGGAAGGAGAAGTACCAGAATTCACACTTTCTGACTCCATTTGCAATGATCTCTCTACTACATGTCATAGTCAGTACTCAAGATTACCACCTACTTACATGAAACCCCCAAGGCCTGTAGTTTCTGTCAGTCACTTCTGACAAGGCCAATTTCCTCCCTTATTACTTCTGAAACCAGCTCCTTCCACTTACAACAATGATTGAGGTGGATGCCAAGAGGTGGTTTTCCCTAAGTCATCCCTGGATAGATATTTATCGTCAGAGTTGGGTCTGAGTTAAAACTAGTTGGAAATCTCTGGCTGTAAAGAGACTGAAAACAAGGAGGAGATATGCTGAAATATCCTGCCTGGACATAAGGAAGGAAACATAATCCACACTTGATTATAATAGATTTTCTTACAATCACTCAATATATTTAAAATCTCTTTTTTCTTTCTCTTTTCATAACCACATCTCCCAACCCAATACACAAAAAAATAAATAAACTTTAAAAGGGGGGAAATATCCCCTGAAAGAAGAGTGTTATTTGTCTCTTTTACTTGGAAATTTGTAGCAAAGTCAAAAGGGAATGTAGCCAAAGAAAGTTTAGGAACATTAGAGAAGGAATATTTGAGAAGAGGCTGCTTTTACTATTGAATGAAGCACTGATGAATTTCTATACCTCAGCTTCTGTGCTCATAGACGTGCTTTCCTACCACTAGCAGCTTAAAAAGGCCTCATTAAAGAGCTTATTGTGCTGAAAAATGTATTACCATCAGAAAGTGTCAAAAAAAACACCCCCAAAACATTAGGTGCTTCCTACTAGAGTTGAGAGCCAAAGGTGTCTGCATCCTTGTGATTTCTCACTATCAGTCAGCTAGGGAAGAAGTGTAATATAAATAAGCAAGTTTTAGTCCAAAGTGACTGAAACCACATAGTTTTTTCCATACTTCCTCCATTGTCACCTAAAAATTGCCAAGTCTGACTACATTTATAAATCTATGCAAAAATTAAAGGAATGCGACACAGGTTTAAGGGGACAGTAGAAAGGATAATAGATTAGGATTTAAAAGATCTAGGTTAAATTCTATCTCTGCTACATATTTCTTGTGGCCTCAGTTTTCAAATCCATAAAATGAAGGAGTTGTGTTTCATGACCTCAGAATTCCTTCCCAGCTCTGATACTGTGATAAATTTCAGTCAAATAAAATTACAGAATTGAAGAATTGCAAAATCTATTTTTACAGTTCTAATCAAGTTTATCTGGTATTTTGCTGACAAATTAAGTACTATGATAGTACTTAATATATACATATATTATATATATTACATATATACATTATACATATAATATATAGTACATGTGTTATACATATAATATATACATATATTATATATACATATAAACATTTACATACATATAAACATATAGATCCATAAATATACATACATGTATACATATAAAATAGGAAGCAAATGTTTCAAAGGGAAATTGTTTGTAAGTATCACCTGAGATGTAAGAGTCCAACATGGTTCCAGAGAATAAACACCAGGTCTTACTTAGCTCCACCCCTGCTCAGTGACTCTTTCTTACTATCCACACTGCTCTGATGTCTACTGATATTTTCTACTAGTTCAGGCCAACACTGCTACACTTGAATTGCAATATGAAGTGTTTCATCTTAAGAATATCTCACCATCATCACCACTACCCCAGTACCAGAGCTTAGGACATCAGATTTCTTGCCATCAGGAGCTCATCTGGGAGCGCAGATTCTATGAATACCTAAAGCTTAGGCAATGTGAAGAAAGTCATCCAACTACACAACAGTGCTCACCGACTTGGTCTAGAGGGAAAGAAAGAATTATAGCTGATTTTGACTTAAGGGGTGAATGTGAGTCTCAGTCAATCTATCAGGAAACCATTCATCAGGTATTTGTAAATCAGATAGCTAATCATATTTCCCTTTTTCCTTGTTTCATAAGGGAAAATTGACATGATATTTATTGTGATTCGAGGAACCTCTAAGGGGTAGAGAAAAAGTTAAACTCCTGCTTCTTTTCCACCTGGTTAATCCTAAGCCTTGACTTTAATATTTTGTGTGTACATGATTGGCTGTCAGATATGACTCATGCTTGGAATCAAAGAGAGCTAAGGGAATCATTCCTCCTACTATGATACATGATATTATCCTTTTTGATGTTTCTTTATGCCCCGCTTTTTCCTTAAATACCAAATATCTGTAATCAAGAAGTTTTGCAAGCGCAGTACTAACCAAATTTATTAAATAATAGATTGATACTGAAACATCTGTTTTATTATAATAGGATTCATGTGTGAACATCTTACAATTTTTAACCTGTGCTTGTGCTCAATTATAATATAGGGATGATATCCTCTTATGGGGGAAATGACTACTTGAAGTAATAAGACAAAGATGCAATGTCAATTTTTTCTAAAAAATATAATAAATTTTGAGAAAAGTAGCATGGTTAGACTGTTTTCTCTAAAAACTTTATATATGCACAAGCATATATATGATTGGTTTCCAAATTTATTTGTCATGGAAACATAAATTGTATTGATTGTGGTAAAGAAGTGGAATTATTTTCCTGTCTGATATTTTTAAAAGGCAGAAGAGTTCATTTTCATAAACTTTTAAAACATTTCTACATCAGGTACAAGATTTAGGTAAAGATAGAGACATCAAATTATATATACATTGAAATTCTCTGAAGTTTCAAAATTGGAGAACCAGAATTATCAAGGAACCTTTACATATGGAACTAGGAAAGCAGAGGCGCAGTTAGAGTTGCCCTGATGTTAAACCATATTTTCCAAGAAACGATATCTAGGGACCAGATAACCACATGAAACATCTGGGACTATCCTTTCTGAGCACTGTTCCCCTAACCAACTGTTCCTGCCTTCTCTGTTTGGCTCCAGTCTGCACAAGCCAGGGGATTCTTACCTACTCTGTTCTGCCCTCAACCCCTCTCCTCTTCTCTCCCCACATATTGTCTCTGTTACATGGAACTTGATGTTAATATTTATGTTTTCTTGGTTACCTTGGCGACATGTTAATTTCCCTTCTCAGAACTAGTCCATTGTGATCTCTCTAAGTAGTATGATCTGTAACTGACTTAATGTAATTATACAATTGTGGGAATTGTGGCAATAACTTTATTGAATTATTTGAACTTAGCCCTGTGGGGCTTGGATACTGAATCATCTCAGTGTGTTGTTTAAAGGCTCTTAACTAAGGACCAGAAACTCAAAACCAAAGATGAATGCAAAGAGTTTTTTTCTCAGGACACATACCAGGTCCTTCTGACTACTCCCACAGCTGCTCAACCTGTGGATGTGAACTTCTGGATCATCGAAAGAAAGCCTTTGCTCCTGAGTAGGTGGCAGAACTCTCCCTGGATCTCAAAGTTTATCCAGTGTGAACCTAGAAGCAGCCAACATCCAGATGAGACAGCTATCCCAAGATAATGGTGAGAGTGAGTATACTGCCCTCTACATTCTTCCTCTCTCCCTTGCTTTGTTTCCTACTATTAAGTAATGGCTAGCACTGACAAATGGGGCACATTTCAGCAATAGGTCCCCTGTAAGAACTAACTATATGCTTATCCTAGCCCAACTGACCTCTTGTGTCATCTTGACTTATACGTGCCTCTCCTTTATTGACCATAAGGATAATGGCTATTTCAGAACCTTTCCCTTTGACCAAAAGCGGGGAATGTCAGCATATTTAGAGACATCCTGTGTCCCAGGACTTAGACTCAGCAAACAGGCCCTGTTCTATACTTAGCATAACAACAATCCTTTGCTCTCTTGGATGATCTCACCCTCTGGCAAAATGCAATGCTTTGACCAGCCCCAGGTGTTCACTGAGGGATTTATGTTTCATATTAATCAATAACTGTTTAGTTTAAGCTCCCCCTATTTCACAGGAATCCAAAAGCCATCCATCACACCTTTCATTATACTCACACTACCTGTTTCTTATAACACCTAAGTGTATGGAATCAGGCATTGTACTCCTTTTCCTGCCAAGTTAACTAATGCTGCTTCCGTTCCCATAGTAAAGACTGCTTCCACAGGACCCAGGAATGCCTACATTGTCCATATACAAGCCTGCCATGGGAAAGGCTAAGCATGATTATGTCATGATGCAGCCCACTTCCAGAAATTAAACTTCTGTTTGTGTCCTAATTCTCTTGTCTCCAGCCTACTCTATCCAACTCCAACCATTTGCAGGTTAGAGACCAGTTCTACTATGTTTGACAACTATAACAATTTCTATTACATGGACTCTCTAGAAGCAAACTCCCCTCCTCTACTTCTAACCCATGTAGCCTCTCTCATTTCTGTTCAACTCTGTTCTTTCTTTACTAAATCCCCACCTTATTCAGCCCTCTGATTCCTGTATTTCTCTGCTAGTCCTATTGTTGATAGACTTCCATGTGAGTTAGAGTTTTTCCTTTTGCATTTCTTTCATTTTTTATTTTTTCTAATTTGTTTTTCTTTGTACACAGAGAAATTTGCCTTCCATCAAAAAAACATTTCTTCCATGACTACTATATTCAGTATTTTCTACATATTCTATCAAGCTCTACCACATACTCAGTCAAGAGAAGACTAAGTAAACTTTGTACCTTACTGACACTTCCAGGTCCTCCCATTTCATCACTCATTCAGATACACAATAATAGCCTTTTCAGATCTTATTTGTAACTTTCTACCTTTGCCCTACTTTTCTTAAGGGATTTATAAGTTTCTCAGTTTTCCTCTTTACTCCAGTCCTGATGGCATACTTGGGAGCTACATTACACATATTGATGTCATCTCCATCATTTCTATTTTCTATGTTTGTTACCATTTTGAATTGATTATGCCTCATCACAAGTTAAATTAAATTAGAGTGATGACTTTATCCTTGATCTCACCACCAGTCATGAGGACATTAACACCATGATGCAAACTTCTGATATTTATCTAACTACAACCTTTTACTTTCCCATCTTTCCTTGTGCATCATTCTCCCAAATTACATTTTTCATTCTCATTGAGACCTTCATTCACTCCAGTCCCCCCTCCCTAAGTCTGTCGTCATTGCTTCGACTTTTTTCCTATTATCAAAATCTTGGCCAGTTAACTTGGGGTTTACTGCCTAGATTATTTCCTTTCCTCCTCTTCCCTCCCCATGCCTCCCCTCCCTTCCCTTCCCCTTCTTTCCCTTTCCTCTTGGCTTCTGTGACAAACTACAAAGTTGAGATTCTTTTGTTCTTGACTTCATTATATCTATTTTCTCTTTTCAATTCCTAAAGATAGGAATATTCAATCCTAGGCTTCTGCCCTATTTTCTTGTTACATACCTGTCAATATTTTATTCATATTCAGGCATTCTACTTTCATCACTAAACAATTGAATAAATGTCGAGCCCTGACCTCTCTTCATGAACCTTTATGTCATATCCCCTAACTTCTGGGCAGTATGATAGACTATTATATCAAAACTGATATGGTCAAAACTCATGTTCTTTCTGACAAGCAATTATACTTGTATAGTTTGTGATTTCTTTAAATGTTAGAGTATAACCTGCTGGCTTTAGAGTTAGAGAGATTTTCAAGAGAAAATCCTACCTGTGTATTTTACTATCTGTACTTTCTGGCTATCATTTTCCTCATTTATAAAATGAGAATATCTCTTTCAGATCTAAATTTTTAAAGAAAACACCCTGTGAACTGTTAACTATTAACCTCAGGTCCAAAAATGGTGATTTAGAATGAACCAGAGTCTGATCACAGATTACACATGGATTTATTGTCTGAGAAGAAACTTGCAAGCTAGAAGAGAAGTCAGTGTTCTCACTTATTCAAAGAGTAGTTGAAAAAAGTGAGTTTATGCTTTTTAAAACAAAAAAAGGAGAAAAGATATAAATATGAGGAGATTCTAGGCAGGAAGTCCCTTTCCCAAGTGGAGGGGATATCCAGGAAAAAAGGAGAATGAACAATTTCAAAACTCAGAGTTGTGGCTTTTTGATACATCAGACGGCATTCTCGGTGATAAACAGTCCACATTTCAAGGCTTAAGCACAGACAATAAAATAAGAAGATTTTTCAAAAAAAAAAAAACCAAAAACATAAAACTGAATTTGTCCAACATTACCATAACCAACAGTCAGGGCAGTCTCTGAAGATAAGGATGTGTCTTATAGAACTATAAACCACCAGATGGCTCAGAGTCTGTTTCACAGCTGGTATGTGCTTAATTGGCTTTAGAGTTGCTGATTTTCTGTATGTCCAGCTGGGTTAACTGTCAGTCAGTGCAAAGGATTGTTGGTATGTCAAGCAGCCTTGGGCATCAGAAATCCTCACTGGTTTGTTGTTGTGCTATTCTGCTGTCTGGTTCACCTGTGGGGGAAAAATAGAAGCTCTAGTATATTTAATCAGTTAGGGAGCCCATGATCACCAAGTGAATGATCCTAATTCCTCCTCAGTCACTGATAAACTAACCCTATAAATAAATGAACTAGATGGTAACCCATACAGTGTAATCTAATGGACATGATCTAAAGGATCATTTGTCATTTAATGTTTCCTGAAATTTTTACACTTTGAGTCACTCTTTTCGACTAAATTATTGTTTTGTAAAGGGTCACGTGAAAATGTAAAGGTTGCAATAGAATGATAACAGATCAATAATTCTCATAACAATCAATGAATATATTATCAAGAGTTAATCTATCACTTTAACTGGAAAATCAGGGCTCTGAGTGGATAGCAAGGGTTTGTAGTAGAGCTGTGACCTCATACATACACAAAACTAAAACGTCACAGTAGACTTGATAAGCAAAAAACTAGATGAAAGCAATCGACAATGATGCATAGGCCCACCTTTGCCAATTGCACATGATTATCAACCTGTTTTAAGCTTCACCCATCACTAGTTACTTCTCATGGCCATCTGGAAATTCCTTTGTGGCAATTCCTTTTTAACCGTTCTATAATCACATCTTAATTGGCAATTTCTTAGAAGAATTAAGAAAAATTGCTTCTACAAAACCCATATGTTCCTAGCTTGTATACAGTTTGAAATTTTTAAAGGGTACCAGAGAATATCTTGCAAAAATCATAAGTTTTCACTAGCTTAAAATATTCTCTTTGGGAGGTTGGTGTAAGAGGCAATAAAGACAATATCTGAAAACAAGTGTATGCTTAGGATTTAATACTGGTTAAATTTTTTACATATTTATAATGATGACTAAGCGAAATCTAAAGTCAATATTCAATTTGTAGTGCACTAATTATGTTTGTATAATTGCTGGCACAAAACAGAGTGCAAAAAAAGTTAAATCAGTGAATTGCCTTTAAAGATTTATTAATCTTCTACTACATAATGTAGGTGCGAATATAACTTGCTGGCACGGCATTTTGTATTAGGGCCACTAAAAGTTTTTTGATGGATTAGGAGGCAGGAAATCTCATTTTGAAATTTCTGTTTTTGCCAAATCTTACTGTATGCCCTTAGTGAATGACTTAGTTTCTTCATTTCTAAAATGAGAGGATTATACTAAATAGTTTGTAAAGTCATAAGATTACTGGATTCTATAAAAAGATGATTGTTACAACTCAAATTAAGCCTATTAGATTTGAAAGGGATAGAGACGGGTAGGGGAAAAAGAATAGTCATTAGACTATGGCTGTACCTTTAAGAAAGAAAAATAATACTATCTTCAGCTTCAGGGATTTTTTCCTTTCTGAATAAGATTCATGTCCCCTGAGGGAATGAATGGGAAAGGATTTAGAAAATGCATAGTTCCTTCCTCCCCCTCCCTAGGGTGATTTGAATAATCCCACCTTATTTGTTTGAGAAATTCTCAAAGTTTATAATAAATTCTCAAGTTTATAATTCTCAAAGTTAATAATAAATTGGGATGTTTGATCATTTCTTCACCAGATGAGATAGACTCTCTCAAACAGTGCTCAACTATCCAAAGTTGCAGAGAGAAAGAGCATTAAGATAATTTGTCTCTATATTTAAATCTTTAGTTCTCAAGGACTTTCTTGTAATTGTCAGACAGTTCTGGATCAGAAGAGACCAGTGATGATGTCTAGTCACAGGTCAAATTAAAGCTATGTCATTACAGCAAAGGGTGGGTCTTATGTTGAGTCTTGATGATTGGAATGAAAAGGTAAGGGGTCTATGGAGTGTTCAGGGAGGCCTGAGTTTAAGAGCTTGCCTAGACGTTTTTCAGGGCAACTCATTCACTTGTGATGTACATCTTTCTCACAACTCTTACCTATGACTCTAAGAAGCTATATAGCATGTTAAGTAGCCACATATAAAACTTTCTCCACAGATGGGTTAAACCAGGTTGAGAATAACCAACATGACATGTCTCAAATTTGCAAGTTATTTAGAGGGAAAGTCTAAGGCAAGAATGTAGTTAAAACTTCCCTAGAGGAATAGAATGCTGAGAAAAATTTGTTCCAATAGCCATGAAGGCGACTGGGCTGCTGTTTTATCCAGGACCAGTCTACTTGACTGTTGTCTTGCCACTGGACTTCAGTGACTCTGGAAGTGAGAAAGGCTAATGACATTGCACAACTCTGCCTCATTTAAATCCAATTCACTCCTGAGTCAAGACATCATCCCTTGATGTCCTTGGTCCTCTTTAAAAATGAGGGTTCAGCAGCATAAGAAAGTAACTAGTAACGCTTAGAGGAACTGAAGGTTTTGGGAAAGAATTTTTCATAACCAGCTTGGATTAGTGTAAAAAACTCTGGATTTGGATTTAGATGAATGAGGTCCAATTCTGACCCCACTCTAATATGTGATTACTGACAAGTTATTTAAAGTCTGGGTCTCAATTACCTCTTTTGTTGAGAGGGGAAGGGTGGAGGAGGAGGGAGGAAGAGAGAGAGAAACAGAGAGAGAGACAGAGACAGAGAGAGACAGAGAAACAGAGATAGAGTGAGTTTGGGTCTTCCCGTTGATTAAAGAAGCAAAACTCAGAAAGATAATATTAAAAAGGAGATTATTAAAACACCAAAGCAAAGAGGTACTGGGGGAGCTAACTTCTGGGGGGTAACCCATGATTCAAACTGAGAACTGCTTTCCTAGACACTTTTTTTATAATAATATTAAGATAATCTGGATAGCTACACATTTCACAAAGAGGGTCAATTACATCTGACAGATGAATTTACAATTCAGATAAATGCAGTTTTCTAAAAGGGGATCAAAGTACATGAAGCTACCCTTTCCCAAGCTCAGGTTGGGACACACTGTAACCACCCTTGATGAGAAGACTGGTACATACAACTATGAAAGGGGAGCAGATAATCATGTGTTCACTCAAATTAACTTGGCAGTAATGGCTCAGTTCTACACACCTTCTAGCTATGCATTTCTCACCTTAAACAATAAAAATCATGGCTTGGCAGCTGATCATAGCCATCAAACTGGTCTGGTCTAGGAAATATGTAAAGTAAGTTAGGTAGCATGAAAGTGTAATAGCAATTTAAATGGAAAGCTCTTTCATATTCATTTATAGGCCCATGTGACCTGCTTGAGTCACCTGGAGGTCTTAGACATATTTAGTTGGAAGAGCTTGCTGAACAGATGGAACAGGAAGGATAGAACAGAACTGGGAGGAAGTAACTAGCATAATCTGGGCAGGGAGAGAGGACACAGGCAGACAGACAAGGCTCAGGCTCCTGAGCGTTTGCTTGTGAGGAGGCCCCAGCAGAGGAGGGGAGGCCTGAGAATGGCCTTGCCCCCTACAGTGATCATGTTTATTAATTTCTCAGTCACCATGAGAGATTTTGTTTTCTGGTTCTGGAATCTGGCTTTCTGGTGTCTAAATAAATGGTTTCCTTCTGCCTTCTATATGGAGAGTCATTTATACTTTGTGACTGAGAACTATGCTGGCACATTCATAGTCACCACCAATGCTGTGAATGATGCCTTGGCAATACAGAAGGGCAAGAGTACTTGCGTTTTTGGTATCAGAAATACCTTTGACAATCTGTAGAAACTGATGAATATTCTCAGATTAATGTTCTTTTTTTTAATATTAGGAAGAAATGTCAGATATCACTTTGTAAAAGGAAATTGTATTTTTTTAAACGAAATTCTTGAATCCCTTAAAGTCTGTGAACTCCAGGTTAAGAACCTATGGTGTAGACTGTGTTAAGAAGTGTAGAGAGACAACAGCATTTTAGAGTTGTTTTGTCTAAGAACCTCCACTTGTCTGATATACTGACAAGGCACTGGCTCAAGTCAAATCATCCTTATTAAGCAGTTTGAGACTTTTCATTGCAATGCAATGTCTTTAAGACCAACAGATCTTGGAGATGTTGTAGGCTCCAGTAATAAATTGTTCATATAGGAACACAACACCTCATTAGTTATTTAAGTTTTGTTTCTTTTCCAATGTATGCTGCTTACTGGATGGGGACTGAATGAAGACCTGAAAAACTCTAATAACCAAGAGATTCTGATCAGAATAAGGATAGTATAAACATCATTTGATTTGGGCTGACTCCATCTGGATGCAGGTCATATTTAAGGAAGGTTAGGAAAAATTCCCAAGGAGAATTATAAGAATAGCAACCTAAGACTAAGGTTGAAGAAACTAGGGATACATAGCTAGTAGAATGTAAGAGTTAGAGTAGACACAATCAATCAATCTATAATAATTTGTTAAGCCTCTAGTATTTACTAGGCATTGTATTGAGTCTTGAGAATACAAAGATTAAAAAAAGTTCCTTTTGTCACAAAGTATATATTTTATCAGTTTCCCAATATTTCAGGAGTTATCATTTGGAAGAGGGATGAGGATTGTTTTTAGACACAGAAGGCAGAACTAGGAGTAGTGACTCAATTATAGAAAAGGTATATTTAAATTTAGGGCAGCCAGGTGGTGCAGTGGAGAAAGCACCAGTGCAGGAGTCAGGAGGACCTGAGTTCAAATTTCACCTCAGACACTTGACACTCACTAGCCGTGTGACCTTGAGCAAGTCACTTAAACCCAGTTGCTTCATCCTGGTTCATCTCCAGTCATCATGATGAATATCTGTTCACTAGATTCATATGGCTCTGGAGAAGTGAGGTTGGTGACCTGCACAGCCCTTCCCCACTCAAAAACAAAGTCAAGTGTAAGTCATGTCATCATTTCTGTGATGGCACAGTCTTCTTTGGCAATGAAGAAGGCACAGACATACACACAAATATTTAAGTTTATGCTAGGAACTTTCACTAACAATTAGAGTTGTCTGAAGTATAATGGAATGACTCTAGAGTCAGTACATTGCTTTTTCATGCAGGCCTTAAAGTTGTTTTTTCAAATTATTTGGATCATATTAGGAATAGTAAGCACACAATAGATGTTAGCAAATGGCAGTTGAATGGTGGGAATAGTGAGAAGTGTGGTGAGAGTAAGGAGAAGGATCAACCCCAAGCAAAACTGGGAACTTTGTCTTTCAATTCATGGCAATTTCTTACTGTTGGTTATTGCACCGTAGGGGAAAATCCCAAGCATGTTTCTACTAGATGTTCCTTTTACAAGCATAATAGACTGTTCTCTAAATATGAACTCAAAATACATAGTCAATATACATCCTTCCCTGAAGCATCTGTGTGTGTTCTTAACAATTACAGTAAATGAAGATTGAAGATTATTGATTGCCAGGGAATATTTTCTTCAGTGTTTGAACTCAGGCTAAAAATAAGTTTCTTAAATGATGAAAGATTGAGATATTAGATTTCAGTTGCATGGTCATAAAAGAATTTTATCACTAGGTTTCACTGTTGTATCAGGCAAAGAGTTTGTATTTTTCCCATTTAATTCCAGCTCTCACATTTAAATATATTGATATTTTTCACATTAAAGACATGTTCAGAATGCCAATGTCCTTTGCTTGATTGCATCTCCATGTACTCCTAAACAGTAGGTTCTCCTAGATGAGATTTCACTGTACTATAATTATTAGTATAGTTAGTTTTTAACTAACATTACTTGTATTGGTGAAGTAATAAAGAATATTCTAAATAAATATTGGACATATGGCAAGACACACAATGGGAAAGATATAGCTTTTAAGTTAATGCTGCAATTTTGGGGGCATATGCATTATCCTGGATGAAGAATGAACCTATAATTTCATTAAGATATAGAACTTACAAATAAGAAAATTCTATCTACTGTGACTGCTTGGAATATTCTTCACAACTAAAAACCTTAGAGATATTGTTTTCGAGGGCAAGGGGAGATTTATTCAGGCTCATATAGCTGGTGTGTATCAGAGGCAGAGCTTGAATATAGATATTCCTGACTGAGGCTGTCTCACTACCCAATATACCTTCATGCATTAGGTCAACATCCATTATTTTACTCATGTAAAGGACTCTCCAATGAGATATTTCACATTCTCTTCCACTTTTTCATTCTTTTGGTTTTGTTTTGTGATTTCTTGGTTTCTCAGAAAGTCATTAGCCTCCATCTGTTCCATTCTAATATTGAGAGAACTGTTTTCTTCAGTGAGCTTTTGCACCTCTTTTTCCACTTGGCTCATTCTGCTTTTGAAAGCATTCATCTCCTCATTGGCTTTTTGAACCTCTTTTGCCAATTGAGTTAGCCTACTTTTCAAGGTATTATTTTCTTCAGCATTTTTTTGGTCTCCTTTATTAAGGTAGTGACACATTTTTCATACTTTTCTTGTATCTCTCTCATTTCTTTTCCCAGTTTTTCCTCCACCTCTCTAACTTGATTTTCAAAATCCTTTTTGAGCTCTTCCATGGCCTAAGCCCATTGGATATCTTTTTCAGATGTTTGGGATACAGAGGCCTTGACTCTTACGTCTTTAACTGATGGTAAGCAGTTTTCTTCCTCCTCAGAGTGGAAGGTTGGAATCATTTGTTCACCAAGAAAATAACCTTCTATGGTCTTATTTTTTTCCCTTTTCTGGGCATTTTCCCAGCCAGTTACTTGACTTCTGAGAGTCCTCTCCACCTCCACCTAGGTCTTCCCAGCTAGTGCTTGAGGTCTGAGATTCAAATGCTGCTCCCCAGCCTCAGGGCTTTCAGTGGCAGGGCCTGGCTGCTATTCAAGGTTAGATTAAATCAGGTTCTTACGTGGGGGCAGGGCTGCCTCCCAGGCTCAGTTCCCTCAGGGGTTTATGCAGAGACTTTCTGTAATGGAGCTTCTGCTGAGGTTCTGCCTGCCCTAGGAGCCTCTGGGTACCTGCTGCTTCTGCTGCTGCCTCCCAAGGGGGCCCAAGTCATGGAGACACCCCGCTGCCCTCTCAGCCTGTCCAGACGTCTCTCTCACTGACCTGTGCATCTGTGGGTGGAGGGACCTTCGTGGCCGCTGGAGATTCGTCCCTGAAGCCTACTCGGATCTGCTTAATCCTCTCTGTACTGCATGGTCAGGGCAAGGCTGGACTCTGCTCCTGTCCAAAGTGCAATGGACCTTTGGGATCAGTTTTGCAGGGCTCTCTGGAACGGAAATCTCCTTCACTGTGTGGCTGTGCGGCTTCCACTGTTCCAGAATTTGTTGGGAGTTCTTTTTAAAGGAAATGCCTGGGCTGTGGGTTTCAGAGCTAGCATATGTGAGTCTTTCTTCTCCGCCATCTTGGCTCCGCCCCTTGTAAAGGACTCTCTTTACTAATGTCAATACCTCTGTAACTTATTATCTTAGAGAGTTTAGTGGACAGTGAGAGGATAATTGACTTTTCAGATATACCTGGGGCAAGACTGTACCTGGGCCCTCCTGGGCTAGACCTCTATCTCATTTACTCTCAGTATTATAACAATAAATATTTGGACAGATGGCTTGAAATGAAATCCTAAACAGTAATCCATAGCTACGAACTGATTTTAGATTACTGTTTAATTTTAAGTGTCAATCTGTTGGATTAATGTCTAGTTATTATTTCTTGGGGGGGTAGATTTTACTTTTTTAAAAGAGCTTTGTGACATTCACATTATATTTAAGATGTAGGGTTTCTACATCAAGTTTTTCCCCTGAGATTCTCACTTTCCAAAAGAAAAAAAAGAGGCATTAAGTGCAATAGGGAAAGCAACTGTATCTGAATACATAAGACACAAGAAATTATAAACACTGAAGGATTCTGTTCTTTAGCATACTTACTAAGCATCATTCCCTTGCCAGCGTCCACACTCCTACAGGGAGAAAAAGTAGAAAACTCACTCTTTATTGAGGAACATATTATTAATTTTAACAATCTCTCTCTGTTTCTCAATGATAAGGATTACTTCATTTTTTTCTTCATATCCCAAGACTAGCACCAGGTTTGGTATGTAGTAGGTCCTTAGTAAATGTTGTTAAATTGAATTTTGATGTTTGCATTCATCTGCTGTGATATAAATAATAAAGGTTTGATTACTGTCATCTTCTGTACTCTCATCTTGATTAAAAAAAATCTTACATATGCATATTTGCACTATTTATCTTTAGAGAACTTTCTGTGGTATTCATCCCTATCAGTGTTATATGTTTTTTATCTTATTGAGCTCCCTACAACACTTTGTTCAGAAGTTAAATTTCTAGACAGAATCAGAAGAAGCAGATAGGACCATTATCTCCCTTGTTCCAAACATTCTCCTACTTTTGAAGCAACAATATCACATTTTTGACTCACCTTGAATATGTGATTTACTTAAGGCCCAATCCTGCAGTTATGCAGTTAAATTTTATGACAATATTCAAAACATAATGACTAACTAAATTTATCTTATTAGATTCAGGCTATTTTTTAACTTGTCAGGATCTTTTGGAATATGAGTTATGTCACTCATTGTATGAGCTATATCTCCCTATTTTGTCATGATAATCATTCTGTCTTCATCTAAGTCATGAATAAAAATGGTAGATAGAAATACACAAAGACATATTAGATGAAATATTTCTGTTAAAAATAATGTTAATCGATGATGCAGCCATCTCTCTCATCAGTGTTCTCATACAAAATAATGAGAAATTGAAATAATGTATTGGTAAAGCATAGTTATTAGGAAAATTGATGCTAAACATAATAAAATAAAGTAGTAAAATAAAGGAAAATGAAAGCATGTAATTAATAAAAGAAGAAAGAGATGGCAATTAAAGAAGTATTTAGAAAATAAGTGAACGACAAAATAAGAAGTTGAAATGAAAAGAGAATGGGATAGAAGGTACAAAGAAAACAATTATGAAACTAGTAGAGGAATTTCAGGGTATAAAAGGGAATAGAAAAATTGCAAAATAAAAAAGACATTGATTAAAGTGCATGAGTAGCTGAAGATATTTTTTTCCTGAATTTCCTTTCCATTCCTCAATCTATGATTGAATTTTTTTTTAAATTCTCGTCCTACTATGTACCAAATCATTCATATGGTAAGTTAAGCTAATATTGAATATAAAATAAGTGAAATTGTGTAAGTATGGAGAGGAGAAAATATAAAATGAGCAAAGACATGTCAAATTAGAAGTATAGAGGACATTGTAGTGACTAGAAAGTAGTTAATGTAGAAAAGAGGCGTAGGAGTTGCTACGTCAAGAACATAATCACAAAATAAAGAAAATACAAAAAATATAAGAAAAATTGGGCTAAAACTTAGGAATAACTGAAATGAAAGTTACAAAAAGGAGTGATGGACCCAGAACACCCTTGATTAACAAATAGAATTGAGCCAAATGTTTTAATTTATCTATTTAACTATATCATATGAAGATGCATGGACCTGCAAATGTGTCTTAACACATACATTTGTACATATGTATACATTCAAATATACCTATATAGTTTAGTGATCCTGAGCAAGTCATTTAGGCTCTGGCTGCCTCAGTTTCTTCATCTGTAAAATGAAGATAATAAGAGAAGAGCAAATAACAAAATAATTGTAAAAGAAGTAGCACGGTGCCTAGCACATAGTTGTCAGTGTATAAATTTCTAGAATAATTGAATTGCAGTTATAATATTTATATTATTACACATGAGATAAATGTCTTGTAGTCATCTCTTCCATCCTTGTAGAATTGCTGAGGTCACAGCAAACATTCTACATTTAAACAACCAGTAGTCACGTAAAGTGAAATTTAAATAGTTAAGGTTTTCCAAATAATATGTTGTATTTCCACACAAATTATCAAATAAAATTATTTCTAAAAGTATTTCAGGTTTTGAGGTTTGCTCTCAAATAGTAGCATGTACACATATATCATGAATACATAACATTAATGTAATGTGCATGTAACTCAGGTTTTCAGCCTGGGGAAGATAGGTGGTATGTCAGACAGAGTGCTAGTCTTGCAATCAGGAAGAGCCAAGTTCACATCTTGCCTTAGCAAATCTTATGTGACCCTGAGCTACTCACTTAACCTCTTCCAGCATAAGTTTCCTTATCTGTAAAATGGCTGTGATTATAGCATCTACCTCACAGGGTTTTTCTGAGAATTAAATTTTTATTTGTACCTACACACATACATACGTACATACATACATACATGTGTATCTACATCTGCATATAAAGAGAGACAGATCTTGCTTTCAACATATATACACATAAACACATATATATCTACATATATAGTGATTTGCTTCTTTAAATTTCTATGTCTCTGTTAACTATCATCATCATTATTTCTAATATTTTACAAAAGATTGTTCTAAATGGTAGAAAAAATGCCGGCAGGAAGCTGCATATAGGAAGAGGAAAGCAGAGGGGAAAGAGAATAAACATTTATGTAGCATCTACCTTTATCAGGCGCTGTAGTTAGTGCTTTCTAAAAACATTATCTCTTTTTTTATCCTCACAACTGTGAGACATAGGTCTTTTTCTTATTCGTATCTTGCAGTTGAGGAAATCAAAAGCAACAGAAGTCAAGTGATTTGCACAGCTAGTGAGTGTCTGATGTCACATTTGAACTCAAGTCCTCCTGACTCCAGACCCAGGGCTCTATTCACTACATCAGCTGTTGCCTCTTACAGAGATTAAAAAAAAACAAAGAGGAATATGGGGGGTGGATAGGATGGCATGAAAGCTTTGTAGAGAAGAGATATATTTTTAACCAAGATAAGACATGAATGTTTCTAGACTCTCGGGGGTATCAACTCAAAACATGATGGAGAGAGAGAGAGGCAGATTTTCAAAACTATAGGTACATAAGGTAAGCCCTCCCTTCAATAAGTCTCCAATTTCCAGCTTGCTTCATATTTCCTAGTCTTCAAGGCAAATTTTCCCTTCAGTGAAATTGGAAATCTCTCTTTGGTGACCTGTTCACATGTGAAGAGCTCATTCATTCTTTGTAGTTTCTGGTATGCTCTAATTTCTTTCTACTTAAATTAATGGATTTACTGTTTACTATTTGTTATGGTCTTTAATGTAATTAGCATTAGGTATATTTCTCTCATCAGGGACTAGATCAAAACCCATGAAGCCTTGAAATTCTACGGGGCTTGTGCCCTTCTTTGACAGTTTTAATACTGAATACTCTCAGAACTCACACCATAAACTATAACTGTCTCCCCTTGAACTGCATGTTATATATATGTAAACCACAATGATCAAGAAAGGAGAGGGCTATATAGGACTTTATAATAAATGGGAACACAGATCTTTATGCTAACCTATACTCAGGCCTGCACTGAAACTTTTGGCATGCACATGACCCCCAGTAAATTGTAAAATTACAGAATCATAATATAAAAAAAGGGAAAGGAAATGGAAAATCCCCATGAGGAATATGCCAGGGAATGAAAATCAGAAAAAAGGTCAGCCTATTGGGATCTATGTGCCACAGAAGATCAAAATAGTAGAAAGGGGGGAAAGATCAAGAGAGAGAATAAGGATGGGCCACACAAGCAGACTGAATCAAGACAATATATGTGCTCAGAAGAAATGTTGAAAGTGAGATCTAATGTTGAAAATCAGGAACTAGGGTCTCAGGAAAACACTATATGCATCAAGAAACAGTGAAGCATGGAGAGAAGTTTCACTGGAATGAGTCAGCATTGAAGGTATATCCTGCAAGATCTATTAGACCACAAGTAAACTGAGAAGGGGAAGTAACGGATAGAATGTGAAATGTAAGTTACAGTTTAATTGTAAAAGACCTTCTATGTAGGGTTCAGGATTTGTGCTTCATGCTCCTATAGGCAATAAAGTCTTAAGACATTGTTGAGGAAGGAATGACATGATCAGAGCAGTGCCCTGTGTTTTGGTTTCTTTTTTTTTTTTGTCTTTACTTATTTCATAGAAATCTACTTAAATTCTATTCCGCACTCTAACTTCTGTTCAAATGTTCCTTCCTTCAGAAAGCATTCTTTAATCTTCCATTTGAAAATTTTCCATCCTTCTTCATAGTTACCTTAGTGTTTTTCATTGTCTGTTTGACTTTTTACATTTTAGTCAATATTATAGATTTAAGTGATTTTGTTTATAGATTTTTTTTGGTTTATAAATTTCCCCTCAGCAAATTGAGTGTAATCTACTTAATGAATGGAACTAGGTCTTAAAAATTAATCTTTTTGTCTTTTATGGTACCTGTCAGAATACCAAATACAACAGACATGTATTTTGGAGAAAAAAAATGTTCCTTTACAAAATATCTGGAAAAAAACTTTGGGAACTCTATGAGTGTAGACAAGAATAATGTTGCTTTCAAGGCAGATGAATCTATTCTTTTCTGAAAGTTAATTTTTTTATTTTTCCTATTTATATGTAAATATAATTTTTAATATTTGTTAAAATTTTAAAAATATTTCCCCCCCTCCATCAGTGTCCCTTTCTATGAGAAGGCAGGAAATTTTAAATAGGCTACACATATGCATTCATGAAAAGCATTTATTTCTATAATAGTCACTTTAGTCATTTCAAGAAAAAAAAAGTGTGCTTTTTCTCTACATTCAGATTCCATCAGTTTTTTCTCTGGATGTGGGTAGGATTTTTCATAAGCCCTTCTAAATTATACTTCAGCATTGTTTTGCTGAGAATAGCTAAGTCATTCACAACTGATGGTAGTTTGATTACAGTATACAATATTCTCCTAATTCTTTTCATTTCACTTTGCATTAGTTCATGTAAGTTTTCTAGGTTGTAATGAGAGCATCTGGCTCCTTCTTCCTTAAAAGGTATTTCATCACAATCATATACTGCAACTTGTTCAGACAGTCCTCATTTGATGAACTTACCCCCAATTTCTAATTCTTTGCCACAACAAAAAGAGTTGCTATAAATATTTTGTACATATTGGTCTTTTTCTTTTTTGTTTTTTATCTATTTGAGAAACAGACCAAATAATGGTGTTGCTCAAAATGTATGTCTGGTTTTATAGACCATTATGCATAGTTCCAAATTGATCTATAGAATGGTTGGATCAGTTCTCAACTTTATCAAAATTGCATTAGTGTCTCAATTCTCTCACATCCCCTCCAGCATTTGTCATTTTCCTTTACTGTCATGATACTTAAATCAGATAGGTGTGAGGTGGTACTTCAGAGCTGTTTTAATCTGAATTCACCTATTCAATAGTGATTGAAAGGATTTCTTTACATGACTATAGATAGGTTTAATTTATTTATTTGAAAACTGTCTGCCATATACCAGAGTGCTAGCCAGATGAAAAGTAAACACATCTCTCCTTATATCATACCACCTTATAAGAGTTGAAAATTTACAGGTCACCAGAACTAGGTCTAAAAATAGTTACAGACATAAAAAATCCCCCTCCCCCCAAAAAAACCCAGAACTGAACTTGGAACAGTTCCCCTTCTACCCAGGAGCAAAGACCAACTTTAACGTAAGTTTAAAAGTCAAAAAATAGACTGGAGAAATGAGCAAACAAGAAGAAAACTGTCCTTTTACCCTTTAACAATTGGGGAATGCTTTGTATTTTTATAAATTTGACTCAGTTCTCCTTATATTTCAGAAATGGGGCCTTTATCAGAGTAACGTGTTGCAATGTTTTTTCACAGTTTTGATTACTAGATTTTTATTTTTCTCCATTTCATTTCCCTTCTACTTATACTACTACTATTTTGATGAAGACAGTGATGCTCTCATCTTTCATGTTGTCTAATTGCAAACGTATTTTACTTCTGACTACTGGACCTCCCCTGATCTGCCCTTTTTTCTATCAACCAGCCCCTCCTACTTTCCTGTAGGGTAAGATAGATGTCTATGACCAACTGAGTGTGTATATTATTCACTCTTTGAGCCAAGTCTGAGGAGGATAAGGTTCAAGTGCTTCCCCAATTTTCCCATCTTCCCCTCCACTGGAAAAGGTCTGTTGTGCCTCTTTTTATAAAATAACTTACTTGATTCTACTACCTTCCCCCTTTTGTATCTCTTATTTGATTTTAAAAAATATTTTTGAGCTCTTCCAGGAATTTATTTTTGGCCTGAGACCAATTGTATTTTTTGAGACTTTGGATACATGCGTTTTGACTTTGTGGTCTTTTTCTGTTTACCCTCTCAACATAGTAACTTGTTATGGTCAGATTCTTTTTCTTGTTCTAGCCAATTTCTCAATTTTAACTTTATGTTAAAGTTGGTTTCTAATCCTGGATGGAAGGGAAAGCTCTTCCAAGTTTCAGCTTGTTCATTTGTTTTTTGTAGCTCTTTTCAGAGTGACCTGTGAGTTTTCAATTTTTACAAGATGGCATGATCTAAGAAGATCTAAGAAGAACTACTCTCCTGGTTAGTGCTTTTGGCTATGAATACTGACAAGCACTCTTTTTCTGCCTAGAACTATTACTAGCGTCCCTACTCCCCTGATCCTGCAAACTCTGGTGTGGTAGCTCCTCCTCACCCTGAGACTGTAATCCAGGAGTGCAATTTGGGTGTGGATATAGGCAAGAAACAGAGCCCTGCACCCAGTGCCAGCAAGGAAATCCCTGCACTCTCTTTCTGACAGTTGTCTGACTGACTTAATGTTTGTGGGTTGAGAGCTCTGGAACCCTCTTCTGCTGACACAGCCACCACTAAGACAGGATGTTGTCTTAATGAAACGTTGCCTGGGCTTAAGTGGGCTTCATTCTCACACTAGTGTGATAAACATTTCTTGGGCTGGAAAATTGTTTCATCTCAACTTTTTTTTGTTCTACTTTTCTAGAATTCATTTGAGATGTTATTTTAATGTTGCTTGGAGGGGAATTTTGGAGAGTTTGGGTGAGTCCCTACCTTGTCTTTACCATAATGGCTCTGCACATCTTTAATTCCAAGCCAACCTATTCTGGATAATCATAGCCTAAAAAGGAAAAGAAAGAAAGAAACATTTCTTAAATGGCCTAGAGTACACAATAATATTCATACTTGGGGTTAGAACTCAGGTAAAAACACATTTTTCTCACATGTAACATGATGCATCTGATATATTTGGTTAGATGACTTCTCAATGCCTACTTTTATAGCTGCAGCTCCTGTTATACATGTAATGCATATTTTTAAAAAAATCACATTTAGGGCATTGTACTTAATAATAGAGAGAACATATTAAATTTAGATAAAAGGTGATTCATTGTAATTTAGTCCTATATCATGTCCAATTAATTATTTTTAGAAAATGATAAAAATAAGATATTTATAAGGTCTGAGGTGGAAGGTTATCACCAACTCCAGGAGTCGTTGAAAGCTGAAAGGAAAATATTCCATTTGAGTTGAATTTTAAAGAACAGGTATAAATTCAACAAATGAAAAGAAGAAAAGGAGAAGGGTCATTTGAGTAGAGGAGATAATGAGTGAAGTCAGAGATGTGTATATGGAGTGAGTGGGGTACAGATTTGTGTGGTTAGACTGGAGAACAAAGCAAAATAGGAATGTAAAGGTGATTGGAGATAAAGCAAAACTACAGTAGTGCACACTTGTAGATAGCTTTCAATACCACAAAAAGGAGTTCAGAGTTTACTAGGTAGGCAAAATGGTAAGCAAGCAACTCTACAATGCATAAGTCTAAAGAATTTTTATTTTCTGGGGCATTCTGGAGCTTGCTCTATGAAGTTTGGAGAAACCTATTGTTACATTTTCAATTTGAGCATTTAACTGGAAATTTGAGCATTTAACTGGAAATGCTACAAATCGAGATTTGATTTATTGTCTCAACGATTGTCTAGATTTAATAAAGTGATGGAGAAAATGTTAAAGATTCCTATCAATACTAAAGTAAGTCAAGTATAGACCTTTTTGTTTCTTTTTTAAATTCATTTATTTTTTATTCATTCATTCATTTATTTATTGTGATCTAGTCTTTAAACACATACCAGCACATGCTCAAATTTTGGTAACGAGGAAAGAGGACTTAGGTCTGGAAAATAGCTTTTGAGAATTCAGGTTTATGTTTTCACAACAAGTAGGCCTAAAGTGCAAATATGGCCCTATATCAAATACATATTCTCAGGTTCAGTTGTTTTCATCATTGTTTGAAATTACAAACTTTCGGGGGCGGAGCCAAGATGGCGGAGTAGAAAGACTCACCTATGCTAGGTCCGAACCCACAACCCATAGATTTCCTGTAAAAAGAACTCCTGACAAATTCTGGAACAGTGGAAGCCGCGCAGCAACACAGTGA